>OY759168.1:39871921-40362420 GCA_963662145.1 Sturmia bella | reverse complement strand
GACAATTATATGCACCGTGTAAATTTTAAGCATCTATCTCATGCCGTTTAAATTTTATAGCCGATTTTCGAACTAAAGGGTGACCGCGTGTATGAAAACCAATTAAAATTAACTTTTTGCAACTTTTGCAATTTGTTGCTGTAGAGGCCAGCGAACTAACGGGTTATCGATGTCGTGATTTCAAAAGTATAGTAGTGGAATTCAAAATCTGGCAAAGTAAGTTGTTAAACCAGTTTTCTTCTCAGTTGAAAGTCTGACATTGACGAAAATGGATCGCTCAACTGTCACACAATGCATAATAAATTAAGTCAAGTACGAGGCTGGCTCGCACACTTAGAGTTCGGTACGTATGTATGTGTAATGTATGTATATTTTATAAATTTCATCTCTCTGTTTTTACAGCTACTTTATTGTGTATGTGGACACCTAGTAATTTTCCACTTGTTGTTGTTGTTGTAATTTGCTGTTGTAAGGCATCTGGGAATACATACACTGTGCGAATTTCAGCTCTCTATCTCTTACGGTTCGAGAGTTATAGCTATTACTCTACGTTGTAAAGGGATACCTGGTAGTTTTACAGTTGTTGTTGTTGTTTTTAGCCAGTGTTGTTGTGGAGCACATGTGAATACACATATTGTGCAAATTTCATCCCTCTGTCTCTCACGGTTCGAGAGTAACGGCTAGTTGTTACTTTACGTTGTATAGGGACACCTGGTAGTTTTCGACATGTTGTTGTTTTTAGCATTTGTTGTTGTAGCGCATATGTAAATACATATATTGTACGAATTTCAGCTCTCTGTATTTTACAGTTTAGCAGATACGGCTAATTGTTACTTTAGGTTGTATAGGGACACCTGGTAGATTTCAACTTGTTGTTGTCTTTAGCATTTGTTGTTGTAAAGCATCTATAAATACATACACTACGCAAATTTCAGCTTTCTGTCTTTTACGGTTCGAGAGTTATAGCTAATTGTAACATTTCGTTGTATGGGGACACCTGGTAGTTTTCGACTTGTTGTTGTTTTTAGTATTTGTTGTTGTAGCGGCAAGGTACAACAATATCCTGTGAAAATTTCAGCTCTCTAGCTCTTACCGTTTCGGAGAATGGACGCTGTGACGGACGGACGGACGGACGGGCGTACTTGTCTCGGTAATAGGGTTCCGTTTCACTCTGATGAGTACGGAACCCTAAAAATGATCAAAACATACTACAGAAATGGTGATTCTGCCACAACCACATATCGTGCTTTAAAAGGAGATTATGGTTGACATAATCGCGTCCAACTACTCAAGCAATTGGCAAAATCGTGAAGAAATTTGAAGAGACTGGAGGGGTTACAAATATTGTTAAGGCCTGTGCATCATCGGTTCGCTCGTTCTGCTGAAAATATCGCTGCTGTAAGTGAAAGTGTTTAACAGTTTAGCTTAACCTACACAGTTTAACTGAGATCTCAAAAACCCAGCCTCAAGCTCTTATTTGACAAATTTTTATACAATACGTGTCAAATAAGCGTTTAATAATCTGAAATATTTTTGTATAAATAAACCAGCAAGGTTTTATAATCTGTTTGAAGCAGATAAAATTTGTTAGTAAACATTTATCTAAAGTAAGAAGAAAAAAATGTTGCGCGTA
This sequence comes from Sturmia bella, assembly GCA_963662145.1. Classification (NCBI taxonomy): domain Eukaryota; kingdom Metazoa; phylum Arthropoda; class Insecta; order Diptera; family Tachinidae; genus Sturmia; species Sturmia bella. The sequence goes on along the minus strand of OY759168.1, from coordinate 40,360,787 downwards.
ATACTTTTTATGAGAGTTTTTTTTATACATACTTATGTATGTATGTACATACTTCAAACAAACAGAAATCGTGACTTTAATTTGAAATTTGTTAAAATTTCTTTAAATGACATCAATTATTATTTGTAGCAAAACAAATGAGTGTCTTGCATATTTTTGTTTAATTGAATTGAAACTGCCACTCTAGAAGCTGAACAAAACAAAAATAACTTAAATATTTAGAGGCATGTATTTGTTTAGAGATTCCCTACAATTTTTAAAATAATAGTTTTGTTTGTTTTTGTTGCTACTGATTTGTGAGTCATTTAACGTTAAATGAACCAACCAACAACCCCTCTAAAGTGAAGTTAAAATTTCGTCATAAGAGTAAATTTGATGGCCGTTTGCTTTCATTTCATGAAATTCTTTTGAATTTTTTTCTTCCTAATTTGATGAAAATAAATTCAGGTGTTAAATAAATTATCGTTTTTATAAAATGCTTCAAATAACTGTGACTCACTGGTGATTTACTGCGTGTAGAACGAGTATGTTTGCATGTACATTTGTATTAACATTTTTTTTACAAGATTTTAATCACATCGCAAAGAAGATGTTGTGTGCTCAAGCAAATGTTTGCTTTTAGTGTTTTTGATCTTTTAAGGAAGTTGAAGAAGTGTGCCATGATGAATTAAAGCTTTTTGAAGACAAAACAGTGGAGAACAATGGAAATATACAGGGTCCACCATCTAAGGTTTTTTCTTCTTCAACTTTTCTTCGTGAATGGTAACACTTAGCTCATGTCTGATTTGACAGATAATTAGTTTTATCCTTCCCATGATACAACTAATAAGGAAGCCTCGTCAGCTAAACCATTAATCATCTGACAACTTTAGGTTGTCCAGAGAATGCAGAGGTGAAAGGCAGCCAAAACGAGATAGCAAATGCGCGCAAGCTCAGTTCATCTCTCTTCTGTGATTGTAGAAATGGCGTCTTTTTGACAGTTTGCAGAAGTTGTACAAAAACAAAATGCATGTTATTTTTATTGAAGTTGTTCTTATTGTAGCGAAAAGGTTATCTTATTAGTTGTATCATGATCAGTGTTCCCAGGTCAATGTATTTCTTCCCCCCCCCCCCCCCAGAATAATTTTTAAACCCCCTAAAATTCAATAATTTTCTACAAAATCCCCCTAAAAATTTTTGGTGAACATTCTGCTTTAGTTTGCGAATCAGCAATATTAATGCATTGACAATACGGAAAATGCATAAAATTGTTAAACTTTCCCCAATTAAAAAGAAGTAAAAAATAACTGATTATATGTATGTATTGTTCAGTGCATACGTTATGATTACAGGCGTATGTACCGTATGTATATTTATTATAAATTTTCGATTTATTTGTATTCACATATTTTGAGATCTAAGTACATATTTATAGGCAGCTAGAAATTATTATCTGCGTGCCTAGAAAAAATTAAGTGTCTCCAAAAATATAGGAGTTTCTAAGTCTTCTTCGCTCTTTACGTTCTTTTAACATTTTCATAAAAAGAGTTTCAATTTTATCAAAGTTTCTTAGATACTTTTATTTTCCCAATTCTTAAGAAACGGAAAAAATTCAAAGATGTGGCCCATGAGGAAAAAATTCATTCAGCTCAACACAAGGCGAATCAAGTACAGGTGGTCGCAATTCAATTCGCTTCAACATTTTCTCTCGAGACGTCACAAGTTTTGTTGTCGTTTTCTATCGGCTTTGACAACTCAGAAGATAAAATCGTGGAAAAATGTTGAAGCGAATTGGTATGCGGGCACCTGTAATGGATTCGCCTTGGCTCAACAATAAAGTGCTTAAAATTACCAGTTGCAAAATTATGTACTTGAAGCTACCAGATGAGCATAAAATATCTCATTTAATTTTACTTTAAAAATCGTTAAAGTCTTTCCGTCTAATTCATAAAAACTATAACAAGTTTATAAAGCTCTTGTTTGACAGATTTTCCATACAAATATGTCAAATAATATTCTTATAAGCCTGTTATAATTTTTATGAATTAGGGGTTTTAAATTTATCAGTTGAAAAATCTTCTAACTCCTGCCCTTTTGCCAGTTTTTTAGCAAATAAATATAAATATTTTTCTATAAAAACTCCCAATCGAAAGCAAAACGACAAGTGCTTAATTTTGACAATTTTATTCGCCATGCTGACGACATAATCGATATAGAGGAATCGGATTTTGTATAAAAACACTTACGTCTTTTCGACTTGTCGATCGAGTCATCGTTCGAATAAAAGAACATTATAGAGGAACCCAAAACAATTTTCTTTCGCTTAGAAAGCGAACAATCGCACAACTTCGGCATTGAGGAACAGGCAGTCAACTTTCATGTATTTTGTATTTTAAATACATATGTACATTAAAGCATGTATTTTGGCCAGCGCTGAATGTATCAGTGATAACAAGGGTTTCAAAATTTTCGTCGTTTCCAGCGATTTTTAAACATTATTTTCTTTATAGTCGAACTATAATAATTTTATCAGGCTAATGGTTGTAATGATGTTGAAATTTTGGGAAAATAAAACTAATAATTTTAGAGTATGAAGAAAATAACCACTAAAATTTAAGAAAAAGAAGATATTGCACTAAAAAACAACGAATGATCACCGTAATCATACTACTATTAGATAATAATTTGTTTCTTACCAAAAGTTTTCAATATTTTTTTGTTTTACAAAATTTATGCTAACCTTTAGTATGGAAATTTTCTTATTAAGATCGTCCAGTTCTTCCCGACTCTCGATAATTTTATCATCTCTTACAATAATTTGTTTTCCAATACCTGCAAAATAAATTAAATTGAAAATTATAAAGCAAATTATGACAGACTTTATAAAAAGGTTTTAATACAATACATTGCGCATTAATCGCAGGAAAATCGAAACCACCAAATATAAAATATTACAAGAGAAGTGTTTTTTAAATAACTTCACTTCAAGTGACAATATTGATAAGAAATTTAATATAGTATAAATCATTTTTAGTGGAAAACATTATTCACAAAAGTTTTATGGCTATCTACATCAAGCTGATTATAACAGATGGACCAAAAGAAGTCATTCGATGTTGTTTGGCTTTCAGAATATCGATTATAGCTCGCGCAGAGTGTGCCGTTGCTCCACCCTGTTCGAGCCACATGTCTTCCAGTTCAATTGCGGCAGAAGAAGCTCGGTTAATAAGGCCCTATAGAGCGCACCGTCCACTGTTGACGTTTGACCAGCGGCGTCTTCGAAAAAAAATGACCCGATGACTCCTCCAGCGTGAACAGCACACCATGCAGTCACTTTGAACGGGTGTCATGGCTTCTCGTGTATTTTCGGTGCACCAGAAGCGATAGTTTTGCTTGTTCAGTTGTATCCGCTGAGGTCCAAAGGAGCCCCATCGCTCATTATGATTCTGGTCGAAAAATCGTCCACTTCGTCATAGACACGATTATTCTGCGTTCTTGGGAAGTGTATCGCTCCATGGCCTGTTCGCTTGTATTCTACAGCTGTCTAGTTCACAAATGTAAAAACAGATTTAACATTGACCGCCATTTGCATAAATAAGAGCAACTTCCAATAGGGTGATTTCTTCTGGCCCACCTGTTATTTTAATTGGAACTTTAACCGCCAGTTAAACAAAAATATATTTCACAGCGTTTGATTAGGTCTTAACAGTCATCATTTAACAAGAAGATGGTGTTGAATTTAACCGATGAAAATCCCCAGTTGAAATGTAAATCAGAAAATGAAAGGAAACAATCAAGGTGAATTTGTTGCACAACACACAAGCTAGCATATGCATTTTGTTAGTATAAAGTGATTTCAGTTGTCAAAGAACATTTGCTAAATACTTTTTCTTTTTATAATTCATGAACGTATTTATTATGGTTTTTATATTAAAGTATTGCCTATTGGGGCGATTTGGTAATTTCAAATTTTACATTATATAACTATGTATATATTAAGAAAAATAATGTTCACAACATTTTTGATTTAATACAAAAAAAAGAAAAAAAAATATATTTGTGCCATCAAATATGAACTTAATTATTTATGTACTTTAAGAGCCAATTGAAATGTATTGATCCAGATCTAAAATATAACTTACCAATGGTTTCTGTCTTTTTCAGACGTCTATATGCCGCCGACATATGTAATGTATCTGACAACATTTTCTTTTTGCTGCGAAATAATTGAAGTGGCAATTCTTCCACGTGAAATTTTTACCAACAGCTGACTGCTGATATTTTCATTGCAAAAATTTAAGTAAAATTTTTTGGACAAATAAAAAAAAAGAAATGCAAAGTAATAAAGAAAACCAAAAAATTAAATTCAGTGCGACAGAAATGCGGGAACTGATATCAGCCGTGAAGAAAAAGAAAATTATTTGGGACTTCTTTGTTCATTTTGATGATTTTATTCTATTATTAAATTTTTCTCATCACAATCCAAATTGCAAAACATATGGGTTTTGTTTACAAACGTAAAACAATGTAGCATACTTTTAATGAAAAACTCGTTAAATTGTGTAAAACCGCGGGATAGGTAACATTAGGTACATGTCAAATTTTCCGTACGAAAAAATCAATGTTGCTCAATATTTTCCGCAGTTTCAAACACAATACATACCTTAAAGCAAAAAAAAATAATTAAGTTCATATTTGAATATTAAAAAAAAAAAATCTTTTACTTTCCGGTATTTTCAAAAATACAAATCGTAGTAACCGATGGTAACTGGTTGTGTAGAAAGTTGCAAAGAAAAGTAATGTTGCAAATGTAAAGTAAAGTAAAGTTGCAAATGTAAAGTAATGTGTACTGTGTTAAAGGTTTTTTTTTAACATTTGTGATTCTCATTTTGTTCATGCGAATTATGGAATAAGTAGTTAAGTTTCAAATATTCTTCTAAGAACTTTCGAGTCTATTGACTCGACTACTGACTATAGATGACTGAAAATTACAGAAAACATTTGTAAGGTCTATTTTTGGACCTGCAGTTATATTTGTGCTTTATAACAAGAAAAGTTTTCCTACAACAGTTTTCCACTAATAAACATATTTAGAATAAAGTGGCACCAACTTTTTTTGTAAGCAAAGTGAAAAAAAAAATTGACACCTGAAAGCTATTTGATGCAAGAAGCAAAAAATAATCACGCTGCCAAGTTCGCCTTGTATAAATTCGCCTTGAGAAACAACAATAAAATCGAAATTAAACTGTAAATGAAATTAACACATGGGCCTCTACAACAGCAAATAGCTAAAATAGGAAAACGTTAAAATTCATTTTGTGCTTGAAAATCAGCTATAACTTTTAAACCATATGAGAAGGGGGCTTGAAACTTACACGGTGTATGTAGTTGTCTGGCCTCTACAACAGCAAGTACCTAAAATAGGAAAACGTTAAAATGTATTTTATGTTCATACATGGGGACACCCTTTAGCTTGAAAATCAGCTATAACTTTTGAACCATATGAGAAGGGGGCTTGAAACTTACACGGTGTATGTAGTTGTCTAACCTCTACAACAGCAAATACTAAAAACAATAAACATTTCAAAACCAAAGGGCACCATATACGGGGGAATACCCTTATTCTACCACTTGCACGGAAGTATGAAACCCTTGCTGTGCGAGTCAGACTCGCACTTGGCTGAATTTATTTATTGTACTTATGTACGTGCAATGTAGTATAACTCTCTGTATTTGCAGATATGCAAAAAAAATCACATGTTTTCGAGAAATTAAAAAAAACGAAAGATCAAAACAAACCAATGAACTTTTATGAAAAGTGAAAATTGAAACGTTTTTTTTCTGAATTTAAATAATTTTTATTTAATATTATAATATTCATATGTAACAACAATAAATATGTATGTATGTATTTTTTTTAACAGTAACAGCTCATTAGCATTCTCAAAAATGTTTGCAAATAAATATTTGTATTTTCTTAACAGACATTCACCACTCCCTTGTACACATTTAAAAAACGTGTATTTTTACTTGTCTGATTTTATTGCGACTTTTTAAAAGCCAAATGGCGAACAGTATGTTTTTATTTAAATTTTTATCTCAAAGACTTTTAATTTGGAAGATCTGGTCATTTCCCTCTCTCATTGGGTGCACAAATTGCAATTTTTCCCAACAAGGGTTTTGGGAAAAATTACAATTACAACAGAAAAAATTCACAAAACGTTCAGAACGGAATGATGTAAACTTTACAATGCAGTGCTATAGTCTGCGCTGTACTGTTCATTGAATCAGAGTAATTTTTTGGCTGCCAAAACTCTATGACTTTTGACTTTTTGGGCAAAAAACAAATCCAAGATAATAGCGGTACTCAACGTTTGGTGCGTTTTTAGTTGCGACTATTTGCATTTGCGAATATATTGCAACTGATATTGAGCACCCTTTTTAACAACTTTGCAAATTTTATTGCACTCCAAATAACAGCTGGTAAATTAATACACAATTTTTAATTTTTCACGTTTTATTTTTTTGGTAATTGCTGTTCGCTCCATCTCTACAATTTTTTGTTTGCTTTGTCTTAAAATGTCAGCTGTTCGAGTGTCAGTGTTGCAAACGCAATACTCATGCGAAAAAGCAACACGTAAGTAGCGGTGCGTAAATGCAAAAATATTGCGAGTGCAACCTGGTATTTTTTTTTTTTTTTTGGTGTGCAAAGAAAAAGCAAACTTCTTGCATTCGCACTTACGCAAGACATTTGCACCAAATAATGAACTGCGCTAATGTAAAAAACAACAAGCAAAAAACCAAGAAATTATTTGAAAATTTTATACGTTGTAGTCAGCGTTGCCAACGTTTTCAGTGCATTTTGTTGTTTTAAAATTTTTAACTGGAAAATTTTTTAATATATTGACAAAAAATTGACAAGCAATTAAACGGGAACTCAATTAAGCAATACTCAGTTAATTGAAACGCCTTCGCAATTAAACGAAAATCGAAAAATTAATTGAGCAATATGTGCAATAAAGCGAAACCCCCATGCGTAGCTGGAAAATAAAACTCATGTCTTTAGTTACATATTAAGTTGAAAAAATTCTTTAGGTTTGTTAAAACAAAATAAAAATCAGGTACGTTCATCGTACAATGTTTATAAAGGAACAGAACCATGACCTTTTTGCCCCAAAATATTTTTTTTTACGTTTGTGGAGCAAAAAAAAAAAATTAAGTAGACGGAATCAATTAAGCAAAATATTTGCTCTTGTTTTTCGCAATGCGGTCTTAATTTGTGAAACAATTAAGCGGCTGATGCAATTAAACGGATTTTTTAACATAGACACTGAAGGTTTACTGAATGATTTCGTTCATTGATTTTTAGTGCAATTAGGCGGAAATAACTGTATAGGGGTCATCTCCTGACTACTGGTCCCAGTCTTAAAAAAAAAAAATTAATAACGGGTGTCCCAACAATTTTGTTTTGCTACATACTTTGGTGAAGGATGTATAAGATTCGTCATGGTCGAATATATGTAGCATTTTTACTTGTTCTATTGAGATTTTAATTTCAATTTGATTTTTGTTTATTTTCCTTTCAAGTTCTGATTAAACTTTTGATCGGTGAATTTTCATCGGGTCGATATACGATTAAGTTACAGAAAAGTTTTGTTAAACTAGAGTTATAACTCTAACTGATTTTTTGGACAACGAACATAGTGCACTCTTAACATGAACCGATTTGCTCTGTCAAATACCTCACAAAAAATAGTTTTATGAAAATGAAATTTTACAAGACATCAAAAAACCGCTAATCTAAACGATTAAGATTTTGTTGGAAGATGTCAATGTAAATGTGCTAAATTTTGCGTAGATGTAATTGAAAATTTTTCAGATTTTTTTCCATTTTAATTTCATTAAAAAGAAAATGTAGCCCAATAATAAATATGCAGGTATCTAAGCACCCGTTTGCATAATTTAATGCAATAAGCGAAGGCTGCCTTGTGAGACCCAGTTGTTACTTAAATCTAATAAGATTTAACATTCAATTTGAATTTGTATAAATTATAAAAGAGTTTTGTCTCATAAAGCAGTAATTTATTATGCGCCTAAATCGGATTTTCTCATTAAATTTTGTCATTTGATTTATGACATTAAATTTATCTCCAACACCACCTGTTGCATATCAATTGTTGGTCACATCTTAATTGGCTGAGTTGGGTCTTGAGTTGCGATATAAAATCTGAAAGCCAGTTGAATACTCTGTGGTTTTCTCTAATGGCCGACATAAATTGTTGACTACCATTTGAATGAAAAGCTTGATTGTTATTAAATGATTTCTTTAGATTTTAATAGACACTTAAAATATTCAAATTAAGAGGTTTTTTTATGTGACTCATACAAACGATGGACTTTTTGTACTTTTTTTTTTTTGTTGAAATTCTTGTTAAAGTTTTCAAATTCTTAAAAATCATTACCACGAGTATTAAACGTATTACGCATGTTTTAGTTCGTTAAGTTATATTAATTATAAATTGTCTTTTTCTCATAAATGAGCATTTATCATGCAAAGCGAGAGTGTAATTAAAACGTTTATTGACTTTTATTTCAGTTTTATATTAGTTACTGCGAATTTTCACAGTTTCTTGTGTGGGAGCACCCTTTAGTTTTCAAGTTTTTGTTGTTTCGGGTATTACATTATTATTGCTGTACAGCCTATATAGCCACATATCCTGTCGAAATTTCAGCTCTCATGCTTCAAAGGCTACAGGTAATTTTCACAGCTTCTTGTGTGGAAGCACCCTTTAGTTTTTAATTTTTATACCCTTCACAAAAATGTGTAAGGGTATATATAAGTTTGTGATTCCATGTGTAACGCATTGAACTAACCATCTAAGACCCCATAAAGTATATATGGGTATTTCCATGAAATGGTCCACCGTTAGTTAAAAAAAAACAAAACGCTCGCACAATTTTTTTAAGCACAGAAAATTGAAAAAAAAACCATTGACATTTTATTATGTAAAAACAAATTTTAACTTATAATAATTTTAAATGTTGGTAAAAACTTCTGAAAATATATGTTGAATTACAAAAATATGTATGAAGGTAAAAAGTGTCACGTGCGTAATCAAAAAAATTTTTTTTTTTTTAGCCAACCCATGCACACTTGTTTTTGAACAAACCATGATTATAAAGGTCCATTAATAACCTTTATAAAAACATTTTTTCCGAAATAAAAATCTTCTACAATTCGCCTACTTTTGCAATATTTCATGCTGCTTTAAAAGGCACTTACGTTTTTTGTCACGTGCGTAAGTCAACTTTGATCGCATGGAACTTGGGTACCCAGTGCTCAATTTTCCAATATTTTGGAAGGAACTCATCACATTAAATGTAACAATGGCAAAATTCCATTCAAAAATTCCAACCCATTTATATTTTTATAATATTCAAAACAATTAAACGTGTACAAATGTCACGTGCGTAACCATGGAAACACCCATATATTCTGGATCTGAATCAATAGAGATTACGATTAAGCGATGTCCGTTTGTCCGTCTGTAGTCGTTGAAATACCGTTTCTGAGAAAACGGTTTAAGATAGAAACCTCATTCTTTCGCTAAAATGTGTTAAGTCCCGGTAGTGGGTCTGCTATTAAAATTCGAAAATTTTTGAAATCGGTCCATATATACCCGAGATATAGCGTTTCCCGATTTTGCAAGAAATCGGCTCTATAAGCCCAATAAAATAACTTTTGGCACCAAAAATCAATCAGAATGGTGCATAGATCATTGTGAAGGGTATTTAAGATTCGGCCCAGCCGAATATAGCACTCTTACTTGTTTGTTTTCTTTTTTGGGTATTTTTTATTGCAGAGCTTATGTAATCACACATTCTGTGAAAATTTCAGCTATCTAGCTTTCAGGGTTCACAATTTTCAGCTACTTTGATCTAATTTTTACAGTTTCTTGTATGGGGACCACCTTTAGTTTTTAAGTTTTTGTTGCTTTTAGTATTTGTTGTTGTAGCGGCCAGGCGGTGCGGGCGGTGAAAATTTCAGCTCTGTAACTCTTAACGTTTGGGAGAATGGGAGCTGTGATAGTCGGATGTAGAAGTCTCAGTAATAGGGTTCCGTTTTTACTCTGTGAGTACGGAACCAAACAAAAAAACAAAAATACCCAAATTACACCGTAGCTCCCCCCACCCAAAAATATTCTTCGTGGTATTTCATGTCAAAATTTTAACCAAGTTTTTGCACTTTGAAGCATAGTGTACTTTCATTTAAATTAACAGCAAAAGTCTCAATAATAGAATTCCGTTTTCACTCTGTAAATGCGGAACCCTAAAAATGGTCTATGACCCAGACACAAGGTCATTTCGTAAGTTTTTTTTTTTTACTTTGTTTACAAGTTAATGAAAAATATTTTATTTATAATCCTTATAGTCCTTATTCAATTTATAAGAAACAAGCTATAAAAATATAAGTTTATGGCTGAGAGGGGAACTAGTCCAGCTAGTCAATGTTTATTGTCAGTTTTAAGCACCAGCAGAGATGTTAAATGATTTACACATAAGTGAAATCCACAATGCAGACAGGGAACAATAATGGAAAAGCAAAAAAAAAAAGCGCAGAACAGAAATGCCACAACCAAGAAAACAAAAAAAACTTACCAAGATCAGCCAACACGATAAATGAGAATAAAAATAGCAAAATATGACGTTTACAAGATTTTGACGACATTCTGTGTGTGTGTGTGTATTTATGTAGTTCCTTTTTTTTCTAAAAACAGTATTTTTACAATTTTAACGCTGGATTTGTTGATGAAAGAACTGAATCGAAAAGACGTTGGTAAATGTCTGTTTTTTATCGTTTGAACAACTGAACAATTGATTTTTGTTATCAGTTGTTTTTTTTTTTTTTGCGAAATGACAATTAATAAATAAAAGCGATATGATAACAAAATTTCAATTTGTTTTTCTTTTAGACTGGCATTAAGAGCTCTTTATTTATAACGAGTAAACTTCTTAAAAGTTGAAATAAGATATGAACAGGAGGCAGCTTTTCTAGCATTAAATAGAATTTTTTTTCTTTACTTTTTTTATGATAAACAAAAAATTCCGAGGCAAACAAGTAAATTTAGTTTTACGAACTTTATGACCACCTAAAAAGATGTTGATGATGCCGTTAAACACTTTAAGCAACCGTTACGATCGACAAGCTGGAGGCAACTGTTATTCTATATGTGGTATAAGAGAACGGGAGAGGTTTAGCTGCACTTAAACTTGAATAAAATTATAAACAAAAACATGTGGTTTAACCAGTTAGTAAAATTGCTCTCTTCAAGCAAAAGCAAAAAAATAAATAAAAACGTTTAAAACGTAGACTAGTGTGGGACTTTGTGCAAGAGCTGTAACCAAAACGGACTGAAAAATGGCCAGTTTGCTACACAGATAGAAAAAATATTGTTTGGCAATTAGTTAGGTGCATAAAATATTAGTTGGGTTGAGCATATGTATATTTCAAAGCGGGCTAGCAATTTTCTTATACTTTTCTCTCAGCTGGGAAGCTGCTGGCTGTAGGTAATATAAATATCTGATTTTACTAGTATTATTATGATTAGTTTTATTATTCAAACCGAATTTCCCTAAAAGTTTTATTTACATAAATTTATAGTACATGTAATTTGGATATTATTAGTATTTAGGTTTGATTTAGATTTAACATTTAGACTTAAGAAGATAATTAAAATGAGTTACAACCAGTGTTGCCAGCAGATTTCTCGCAAAAAATACCTACACATGCTAAAAAAAAAATCCGATTTTTCCCTACACGTTGAAAAAATTTCCCCTACAAAAATCCCTACGCATTTTTGTCATTAAAATAGAAGAAGACCATTAGTTACAAAACATATATATACAGTATTTATCGGATATAAGAACATCTCATATAAGAACAAAACGCTTATAAGAAACATTTGCAAAAACACCATATCTTTTTAGTGATTTTTCTAACAAAAAAAGTTTCATATAAGAAAAACGCTTATAAGAAAAAAAACTGATAAAAGAACATTTTTCTTGAACACCAAAACCACAAAATGTATAGAAAAGGAATTTATATAAGAAACTTTCAAGGGCAACACTGGATTTATGTAGTTTGCATGGACAACTCTGTTTTCTGACAGTTTTACAACAACAACAACATTTTTTTTTTACTTTTAGTGCTCATGAGAAGTTTTTGTTTCTTGCCTCGTAAATAAATAAATAAATAAATAGTACAAAATGAATTATGTATGTACATGTATTTACTACATATAATTTTTTTTCAAATTGAAGTTGTCTAGTTTTTTATATCTATTTACTAAAGGGGTTAATAAAATAAAATAAAATTTGATTTGTTTTATTTTTCTATTTACATACATACATCATATAAAAAGGTAAAAAAACACGTATATTCATATAAGAAACAAATGCCTTATGGCCATAGCTACTTATATAAGAAATAAGTTTCTTATATAAAATAATTGTATATAAGAAGGAAACGCTTATAAGAAACTTTTTTCGTGGATTTTTTAAGTTTCTTATATCCGATAAATACTGTATAAGCTTATTAAAGCCTTGGTAACAAAATAAGTAAAAATAATAATACGTACATATGTACTTTTAATTAAATTCAATTAAAACAACAAAATTTTTAAGAATTAATATGTATAGTTCTTTTCAAATAAAATTTTAAAGGATAAATTCAATTCAGGTCGAAAAACAGGTTATTTTAAAATTAATATTCCATTCAATTAAACATGAGAACTTTCATTTAATTAAAGTATAAAAACAATGTAATTTTAAAATTACTATTTTTATAGTTCTTTAAATAATAAATTTAATACAGTTACACAAACAAAATTATTATTAATTAAAATTAATAAAGTTCTTTCGAATTTAATTATCTAAACTGACTATCAGTACATTCGAAATTTATGCAGTCCTTTACACTGTCTTGCAGAAATTGAATTTAAACTTGTGTGGCTCAATTTGTTTCGCTTTTTGGTACGAACATCTGTTATTATTGAAAAAATCCTTTCTGCATCGGCACTAGCATGGGGTAAAGCAAACAAAATCCGTACCAGTTTCGATAAATTTGGAAATACAATTTCGTCTTTAAAGTTTTTCATTTTTATTATTTTTATCCAAAATTGTTCCATATCTTCCATTTTTAAAAACATATTAATTTCACTTGTAGAAAAATTGTATTCGATTATTCGCCACTCATGCATGAGAACATTGAGACTTCATGTTAAATTTATTAGACAATAATTCAAATTTAAACTCATCTTTTTTTCTGGTTTTAAGAATTCCATTTCTCTAAATATCTAATCATTATCTAGTGGGAATCTATTTTGAATTTCCTGTAGCGCCGTTAATAAGATTTAATTTCATTATATTTCTCTTCAGTGAGCTTTTTACATACGTATGTATGTACAGATAATATGCCGCCAACTTTTTGAACCACAAACAACTCTGGAAATATATTTATAAGCGATTTTAACGAAAAGAAAATTTTTGAACCGTTTTGAAAAGAAAATATTACTAAAAAAACGTTATGTTTCCATTTATTTCATACATAATGCGACATGACGAAAAAATTCCTACATTTTGGAGAATATAAAAAATCTGTCCGATTTTCCCTACTCTTCTACTTTAGTATCAAAAATACCTACATGTAGGGATTTTCCCCTACTTCGGGCAACACTGGCAATTTCAGCGTTGGCGACTGGCTCTCTACTTCTTTCAACTGACTTCTTACGATTAACTTCTTGCAACTGCTGACTTCTTTAGTTCTCTTCCCTTCTGACATTTTTCTGACAACTTTTGCTCTTCGGCCTCTTTCACATTTGCGGTATGTTCAGTAAACTATTTAACCCCTTGACGGCATTACATAGATCTATATATACTTATAATTATATAAATGTGTATAATTACAGTTATTTCCGCTTAATTGAACCTCGCTTAATTGAGTTTCCCGCTTTATTGCACTAAAAATCATGGAACGAAATCATTCAGTATACCTTCAGTGTCTATGTTAAAACACCCGTTTAATTGAGTTCCGTTTAATTGCGTCACCCGCTCAATTGTTTCGCAAATTAAGACTGCATTGCGAAAAACAAGAGCAAATATTTTGCTTAATTGATTCCGTCCACATTTTTTTTTGCTCCACAAACGTAAAAGCAAAATTATTTTGGCGCAAAAAGGTCATGGTTCTGTTCCTTTATAAACATTGTACGATGAACGTACCTGATTTTTATTTTGTTTTAATAAATCTAAAGAATTTTTTCAACTTAATATGTAACTAAAGACATGAGTTTCATTTTCCAGCTACGCATGGGGGTTTCGCTTTATTGCACATATTGCTCAATTAATTTTTCGATTTTCGTTTAATTGCGAAGGCGTTTCAATTAACCGAGTATTGCTTAATTGAGTTCCCGTTTAATAACGTCAAAAGTCGTGCATTTTTAGAAACTCAATTAAGCGCAAATAACTGTATAAGTATATTTGCCATCTTATTATTTTTATATATACATACTCAGGTTTATTGCTTCATGTAAAGGGTCTGCCATCTAACGTTTTTTTTTAACTATTACTTATTTCGTGAATGGTAACACTTAGCTAATGTATGATTTGACAGATATTTATAGTGATAATTATTAAATCAATCAATAAAAGTTTAGCAATTAAAAATCATTTTCGAATGTTGCCCTATAAATTTATGTTTGTAGTAGACTTGGTAACTCTATTTCAGTAATAAACAAACCTATAATACTGGCAACTCTTCGCTTGACGACATTTTTAAAATAACTCTTACGTTCCTTTGAAATTGAGCAAGAAATTTTCGTGAAAGTCACAGATTTCATTGAAATTTTTATTTATAATACGTATACAAAAATTTAATGAAAGCACTTTCCCATCTAAATGCTGGGTTAATTAGGCGTCTCAAGTTTTTGACAATATCTTATTATGTGTTGTAAATTTTTGGCAACACTTGCTACAATAGTTGTACACCACAATCACTTTACAAAAAATACAACATTATGGCGCAAATGTTGTAAACCATAACGGGGCCTTTAATTTATTTAAAAAAAGAAACTTTACTCATTGTCAGGTGTGGGGTTCGAACCCACGCTCCCTCTCGGGAACCAGAGCTTAAATCTGGCGCCTTAGACCGCTCGGCCAACCTGACTATAAGCTGATGAAATGCCAAATCATTTATATACCAGCGGCTCTGCTAAAATACATAGTGAGCTAACAGAACTGCCAGTGCAAACTAAAATCAATTTACTGCTGGTGACCTCTGCTGGTAACCTAAATTATTTATCTAAGACAAATACCAAAGCAATTCACATTTTCAAAAGCAGAGTCAACACCACCCTTAGAACAGTGTTGGGTGTATAAAAGCACAATAATTCTAATAAGCATTCACCGCTTCACATGAAAATATATACATACGTACACAGCAGTGTGGCCACTGCGAGAAAATAGTTTTAATACTGGCAGGCTGCAAAATGTTACAACAATATCCAAAAATGTTAAAAACTAACGCTAAATTTTCTTAACTGTTTTTAAATAAATAATTGTTTAAATAGATTGTGTTTTTTTTTTTCCTATATTCCCGACAAATACATAATTTCATATAGATAAAGCAAAGCTGATTCAAGAACATCATAATTTATGCGAAACTATTAAGGAAAATTGTGAATTATATGATTTCTTTGATTTCGAGCTCGAGGTCCTTGTTTATTATTTTTATTGCAAATTTTTCAAGATTTCCTTTGCGAAACTTCTTCAGGAAGTAAAACAAAACCTTTAGAAAAACATTATTTTCTTAAGAAGTTTTCCAAAGGAAAACGAAATATTGAAAATAAAAATAATAAACAAGGACCTCAAGCTCGACGTCGTATAGTTCAAATAATTGGCCATGAACTTAGGCATGCAACCTAATTTTCTGTTTGACAGTTTAGCTCTCGTGAAAAATACCACAGAAAAGTATAAAAGAAAGGATTGAAAAATAAAAAAATAATCAAATATGAACTTAATTATTTATTTGCTTTAAGAGCCAATTGAAATGCATTAATTCAGATCCAAAAAAAAGGTTCATTTTTGGACCTGAATTAATAAAAAAATAATTTTACAGATTTCAAAATACAAAAATTGAGTAGATATATATGTACATACATACATATATACATAATAGACTGAAATAAAGCAACAATATGAACGAAGTAAACACTTCGACAAATCAAAAATTATGAATAGTTTGGATCCACGTGTTCTCCATGTACAAAAACATGAGCGAATTAATACAATTGCTCTGCCGGCGTCATGTTCATGCCATGCTCCAGTTGATAGTTGGTGAAGACGTCGAGTTACATTTTCTGTAAACAGATATTGTGGTTCAGTTTGGCTGTTATTCTAAATCATAACTCTTCAGAAAATTGGTGATTCCAAACTATTGCTAAGTCCTGTTATGTTTTTGTCATAGGAATTCAGTGAAATCGGTTTACGTTTAGCCGAGAACAAAATATTCCGTTATCTGAGAATTTTTTCAAAAATTTTTGAAAAAAAAATTTTTTTCCAAATTTAGTAAAAAAAATTTTTCTTTTTTTTTTAAACGGCGCAAAACATCGAGTGTAGCTTCGGCTGTGTGGCACGTAGCGCCTTCCTGTTGAAACCAAATGTTGCCAGTATCCTCCTCTTCAATTTTTGTGAAGAAAAATTCGTTCACCATGTCCCGTTAACGATCGCCATTGACTGTAACGGTCACTCCTTGCTCATATTCGAAGAAAAATTGCCCAATTATGCCTCTGGACCAAAATCCTCACCAAACAGTAACTCATTTTGGTTGCTTTGGTTTTTCAATGTATGCATGCGGATTTTTTGTGCCCCAAATGCGACAATTTTGCTTGTTTACATACCCGCCAGGATCAAAATGAACTTCATCTAAAAATATATTTTTTTTTTGCAAAATCGGCATCTTCTGTAAGTCGATCGTAGGCCCACTTAGCGAAGCGTATACACAACCATATTCGTTCAGCGGAAGGATAAAACTAATTATCAATCAAATCAGACATGAGCTTAGTGTTACCATTCACGAAATAAGCCCTAGTTGAAAAAAACGTTAGATGGCGGACCCGTTATAAGGAATATTTGATACCAAAAAGTGACTCTGATGGTAAACAAAACCTGTTTTGAATTCAACATATTTTCCCACGTATTGTTCAATATATACCCGGTATACAAATAGGGCAACCCGTTTTCTCGTTGCCTCAAAAGTAACAAAACAAACACGCCACTCTTTGTAGACTTCATGGAATGCATTCAATGTAATAATATCAAACACAAAAATATATAGCAAAAGCCGGGGGTTCATACATTTTCATCTTTAAGAGCGCTAAACCAACTTTCAATACCAAAATATGAATCTGGGGATAAAAGTTTATTTGTAGTGAAGTTTTTTCGAATACCGGTCCGAAACCAGGGTTTTCAAATACCCTCTCAGCAACTAAAGTAAAGAGTTAATTATGCATATACAGCCCAATCATGAATGATAATTCCGTGAGAGTTTTTTCTCTTTTCCCATTCCTCTTATTATGTTGATAAATTCCTTAGGAAATTTTTTAGGAAATTAATTGAGTTTTGGGTCATTGCAGAGTAGATAATCGGGTGTGTTCTAGGTTTCGACTCGGATTGATTTAGCAAAATTTTTTGAATCCCGATAATTCATAAATTGGTGTTTTCAATTCAGTCTGTTTTCACATATTGCAAGATTCCATTCGAAAAATCTAAATGACAAATACATACATAAACAACAGCTTTTTGAAGATTTTAAATTAATTAAAATTAAGCTGTTGAAGATTTTAAATTATTTTAATTAATTAAGTGAATAATAAAGTTTTTCTAAAAATGCCTGGAGCTACTCTAATTGAAAACGAATAAAAACATGGGGATGCGTATTGCAGAACACGAAAAATACTAAAGTAATCCACTTTACAGTGAATACGGATACTAGAACACACCCGAATAAATATTCTTGTTTGGTACCACATTGAAATTTCTTCGACGAAGGCTAACGTTTGACTTACGCTTCATTGAAACCTTTTCCTTTTCTTTTTTTTTGTAAAACTTCTGGGTATAAAATTTCTTATTTAAATAATGCTTTAAATTATTTTTCACATGTAGTTAAAATCGTCTCTGTTCGGTTTATAATCAGGCAAAAGCTCCCATATTTTAAGACGCCAACGTTGTCGTCTTTCTTCCGTTTCTTTTTCCAACTTCAGAATCTGTGGTAATCGTTGCCAGCAATCTAGCACCTTCCATTTTAAATGCCTTGAATGAAATCAACAAAATTTATCTGTTTTTTGGCAGCAAGCTGGTTATAAATGATTGATTGTGCTTACCATTCGTGATGGGATATGGCCTGCTTCATTTTGGACTCCTCAATGATTTGCATACGTTTAGCATATGCCTCCCACTTTTGGAACATGCTTTCAACAAGTTTCAATTCACTATAGTCAACGGCTACATTGAATTTGGAACGCTCTTCATTAACGTATTGCAGCCAGTTATAAATATATTTGCGGGCTAAACATTTTTCATAAAACTCATCGGCTTTTTGGTGGCGTCTTGCTCTATTAATGCAATAAAGGCTGAACCAGGCTTGAAAATAGGTTTTCTTGTACAGTGATCGACGCAATTCTTCACATTTCTGAAGATTGTTATTTTTGCGTTGTAACAAACGTTTAAAGCCTTCCATGCCAATGCGCTTAAGCAAAATACGCCTGTAAAAATCTTGAGCTTTGCGTTGATTTTCAATATATTTCAGGCGTTCTCGTTCCTTAATTATTTTGGCCATTTTCTCCTGGCGACGTTTTTCCTTAAGTGCTTCAATACGCAAACGTTTAGCTTCTTCGTCTTCGAGACGCTGGATGGCATAAAAATTGTTTTATGGTACTATGAAATATTTATATAATTAAATTAATTACTTTGGCTTCTTCCAGGGCTAATTTTTGGGCCTCCCGTTCTGCTTCCTGCTGCAGTCTACGCTGCTTGGCCTGTTGATGGCGTATGTCTCTTTCCAACGCCCTCTCCTGCATATTTTGTAAGAACTTTGGCACCAGCAGCGCTTTTCCTTGTAGTTTATTTAATTCCTCATCTTCCTCATCCTTGAGATTGCCAATCAGTTGAAGACATTTGGCTTTTGCCTTCGCTTTTGGATCACCTGAACGTATTACAGACTTTAATTCATTCTTTAGTTCTTGGCGCGCTTCTTTAGACTCTTCGGAGAGTTTGTGCAGTTTAAGTTGCATTATCATGCGTTCCTGCCGTTCCAACTTCAATCGTTGCAAGTCAATGATATCTTGTTGAACTTTTATTCTGTAATTGCAGCAAAATTTAGCAGTATGCAAAATTTAAAAAAAAACTTACTTGTTTTGATATTTTTTATTTATTTTTATATTTTCCAGGGTTTCTTTAGTTTCGCACTTTTTATTAAGTTCCGAGTCGCTAGTTTCGTTCTGGTTGTGTTTTAAACGCTTCTTTTCGATGCGCATTTTATTTAAAAAGATGTTTATTCTTTTTACACGATCCGCCCTAATGTCCACATGTTCCCTTTCGATTTTTTCTATGGTCGTATAATGGACCCATTTTAAAAAATATTTGCGCAGTATAGAAGTTTTGTTACATTCTGGCACTTGAAATAAATCATTAATAATTTTTGATTGTTCAGAGTTGAAATAGACATTTTCTTCCGCTTTTTCTGCAGACTTCAAGCGGGCGTTGTTCAGTTCCGGTGCTTTAAATGGAATCGCTTGATAAGGGGCTATTTTTCCGCTGATCATTAGCATATCGTTGCTCTCAGCTTCAAATTTATGAAAACATTGATTGCAGTTTGATTGTTGTGCTTCGAGATTTGCATTCATTTCTTTCTCTTCTTCCATTTGGAGTTCTTTTAGAGCTTCCTCAGCTAAATCTGATATCACGGAATCTATACCATCGCTGGTGTTGGAACAATTCGAAGATTCCCTTTTCAGACCACTCGCATTGCAGTCATCATCGAATCTAACATATTTAAAATGTGCAGCCTCGGGATCTTCTATCGCCTGCCTTAAAGGCTTCAAAACTTCTTCAGTATTTTGCAAAGGACTAGGAGTTCTTTGTCTCGTCTCATTGGCTGGAGCTTTCGTATCAAATATTTCTTTATGGTTCATACTTAACTCTTCAATTTGTTCGGTCATAAGATATAAATCATCTTTGCTTGTTTTGGCTTCCGTTTCCACATCTGAAAAATTCAATGAATTCTTGCTGGTTTCTTCCTCTTCTTCTTCTTCCTCCTGCATGCCAGTTTGTTTCAAAAACTCTAACACATGTCCTTCCTCCAATTCAATATTTTCAGTTTCTATCATTTCTGTATGTTTTTTTAGTTGCCCTGTGCATAAGTTTTGCACTTGCCGTATGGCATCAATGGGTGAATTATAAAAATCTTCAATATGTTTGTGCGTTGACTCCAAACTGCTTATGATATTTGTATTATCAATCAATAAGGGGTTTATTTTTTTCATGGGCAATATGTTTTGCTTGTGTTGCTTTTGTAAATGTTTACGAAATTGATTTAATTGATTCTCAATATAATGATCTTCGACGGCTGCATTGTGGTCCTTGCACTGTTGCAGATTCTTGCCGAAAGCAATCGTTGCTAGTGGCAACTTGCGTGGTATTTTCTTAAACTAGAGCAATAAAAATTATTCAAGCTTAAATGTAGTAATGTAAAATTTTATACCAGCTCATGTCGCAGATTCATTACAAGGACGGGATCTAAATTCCTTTGTGTCTTTGTGTCGCCGTTAAGCAGATTTTGCTGATGCCTTCCTACGTAATCAATTTCAATGAACTTTTTAACAGCTTCCGATTTCAAATTTGTTGTGTTACTGCAATGTCTTTTACGTATTCGATCCCATCTTGTAGTACTCGTATCTTTATTGTCAGTAATTAGTTTTTCACGTTTTATTTGTGTCATTTTAAATTATTTTGAAAAAAATTTTTAAACTTTGCTTATGCACGCTAGATTGAATACGTTTTAGAAATGTTTATAAACAACTTGTAAAACATATCAGGGCATATGGCTGCCAGGGAAACCTTGATATATATGTACGTACTATACAAAACGGGGGTGGTGGGTGGTATTCACATTCGTTGCATGTGTGCGAATTATTCGTAGTGAAATGCAATTTGGTTTTGAAACAAAATATCACATAATTTATTTTCTTATTCACGACATTTCATTCGAACAACAACCAGTTCTATTTTTCTATTATTTGATCTTGAGATTATTTAATTAATTATTCAAGCTATAGATCTTTGTTTTTTAAAAAAAATAATTTGAAACAATTATGTTTATTTATTTTCAATATTTCGCCAACAATTTGTTTGCATCTTCAGGAAAATCTAAATAATTATATAAAACTTAATTAATTAAATAACAACAAGTTCTATTAATCCTGATGTAAGAATTTACGCCGGTCTCAAATCTTAACCACTTACAAATGTTTTGAAAAAGAGTATTAAGGAAAAACAAATGTAACAGTAATGCAATTGCTTTGGGAGTTTTGTTGGGGAAAAAACTTCTGCAGGAAGTTTTACAACGGAACACAGAATATTAGATAGAAGAAAAAAATTTTTAAAATACATTTTATATTTATAGAATAAACTAATTTATATAGCTTCAAATCATTTTTAATATAAAAATTTATTAACAATGAGATTACAATTTACAAATAAATTTACAAATTTAAATTTACAAAATTTAAAATTTACAATATTATTCAATATTTCGCTAACAGTTTGTTAGCATCTTCAGGATAATATTTGTAATTAAATTGAAAATATTATCCTGAAGATGCTAACAAACTGTTAGCGAAATATTGAATAACATTGTTAATAAATTTTTATATTAAAAACGATCTGAAGCTATATAAATTAGTTTATTCAATAATTAAAAGGATCAAATAAAAAATTATATACTTTATATTTATAGAAATTTCAAGTTTCAAATTGTGAAGTCTGACGATGAAATGGGGCCTATAAAATCCCACATTTAACTATCAGTAAGTTGTATTAATGGCCCTAAATGTTTAGATTTGGGGCGGAATTAATGCATTCCTGATCGAATGAATTCGTAATGGAATGCTGTGTGTTTGTTAATTATTTTGTTCTTGTCTTATATTATTTTTATTCGATGTTTTGTTCGACCACGAATGCCGTCATTCGGTCCCTGTTTGCAGGAATATTCTGCATAGGATTTGGATATAAGCGTTTTCAAAAATTAAATTAAATAGCAATAGAGGTGTAGAAAATCACACGATAGATTTGCATAATAATAAATATATAATGAGACTTTTGAACAAGCTGCTGCACACCTTATCATATAAAGTGTTCGATTTTATTTCGCGATATGTTCACCTGTGTACCTACACAGGTACATTTGCTGCATCGAGAAAAACAAATTCTTAAAATCGCCCAAAAGCACTTTCTTGGCTTGACAAATGTCTACACAGTTTAGAATTGACTACTGTCGAGTTCCAGTCGAATTATGCACCTTTTTGTTTTGCTCGGTAATAAAAACACAATAAAATATGCGTTCCTTGAATTAGTTCTTTAATGGATTATTATTCTTTTTATTTTTTTAAGTCTATTTTAATTCTCAAAAGTTTTCAAAATTAAGTCTATGTTTAGAAATTAAATCATGTACCTGATCTCTATGTCGAACAAATATTTTGCATAATAAAGCGTAAAAGGAGAAAAATGCTATTACATTAATGTTGTATGAATGTGTTATGTGCTAATAGTTTTCACAATTAACTTAAGCGGCAGGAGCATCTTTTTTACCTTTACCGGGTTTCTTGTTTTTAGCAGCGGCTTCAACATCTATGGGGGCAGGTTGAACGAATGGAATTTCATCCCGATAGTTTTCGGGCATATATTTCTTCAAAGGCTCTGGTACTTTGACTCCTGTTTCAGTCTGATGAGTCTCTAAAATTGCACAAATCACACGAGTTGTGGCGCACATTGTAGCATTTAACATGTGAACGTAATCAACAGCTGCATTCATCTTTTTAGTTTGACCATAACGAACTAATAGGCGTCTGGCCTGATAGTCCAAGCAATTGGAACAGGATACCAGTTCGCGGAAGGCTGCACTGCCTGCAAACCAAGCTTCCAAATCTAGTTTCTTAGCAGCTGCATGATTAAGAGCGCCCGAAACAATATTAACCACACGATAGGGTATACCCAAAGACTGGCAGAATGTTTCAGCATTATTGATCATTTCGTCCATCATTTCCCATGACTTATTATCGTGTGGAGATGTTAGAACAAATTGTTCAATCTTTTCAAACTGATGCACCCGGAAAATGCCACGGGTATCACGACCATGAGATCCGACTTCCTGGCGGAAACAAGTCGACAAACCGGCATACTTTATAGGTAAAGAAGACTCTGGTATCCATTCGTCGCGATGATATGCAGCAATCGGTTGTTCTGATGTAGCAATCAAATATTTTTCATCAACACCTCCTTCTTCGGTTTTCTCACTTCCCTTGCCTATCACTTTGTAGAGCTCTTCATCGAACTGAGACAATTGAGCTACTTCTTGCATAACTTCTTTGCGCATGAAAAATGGTGTATATAATGGGGTGTACTGTTTAGCATACAGCAAATGTAAAGCGTGTTGTATTAGTGCCTGCTCTAAAAATACTGCAGCACCGGTCAAGAAATAGCCACGTCCTCCCGACACTACAGTGCCTTTTTCACCATTCATTCCATCAATCATAATAATCAAATCCACATGGGAGTATTTTCCCTTTTTCGTACAATCACCGTAAGTTCTTTCGACTTTATTTTCTTCCTCATCGTTAGACACAGGCACAGATTCATGCAGATGATTTCCTACTTCTCGTAGAGCTGTATTGCGAGTCTGTTCAGCTTCCTGCAAAAGTCTCTCGTTTTCCACCATGGCCTGGTCAATAAGTACACGGACTTTTTTGATTTGATTCACTGTTAATTCGCCTAATTTTTCGGCAGTCAACTCTGTTAAATCTTGTTGTACTTCATCGGGTACGGCCGTGGATTCATCACCTTGGGGCTCCTTCTTTTTCATTTTCTCGCCAATTACTTTGCTGCATACATTTTTCACCTTGTTAAGATTGTCGGCACGATGACGTCTTTGACGCCACTCGGTATCTTGGCTGATGACAGTGTCCACAAGGGCCACATCTTTAAACCGTAGCTCTTGATTTTTGCGCACAGCATCAGGATTACCTCCCTTATCGCTACGGAAAAGATCCAAATCCAAAACCATTCTTAAGGATGATTAGCTGTCCAGAAATGCAAATTGCAGTCAATCAATTCAAATGCAAGTTCACAGTGAATCACACAACGTGGCTACTCTGTTGACAAATGTAATTTTTGCGAAGGCAAGAATGTGAAGAAAACATACTGACAACAAACAAAGCAAACGATAACAGCCGTTATCGGTTTTATGCGTGGTGAATTTCACGACAAAATACACCACACAAACAGACAAAGCGAATAAATGTGTGACAGAATATAACAGGGCCCGCATCCCAATTCGCTTCAACATTTATCCACGATTTTACCGTCTGAGTTGTCAAAGCTGAGTTTTCAGAAGTTGTACAAAAACCAAACGTATGTTATTTTTATTGAAGTTGTTCTTATTGTGGGGAAAAGATTACCTTATCATGGATACAACTAATAAGGTAGCCTCGTCAGCTGAACCGTTAATCATCTGATTACTGTCAAACTGTCAAGAGAATACAAAGATGAAAGGCAGTCAAAACGAGATAGCTAATCAGCGTAAGCTCTGTTCATCTATCTCCTCTAAATGCAGAAGAGGCGTCTTTTTGACAGTTTACAGAAGTTGTAAAAAAACAAAATACATGGTATTCTTATTGAAGTTCTTCTTATTGTAGTGAAAAGGTTATCTCATTAGTTGTATCATGATAGAAACTATGATGTACAAACCCATCAGCAATGCACATCATATGATCAAGACTGTTCTTGCTGGGTTGGTTACATCCTGGCATGTACCAGAGCAAAACACACCATGCAGTATTACGATAAATAAGCAAAACACAGCTGTTGAAAAATCTTAAAGGTTTGATTTGTTCACACCATTAATATATTGCCAACCGTTTTAAATTTATCTTTGTTTTGGTTCTATTTCTTTTTTTTTCTGTAAAAATTTAGTAAACTTGCGAAATCCGGAAAACTAGACAAGGGAAAGGACCAGATTCATTTCGTGCGTTGAAGTCCTTTTAAACAGATTATGAGCATTATTCAATTTGAAATTGATGAAATACGAAAACTTTGTGAAAATGTTGTTCCAAACTCAAAAATAATTGCTTGCACTGCTGCTTCTTCAGCACCCCTTGTACGTGTTGACATACAAGAAAATCTACATTTTCGCCAGTTAACAGTGTGCCTTAGGTTTCCAACTGGATATCCGAAACAGAAGATCCTAATTGAGTTAAAAAGCAAGACATTGTCCGAAAAGTTTCTAGAAGGCCTCACAGGTCTGTGCGAAAAACAGTGTAAAGATTATTTGGGAAAACCACACGGCATCAAAGTTTTACAATTTCTGCAGCAATATGTTAAAGACAATCCTTTATGTGTGTGTTTTGATGAAATTCAAAACCTACGCAAAGATTTGGGCGCCAATGCATCTGCGGACCAGCTAAAGTTGAAACAGAAATCATCTGCAGTTCATTTTACAGCCAAAGGCGGCCAATATTATTATCGTGTAAAAGCTGTAGTGCCAGATGATTACCCTGCGCATTGTGTGGACTTGCAGCAGCAGGAAACTAATCTACCAGCAGTTTTGTTGCGATATCTTAATGGGCAATCCAAGGAGATTGCGAGACAATGTGTAGAACCACCCTTGCGCCTACCAAAGGGAAAAACTTTGTCGGATTTTCAGCCGGTGCCTTCTTTATATAGAGCTTTAAAGTTTTGTCTTGAGGCCACTTTAGCATTTCATAGTGAAACTTGTCCTATCTGTCAACGTTTGGTGCTACCATCAAACCCAAGTGATTTGGAAAACGACGATAACACAGATGGCTATGTTGAAAGAGTGTATTGCGGCCATCTATTTCACCAAGGTTGCCTAAAGTTATATTTACAAGAACCGCCGTTTCCCAAAGGCGGAAAGTTATGTCCGGCTAAAAAACGACATTTGCGATCGGATGCTACATATTATTTAGGCGGAAATCAAGGGAATAAAATGCCAACCGTTTCACCTGATATGGGTGGCTCTTGTGGTATTCGTTTAGCACACGATCGTTGGGTTGTGAATGTTAAAGTAGCTGAATCCAGATGGGCCCAAAAACAAGCACGCCAGCGTGAATTGGAAGAGGTGGTGGACTTTTTGAAATAATTCTGATCTTTTTACTTACATTTTATTTTTTGCTTATACATACATATACTTATTTTAGTTGCAATAATTTTGGGAATTTTCAAATGTACAAAAATGAATAGAAATACATATATGTATGTATGTAGGTATGAATATTTACTAATAAATATTTACTAATAATATTTTTGCACAGGTGTAGCTTTAAGTGATCTTACTAAGATGGTACGAAGTCTGTATTAATAAAGGGTTATGAATAAGTCATATCGCAAAGCAATTATAGAATTCAAATAAAAATAAATTTGAAACTTAAAAATATACCTACAAAGTTTTTGCAGAGTACCTTTTGGTACCTATAATATTATGAATAAAAGTTTTACAAAGACTTCAGCAATGCACTTTTGAATTAAATAAAAGCCAAATAAATAAGGAATATGATCAAAGAAAAATAAGTAATTAACTTAGAAAACAAAATAACAGAAAATACACGCCGTGCACAACAAGTCTATACTGGCACTTAGGTGTGTGTCAACCTAAACTTACATTGAAAATATTACTGTCTTTTTTCCATTAACCTGCAATTTCAGGTATCGTATGTTGAAAAAGTATTAATAGCAATTTGTAAACAAATTGTTAGAGCTGACTATTGCCTTATAAAATGCCGGTTAGAGAAAAATTTAAATTTTCTAACACGTGCTGAAAATATACATACTATGTACTTAAAAAGCTTTTAAAGTTACAACATGTACTTCGCAAGAATTAGCCATCGATAATTAAATTTCCTATTTTTACTCTTAAGAGGAGCACCAACTTCAATGCGACACTGGTGTATTCATTCACATTATTTGTTTAGAACGCATCAAAATTTTAGATTGTGTATTTCTTTTGTGACTTACCAGCAAGAGGTCCATGGCATTTTGACTTCAATGCCAAGCATTGTTTTTTCCAAACACATAAAAAAATGTAATAAAAATTAAATTGTCCTTCCGAATCAGGAATGATCACTCATCCATACTAATGAAAATATTGGAATGTCTGTGAGTGATTTCAACATATATAACTGTTTCCTCAGCTGTTTGTCGTTATTTACAACATATTAAAATGCAAGCCATTACTTTTAAAATGTTTGTCCGATCTAATCTCTGAACCGTATTAACTCATTTTGACTCATTATACATATATATATATATATATATATATATATATATATATATATATATATATATATATATATATATATATATATATATATATATATATATATATATATATATATATATATATATATATATATATATATATATATATATATATATATATATATATATATATATATATAGTTATGTTTTATCTGATTTCCCACAGATTCACGACTTTTGTGAAAGAGCAACTGAATCAACGCCAATGAACACTAAACGATTTAATAAGCGAGCCACCAGTTCACCTAGGGCCTGCTACGCGAACCGTTGCCTAATAGTTTTAAATAAAATCTTGATTTCAAACAAGGCAGCCAGGTAATCGCATAACTACAACAAACACAACAACAACTAACACTGCATGTATTTTGTTGGTAGAAAAACTGTATAACTGTCATCCGTTTGTTCGCGTATGTGTGTTAGTGTTGTGTATTTTGACAGATATACAGACCAAAAGCAGTAGTCAGCTGGGCTTGTAAGGCTAACTGATATCAAGCTGCCTTGATTTCAAATATATCCGCGTTTTACAAGTAGCGGTAAGTATAAAAACTACAAAAATAAATATATTGGAAAAAGACCTGCTAGAGTTGCAAAACTATCAATAGTTTTATTTTTGGTAAACTATCGATATTTTTCTAGATAGCGATAATAATGGCAAAACAAATTTAAGTACAACCAGCCAATTCAAATATTTGAATTTGCATAAAATATTATTACAGCACTTTTACGTCACATACATAAGTGTTAAAAGAAGACACTTCAACTCAAGATATAATTTTTTTTAGTTATGGTTAAGGACTGTAGATATAGTTTAAAAAACGGAGATATTTGTTTTTTTGCTGACGGTTGCTGCATATAAAAAAATTTAGGTCCTGCACTAAAACTACTTAATGTGCCGACTGTCGATGGTTTTTCAGCTCTTTTATTTGATCAAGATTTATTTATTAGGTCAGTGCAAGTGCACAGAAAAAAAACCTTGCTTGTATTTTGTTTGTGTAATAATAGTGGTGAGACTGTACGTACAACAATAATCTGCAAACATATGTATAATATTTTCCATGAATTTTTCACATATCCATATATGTTATGTATTCATTTTGACAGCATTCCGCGTGGAATGCTAAACACAATACCAGCCCTTAATTGTGTAAAATATCAGAACAGTTTTATAAATTGGCAGTTGCGAGATAGATATTTGTTGTGCTCCTTTTGGTGTGCCAAGGCTTATACACTTGGAAACTTAACAGAAATTCTACACAGCCGCTGCGCACAACCATACACACACACACACACACATCATTTAAATGACGGGGGCATGACAGTTACAACAACAAACAAAAGATGTCATTCGGTGCCAGAAAACTTCGTGTGTCTGTCTTTCAATTGCCAAAGTGTAAAGCCCCACTTGCCATCTAGACCCGCTAGAGGTGATGAAAGTTCCCCTCATTTAGTCTAAAATTCAAACTCTGGCAGCCCTGTGTTAGATTAACATTTTTGAAATATACTGCCACCTCTAAGACGCATTAAAAACCGTTAACACAACGGCATTTCATTTTATTCTTCTAGTTGCCAGTCACTCTAAAGAGTTTGTAAAAAAAGTGAAATTGCTTTATAAAAAAAAATATTTTTTAATTGCAAGAAATGTTTCCGTTTTATTGCAACAAATGCTTCCGACGTCGAAAGTACGAAACAGCTCTGGAGCTTTTTGTATCACGATGTGGTCATATATTTTGCAGAGACTGCCTTCATGAAAATTGTGGCATCTGTTCCCGTCCTTTTACTCCTGTCGCTATAAATAAGGAAATGCCAACGTCAATGGCTGAATATTTTTCAAGTCCCTTGAAACAATATCAGCATTATAAAAAAGTTACGAAATTTCATCTTGAACAGGAAAGACGTCTGGTCGAACACCTTTGTCGTTCGAATGCAGAGGAAAATAAGAAATTGGACAATGAATTGAAAGCTTATGTAAAATTAAATAACACAATAAAGACACAAATTGAAAAGGAACGTGAACGAATACGCAAACTTCGTGAATACACTGCTTATTATGACAGACGTTTTGAACAAGCCCGTTACATGACACCACCAATTGTAGCACAACCACGGCCAAGGTTTCCAAATCGTCGCTATAGCAGTGAAAATGGGAAAGCAGCTGGCAGCAACAGTTTGCCAAAACATTTTACAACACCTATCAGACCAAATATAGTATATCCGAAGAGCCCTACACTGAGTTTTGGCAACAGCAGTTCGGTGTCAGCAGAAAAATCGGCTGCGGCAAATGCAATAGCCAAGAAAGCAGCAAGAACTCCACCACCTTTGATACCATTTACCCAGCGAGAAATTCCTAGTGCCCAATTTTTCCTTGATTCCACAACTTAAAGCAAAGTTTGTGTATGTAAACAAAAATTTAAGAATTGAAAAATAAAAATTACACGATTGTAGTAATACTTATGTATGTATGTATATGCCTTTGATTATTCAAAAATATAGAAAGGAAAATTTTCACGCCAGAATTCACAGCATATAGAACAACGAATCCTTTTTTTTAATTTTCATATTTTGATGTGAGTCTTCGCAGCAGTTTTTTTCATACTGCTCTGTTAGAATATTTTGTGAGGCTCCTGCTAAAGTTATAGCTCTGATAATTGCAATAAGAGATTTATTTTTTATTTTATAGCTATTATGAGTGGATGCATACCACTTAAAAAAATTTAATAATGCTTTAAACTTAAAACCATTTCGGTTATTATGTTGCCATTTAATGCAGGGCAAAAAAAAGATTAAATGAAAAAAAAACACAAAAACTTAAACTTAACAAAAGTATATTTTAAGGTTATGTTTGCTCAACTACAATTGTTTGATCTTACAAAAACTTTGAGTGCGAATCGTGTTTATTATGATTCTCAACATCGAAAGTTTGCAGTAGTAATCTACTTTTTATTTAGTTTTACAAAAGCTCAAACACCGGAATTAAGTACGATTACACTACCCAACAGCCAAAAAAACCATAGATGAGCACTATATTTTTTTAAATGTGTTATCCCTATCTAAGTACAAAAATCATAAAAAAAATATTTTTAGAACTTTTTTTTTTAAATATGAGATTTTCATAAAGCTTGATCCAGACCTCTAGTCATAACTTAAAAACGGCTTGTCCGATTTTATCATGTAATACATCAAAAAATTATAAATTATGCCAGCTTTTTGGTGTCGTTAATAATTTTAGAGTTATTAGGAAAAATAAAAATAATTTTTTTTTGATTTTGGAAAATTTATAAAAAATACAATTTGCAAATATTTTCCAGTTTTTTTATTTATTCATATAGCTGCATGTAATAGCAGTAAAATTATCCCTCATTTATTAAAATCTGTGTGTTAGTTAATGTTTATTTTATATATAAAAATAGGATGCAACTGAGTGGGCGGGCGAATGTTCGATAAAGATGAACGTATTTATTGAGATATGTATATGTATGTATGTACCGAATTTTGCTTTCAAAGAGTATGCAGGCAGCAGGTAGCAAAAGGTTGCGATAATACGAAGTCTTCTTTGTTATTGTAGCTTATAACAAACATAACTATTTGATTATTTTTCGATATGTATCTATTGCATACTACTAAGATGAGCAATTGCTTGTTTTGGGCAGTGACAGAAAAAAATTGTTTTTTTTTTCTGCCAAAATGGGTATTTTTGCTTTTTCCTGAATAAAACAAACACCAACAAACAGATTTGAATAAATGAGAGCTCATTGTATTGCTATTACATACAGCTATATGAATATATAAAAAAAAACTGGAAAATATTTGCAAATTTATATTTTTTATAAATTTTCCAAAATCAAAAATTTTGCAATTTAAAAAAAAAATTATTATATTTATTTTTTTCCTAATAACTCTAAAATTATTAACGACACCAAAATATGATTTTAGCAAAACTTAAAGCTAGCATAATTTGTAATTTTTTAACGTTTTACATAATAAAATCGGACAAGCCGTTTTTTGGTTATGACTAGAGGTCTGGATCAAGCTTTATGAAAATCTCATAGAAAAAAACTGATCCATAGAATTTGAAATTTTTATGATTTTTGTACTTAGATAGGGATAATACATTAAAAAAATATATAGT
This sequence comes from Sturmia bella, assembly GCA_963662145.1. Taxonomy (NCBI): domain Eukaryota; kingdom Metazoa; phylum Arthropoda; class Insecta; order Diptera; family Tachinidae; genus Sturmia; species Sturmia bella. The sequence continues at coordinate 40,329,025 of OY759168.1, read as the reverse complement.
GGTCATCCATGGGCAGAAATTTTTTTCCCATTTGTTGGATAGCGTTCGATACCTTCAAAAATGCTTTTCTGAAATTTACACCCCGATTCTAAATATTCATTTTCTGTGAGTTTTTTTCCACTTTCCTATTCTGAATAAAATCGCTCTGGGTAATTTAATTTTTTCCCTATTTTAAATAAACTTTCTCCGGGAAAAAGTATGTAGCCTGAATATTAAAAAAAAGCCCAACTCGACACTACTACTTATTTATGTTTTTCTTCTGTCCCTCACTGGACCAAGTTGTTTGATCATTATTTTTTTTTACGCCTAGGGGAGGTGTAGAGTTATAGTGTAGATAATGTAGCCGTTATATAAAAGTGCATCATACATTTGGAAACAAAGTGTTATTAATGAATTATAAGACTGCGTGAATTTATAATACACCGGTATTCATAAAAAATAAAACGTTGCTCAAATACATTTTAGAAAAAATTTTAAATGAAAAATGTGTCGTAAAATGTGTTTCAACAATGTTTTATTTTTTATGAATACCGGTGATAATAGTATTTTAATTAAAAAAAAAATTATTTTAGTTATTTTTTTATATATGAACTTAAATCATAATTTACTTGGGTATTAATAAACTATGTAATATATATTTATTTGGCCTAAACGGCTTGTTATATTACAAATGCAATGAATACATAAATATAAAGACCGGTACGGAGGTCTTAATGAAATTTACGTTTGCATCACAACAATTATCTCTATTCTGTAAAATAATTGTGTAGATTTTTGTAGAAAGGTTTGTTGCAAATGTTATATCAATCTTGTACATATTCTTAAAAACGTTTTCATGCCTTTTAAACAATTTTTTTTAATACAAATAAACTAAATGTCAAAAATTCCGCAACCAAATAAATGTATGAAAATGAAAAGATAAACTAAGGACCTTGAAAGCCCATTTTGTTGGATAAAAGGAATCTATTTAATTAATTTTTGTTTGAGTCGACGGAAAAAAAGGGCTGAAAATAGTAAAAAAAAATTCTTTTGGAACGCCGTACCGGTGTGAGGAAATTTATAGCAGGAACTTATCAACTTTTTTTTTCTGATGCTAATTTTTCGACCTTTGTTGTTTAGTATTTTATTTTTTCGAGCCTTAAGGTCACTTGTTTCAGGAATGTTTTGAAGAAAATATCCATTGTGATATCGAAATATCGAATTCAATAAACACTTATAACAGAACAAGTGACCTTAAGGCTCGAAAAAATAAAATACGGAACTTATCAACCTGAAATTCCGCAGTTCTTATGGGAACGTAAATTTCCTTTAAGACCTCCGTTCCGGCCTTAAAAGGGAGAACGACATAGCAAATTTGTTGGGAATAATTCCTCCAAGAAAATGCAACAGAATTTTGTTAAAAAATCAAATATTTAAAGTTATTAAGAAGAACATAATTAATGCATTTTTATGCTTTCGAAACATTTCTGAAAAAACTATTTTGATTCAGTAAATCAATATCAAATTTCCCGCTATTCTATTCCAGTATTGAAAAACAAATACAATTTTTTTTTGTAAAACTGGGAAGCCATTTGCTCATATCTGGCGCCACCTCAATTTTTTTTTTATCAAAGCCATCTGAAAACAAACTACACTTTTTACGTATTTTATTTTCGAATATAAGACTTTTTATAAGTTAGAGTTCATTACATTTTGCATGACAACTATCAATATAAATTATATTAATATAGTTTATAATTTGAAACTTTCCACATTATTTGCAGAAAATCTTTTTGATTTATTACCACTAAATACATGTATGTATGTATGTATGTAATTGTAATTGGAAATTCGTTTTATTTTGTTTTAATAAATTAAATATCTTCTCATATAGAAGGCATATTTATTTGTTAATTATGTAATTTGTTTTGATTGTTAAAATATTAAAATGCTTACTGTGAGTGAATGCCTTAACAGTTGTATTTATTATTCTGAGTAAAATAAAAAAAGAAACCAGCAGACTTCTATAGCTTTTTTTTATGACAAAGGCACACTTACATTTCCAAAATAAAAGTGATAAATTATAAAAATACTAACTATGTACTAGCATAATTTAAAGTTAATCAGTGATTTTAGTTTCGTGTAAAAATATGTTGAATACTTTTTTCACATGTTAAATATTTTGAAAACAAATATTTTCTTTTTTGTTTATTAGTTTATGTTGTTTTTTTTATAATTTTTAATTACAAAATAATTTTTTTAATGTACGATATTCATACAATGATTTAAAATTAAACGTTTAGATTTTTCATTGTGTATATTATTAAGATTTTATTTAGCACCTAAATTTTTATATGGTTTACCACCATGTTTTTCCCATTCGCGATTGAATTCATGTTCCAGAATTTCGGCGCCACGTTTACGTGTCAAACCAGTTTCTTCTAAGCTTAATTCACACATTTGCATGTCATCGATACCTTTTGAAGAAAATAATAAAAGAAAATAGATAAATAATTGACAACAAGGCAACTAGACGTATGCAAATTGCAATGAATGAAAGTATTGACTCCATTGCTATTGATTGCCTTTTTTCCGCTGGGTGTATGTATGAATAACATGTTGGAAATAAGAAGTTAGTGGGCTACATCTCTATATTTTACTATATTTATTTATTATTAATTTCGGAAAATGTTTCCCCTTACTATTCTTGAAAACTTATCCAAACACCCCCCTCATTTTTTTAGCTCATGCAATTTTTGCCCTAACCTCACAAAAAAAGAGGTTCCAGAGTTTCGAAATCTTATTGCTAGGCATCTGCATATATCACTATGTCATGTCTAATGTACATATTAATATGACTTTTAATTTGAAACATACCGGCTGTTAAGAGTATGGGTGGTTTATCGGCATGTAGTTCCATCTGTCTTGCAATCCATTGCCCATCAAAATGTGCATACCACAAACCACGTTTGGCTGAAAAAAACATAGGAAAATGTTAAAAAAAATTGATTAAAAATAACACAAAATACGTACTATTTTCTGGTGCATTTGCTCTCATAAAGGGTATACGGAAATAACGATGCTGGGCAGTAGTAATTTCTTGCTTCGGTTGCACCAATGGTGGAGCTTTTGATGCTAAATGAGAAGAATTTAGTTTTATGAAAAACATTCTTTTTTTTAACAATTTTCCATTACCGGCTTCCATGACGCTTTTCGGAGCTCTTTCATTTTCATCCATGGTCGTACGTTTACGATTCTTTGCTTTCCAAGCGTGGTAGACCTTCAAGCGACGATGAAATTCCTGGCGACAGGCCTTAAATAATTCATACAGAAATTTTTTTTTAATACAAAATATTATTAAAAAAACAAGACAACTGAAAAAATATATAAAATAAAATATGAACTTAATTATTTATTTGCTTTAAGAGCCAATTGAAATGTATTAATTCAGGTCCAAAAATGAACCTTTTCAAAAAATGTTTGTTGTATTTTTCAGCTGTCTATATGCCGACGACATTTCGTTGGTGCTAATCAACTCATCAGTAGACTTGAAATATTCTTAAAAGTTTGTTTGAAACTTAACTACTTATTCCATAATTCCCATGAACAGAATGAGAATCAGAAATGTCGTCGGCATATAGACAGCTGAAAAATACAACAAACATTTTTTGAAAAGGTTCATTTTTGGGCCTGAATTAATACATAAAATAAAATAAATAAAAAATATAATAAAAAAATATATAAATGCTTGCAACACTTCGCGTGGTGCTCATTTAAATGATGTAGTGTTTCACATAATATCAAAGTTCAAACTTTATAATAAAAAAAAAAAAATATCATGAAAAAAAAATATTTTATTTTTTTTACATTTGAAACCGCAAAATGGATAACCCGTTATTTTACTGAGTAAGCATGGTAAAATAGGCTTTTCAAATAATATTTTATAATTTTTCAAAAGTCCTTTAACCGAAAGAAAACTCAAAGTTAAAATTGGAAATACTTCCTCTACATTTTCAATTCATGCATATTCTGGTAATCCTCAAGGAACTAATATTGGCCCATCACTTTCTATAATATTCATTAACGATTTACCACTAACCTTTAAGCTTTCAAAATGTCTCTTTAAAATTGTACTCTAGTATATCTAAAGTTCATGACTGTGACAAGTTACAAGCAGCTCTGGACGAGTTCTCAGGTTGGTGTTCAGAAAATGGTATAACTATTTAAATATTTCTAAATGTTGTATCGTATGCTGAACTCCATTAAATTTAATTATGCTATTAGTGGCATCCGGCTTAAGTGAAAGTTCTTGGTGTTTATTTTTCGATTTAAAATTAACATTTTCTAGAAATATAGATTGTATGCTTGATTTTATTGGGAGAAATTCTAAAGAGTTTAAAGACGCTTACACCTCTAAATTATTACATATTTCCTTGGATCGAAGCATTTTGGCATATTGTTCTATTGTTTGGAATCCATCCAGTCATTTGGGTTCATCTGGTCATATTGAACGGGTTCAAAAAATATTTACTAACCCCCGATTTTTGACTTGCGATTTAAATAAAAAATTCGTAAATTTTGATTAAAATTTAAGTTGGATTTAAAATAGCTTTCTGTTTTACAGTCTAAAATTATTTTTGGTAATTAATTGTAATAAAAGTACGGCAGCACTATGTAAGTGTCAAAAAATTATCGATAACTCAATAAAAAACAGCTGTTTAAACAAATTTGGAAGCAAGTGAAATTGTGAAAAGTTTAGAAAACAATAAATTGTTTTGTAAAAATTATTAAAATGAATAGCAAAAGTGATAAAAGGACTCCCAATTTCACCGCCACAGAAGTTGATTACCTTCTGGAAATAATAAAAAAATCAAATTATGAAACAAACAAAAAACATGTGCAATTTTCTTAATTTGCAAAACAAAACCAAACTGTCAAAACCATATGGCAGTACGAAAAACTTAAATCGATTTTAAATGGGCACGGCAGGCCGTTTAAGTTTGTTTTAAATAGCAACTGTTTGACTCAATTTTGTATTTAAATCAAATTTAAATTGAAATGGCATTTAAAATCCAAGTCAAAAATTGGGGGTAAGACTGCTTTAAAGTTAGTTTGGCCTCATGAACGATCTTCATAAGAAGTTAGAAGAAAATTGCCAGGAATGCAGTCCTTAGAAGGCCGCAAGATCTGTTCCTCACTGTTGTTTGCCTATAACGTGTTATCGAATAAATTATTTTACTTGCTACAGCCCTCCTAGGATCTTCAGAAGTGACTTATTTCAGAACGAACTATGCAAGCCGATTTAAGTCGATTTATGTAACAGTTTTTATCCACATTTAAACCTTAATCACAACAATAGTACGTTCAAATTGTTGTTATTTAAATATTATGACTAAGCTGATAAATTGTAGAAATCTATAAGAATTCTATACTGTAGATGAATAAACTAAACTAAACTATAAAAAAAACTACTCTAAAGGTGGGATCATACGATTGCCGCAATACACCAATTTTTGTTACATTTTGTGTGCCAATCGTGTGATAGCACAATTTATTGGCTCATGCGGCAACCAAAACGAATGTTGTTCCTATTTGTTCCAATCAAATACAACCCTGATGCGACAACCATGTGAACACTTGACATACAACTAATCACTAATGAAAATTCTAAAAATGCACCAATATTTATTGTGTTCTCATGCGGCAACCAAAGAAGAAAATACGCGCCAATAATATGCATATGTATACATGTATTTAGTTTCAAAACTGTTTAAACGCGTCTTCCAAACATGATTTCTGCTTTTCAATCAGTAAAATTCAATTTTTGTTACATGGAAAAGAAATTTTTTGCTTTTTTCAGCCCGCACAACATTATAATAATAGCCGAAGCAATTTTCTTTCTTTTTAATGAACAAACCATATTTTTAACATTTAATTTATTTATTTTTTTTTGGAAAACAAAGTTTGTCATCAGCTACAACAGCTGTTTCTCACAGTTGCCGTATAATATAACAATCGTGTGACTATAATGCGGCAATTATCGGTACTAAATTGTTTTGCACCAATTTGCGACAGTAAAATTTCAGTAAAATGTCACAATCATGTGATTGCAGAGAATTTGATGGGGACAAATTTTTTATTGTGCTCCAATTCAGCCCAATAAAAATTCTGTAAAATTGGTGCATTGCGGCAATCGTGTGATCCGACCCTAACCCCCTCTTTGATTTCGCATACAGGTTTTTTCACTATATTTTTTCCTAGGCACTTGTTTAACTCAGGAAAGGATACTTTAATTCTCAAACTATGAACTTAATTATTTATTTGCTTTAAGAGCCAATTGAAATGTATTAATTTAGATCCAAAAATGAAACTTTTCAAAAAATTTACTGGCTTTTTCAGCTGTCTATATGCCGACGACATTTCGTTGGTGCTAATCAACTCATCAGTAGACTTGAAAAATTCTTAAAAGTATGTTTGAAGCTTAACTACTTATTCCATAATTCCCATGAACAGAATGAGAATCAGAAATGTTCAAACAAACCTTTAACACAGCAAACATTTCTTTTCGTTTTGCAACTCTTTTACTTTTATTTGCAACCTTCTATACAACGAGTTACGATCGGTTACTACGATTTGTATTTTTGAAAGTATCAAAAAGTAAAAGTTTTTTGAATATTCAAATATGAAATTAATTATTTATTTGTTTTTAGAGCCAATTGAAAAAAAAGACAGTAATTTTTTTGAAAAGGTTCATTTTTGGACCTAAATTAATTAATTAGAAAACTTTATATACAAATATTGTTGTAATAAATAAAGATTAAAACTCAAGAGTGTTTTAAAACTAAGAATATTGATGGTAAGTAAAATTTCTTTTCCATGTCTTGGTGGTAAACAAAAATTTTCTCTTCTCCAACAAGGAAAAAAGCTGAAATGATTCCATTTTATATTTTTCTGTTTTTGAATTGCAATACAAAACCCTTAGACATTTTTACGGAAACTAAAAATTCACTTTTCCTCGCACTTACCTCTAACAATTCAATATCACAGGATGTATTAATTGCATCACGTAATTCCGAATATTTCCATTTTGACAAATCATATTTTTGTTTTCCCAATGCCTGCTGTTGGGCACGAACATTCTCCGATCTTTGATAAAAAAAAAAAAAAAAAAAAAAAAAAAAAAATTATAAAACTTTTTGCAAACTTATTTTTTTCAATGATCTGCAATGATGTACAAAAAACCTCTGCCAAATTCTATGAACCACCTTTTAATGTACAATTGAAATTCAAATGTTTTTACAAGTGAGGTGAATAATAATGTAAAAAAATAAAAGAATTAAAACTAACTAACTACTTTATAGCACTAACTACTTTGAAGTATGTTTTAGGCGAAATGGTGGCATGATCCTAAATACATAATTGATTTAACTTTAACTAAAATATATGAAAAAAGTTTTAAACCTGAACTCACTTATTGTGTAAGTAACGAGAAGCAAAATTAGAAACACCTCGTGTAAAACTTTAATTCAAAAACATTTGTTTAAAGGTATATGGTAAAAAGAAAAGTAAAATAGTAGGGCATGTTAAAAATTAGTTAATTAGTGTGTTTTGCTTTTTTGTAAAGAATTTGTTAAATTGGTAGCGAATTTTAGTTTACATGTTATAAAAGATAAGGAGTAAAAAAAAAGTTTATTGGTTGGTATATACCTGATAAGTTTATTTTGACCCATTAAAGTTGCATCCATTTGACCACTGTTGTAAATAAAAACCAAATAATGTGGAATATTTTGTTTTGTTTTTTTTTTTTTGTTTTTGGATAATATGGTGAGTTTTAAAAAGTGATAGAAAAAAGTAAAAAAAAAAATATACAAACATGTTTTTATAAATGAAGTTATAATTGTACAATTTTGTTCAATCAAAATAGGACAAAATAGGACACAAGTGCTTAAAATTGCTTTGTTTTTAAAGCTATATACACTAATATTAGGAATTTCTTTTACAATGCTGTCTTTGTACTCACTTTCTTATTACGGGTGGACTGTCCTCAACTTGGCCGTTTGATTCACTGGCCAATCGTAGAGCCAACTCATGATCTCTGCGTTCTTGCTCGAGTTGTTGCCTGAATTTAGCATCGTCTTGAGCTTCTTTTTCTAATTGTGCCTGCAAAGCTAAGGCCGCTTTACGATCCTCTTCCTCCTGTTTAAGACGCTGAACTTCTTCAGCTTTGCGTCTGGCTTCCATTTCAGCTTTACTAATTTTTGTAAAGAAAAAAACAAAATTTTTTAAAAAATAAATATTACGCAAGAACAAATTTTACAGCACTTACAGTCGTTTGTTTTCTGCATCTTCACGCGCACGACGCTCCTCGTCTTCTTTAGCGCGGCGCTCTGCTTCCAAAGCTTCTTGAATCTTACGTAAACGTTCCTGCTCTTCAGCCTGCTGTTGTTCCTGTAAATAATTGCAAATAAAAATAAATAATTTAAAATTAAATATTCAATGTCTCTTAAAAAAAAAAAAAATCTCACTTTAAGTTTAGTATTTAAGTCAACAGTGATCTTGTTCATGTTCGCCATCACATTTGTGTACAGTCCATCAATTTCTCGAGTTGTAATCTTGTTGTTAGCCTGTTTTTAAACACATAAAATGTATAAAATTGCAATAGTATAAATAATTTTGTTTGGTTTATAATGAATTATGGTTTTATTCTGAAAAAGTAATTTGCAACTGTTTAACTTAAACTCTACAACTGTTTAACTTCAAAAACAATTATTTTAAGCAAATATTTCCAATTCAGTTACCTTGTGGGTAGAACATTTTTCGAATCGTTTTCAGAAAACTGTTAAATATCAAAGGCCATATTCATAATAATTATTGTAAATTAATTAAGCTCTTATTTGACGTATTTCTACGGAATATTTGTTAAATAAACGTGTAATAAACCTTCAATAGTTTTTATGAATATGGGTGCAAAACTGCAGTTACTATATTAAAAAAATAAATTTGAAAATAGTGCAAGCAAACTCTTTTAAAAGCAAAAATAATTTGTCTGTTTGCTTGTTCTGCACTTCACGATATGCACTTGAAATTACGTGATTTCTGGGAACAAACCATGTGAGAAAACTGACAATTTTTTTTTTTTTTGGGAGTTTTCTAAGATTAACTGCGGATTAATACATAAATTTTCTTTCTTGAATTTATATTCAAAACAATAACAAAAAAAAGTTGATCACTGCAATTTTATCACAAAAATCTTTCTCAATTTTGAGGAAGTAAAAATCGAACTAGAAAGTCCGATAAAATTAATAACAAAATATTGTTGCGACTATTAGAAACCGTGATGTTTTTATAACCTCTCAATTAACTTCCGTTCAATTACGAAATGCCTAGAAGTATGCAAGAAATGGCTGATGGAAACTAACACATTAACAACTTAATTACTAACACATGGAGAGCAATTTTATAGCATTCAGCGTTGCCATTGCAATGATTTTTTTTTAATATTTTGATTTTCCCGTATTAATTTGGTAATTTAGTTTTTAGCTACGTTTATGGATTAATGTTTTTATAGGTTCATTTGTCCTTTTTTTTTTTTGAAACAAATGGTGCTGACGAAGTTTTTTCCACATGATTCAGTTTTCTATTGTTAAAACTGCTACTGATTACTGTTTTTCTCTTACTTTTCTCTAAATATATCTCCAAAATAATTTATTCTATTCTCTTTGAATTTTTTGTTTTTTTTAGGGTTCCGTACTCATCAGAGTGAAACGGAACCCTATTACCGAGACTTCTACGTCCGTCACAGCGTCCATTCTCCGAAACGGTAAGAGCTAGAGACCTGGAATTTTCACAGGATGTTGTTGTACCTTGCCGCTACAACAGCAAACTAAAAACAACAATAATTCGTAAACTACCAGGTGTCGCCATACAACGAAAAGTAACAATTAGGCGTTGCTCCCAAACTTTAGAAGACAGAGAGCTGAAATTCGCACAATATACATATGTATTTACATATGCCCTACAATAACAAATGCTAAAAACAACAGCAAGTCGAAAACTACCAGGCGTCCCTATACAACGTAAAGTAAACATTAGCCATAAAGGCCGTGTCAGATAAAACTTTTGCTTCGCGTTGCGTTACATACACGCTTTGACATTTAAGATAAATGTACATGTTTATATGACACTTGTCACATAAATTTTACTTGACGCAAAGCAAAGCAAAAAGTTGGGCATCTTTCATCTTTTTGCGTGCTTTGACAATTAGCTGCTTTGATTTTCTCTTATTTTTTCTTGGCGTCAACAGAAATCAAAAAAAATTCCAAATAAATTTTATAAATTTAATGAATAAATTCATTTGAAATATATAATAAACAAAACTACAAATAAGTACATACATATGTATATAAAATATTTTATATATTCAACATTTTATTGATAAACAAACAATGCGCGGGTCTTGTCAAAGTTTTTATTGTGACATACACTTTTTGCTTTACGCTTTTCTTTCAAAGTTATAAACGTCACGCAAAGCAACAAAGTTTTATCTGACACGGCCTTAACTCCCAAACTGTAAGAGGACGAGATGAAATGTGCACAATATATGTATGTATTCACATATGCTCCACAACAACAAATGCGAAAAACAACAACAGCTGTAAAGCTACCAGGTGTACCTTTACAACGTAAGGTAACAGTTGGCTATAACTCTCGCACTGTAAGAGATAGAGAGCTGAAATTCGCACAGTGTTTGTATTCCCAGATGTCTTACAACAACAAGGCGTAAACTACTATACAACGTAAAGTAACAATTAAACGTAAAGGCCGTGTCAGATAAAACTTTTGCTTCGCGTTGCGTTACATGCACGCTTTGACATTTAAGATAAATGTACATGTTTATATGGCACTTGTCACATAAATTTTATTCGACGCAAAGCAAAGCAAAAAGTTGGGCATCTTTCATCTTTTTGCACGCTTTGACAATTAGCTGCTTTCATTTGCTCCTGGCGTCAACAGAAATAAAAAAAAAAAAATTCCAAATAAATAAATAAATTTTATAAATTTAATGAATAAATTCATTTGAAATATATAATAAACAAAACTACAAATAAGTACATATATAAAATATTTTATATATTCAATATTTTATTGATAAACAAACAATGCGCGGGTCTTGTCAAAGTTTTTATTGTGACATACACTTTTTGTTTTACGCTTTTCTTTCAAAGTTATAAACGTCACGCAAAGCAACAAAGTTTTATCTGACACGGCGTTAACTCTCAAGCTGTAAGAGACAGAGAGATGAAATTTATACAATATATGTATTCACTTATGCCTTTCCATACGTACATTACACATACGTACGGAACCCTAAGTGCGCGAGCCAGCCTCGTACTTGACTGAATTTATTTATTTAATAATAAAGAAATTAATAGCACTGTATGTAATTTTGTGGACATTTTGAGAAAAAGATTTCAAATAATCACTTTGCCGAGGTGGTAACGCTGGTTTAAAAAAGACATCCACGTACACGAATGTTTACATCAGTTTTTTCATTTTGCCCTTAAGAAAATGATAGAAACCCTGATTGATGTATGAACAACCCATCAGCAATGTCGGTCATATAATGCATCAAATGACCGACACTGTTCTTGCTGCGTAGTCTAATCCATGACGCAACTAAGAAAGTAGCTGGACCCTTAATAGCAAGTAAAAGTGCTGCAAGATGAAAAAATGTTTTCTGTATTAAAGTTTCGTTTGAACATTTCTAGTTAAAATTTTTCTCATGGGAATTTTGGACTAAGTAGTTGGGTTTCAAACATCCCATTAAGATTTTTCGAGTCTAGTGATGAGTTGATTAGCAGCAACAAAATGTCGGCGGCAGAAAACATTAATAAGGTCTATTTTTAGACCTAAAATAATGGTAATTAACAAATGTAGTAAAAAATAGTTATAGAAGAAAAAGTTCGAGTAATAAAAATTAATTAATAATAATACGGATGCATTGAGGTTCTTGCGTATTTTCACCAAAAATAATAACACTAGAGGACCTTCACTGTGGAAATCATTACCTTAATCTTGCGTACAGCTTCGTCGATTTGACGATTTATATCGGATACTTCATTGAAAATCTCCTCACGGCCCCTCTTTAAGCCACCGGCAATTTCAACCGTTTTTTGAGCATTCAAACGAATTTTATTAATTTTCGAAATCCCTTGAAAGCGGGGGCGGTGATGTTTGCGCGCCAAGTAGCCACGAACTGTACTTTGCATAACCAGAACACATTTATTGCGGTACTTAATGCGATTACGTACTGAAAATAATAAAGCCAGGTCAATACAGAAACTTAGGTATGTAAATAATGGAAAATATAAATAACTCAAACACACATTTTATTACGCACAAAGCGCCCAAAGTTGACTTCACCCATCTGGAACGTATTAACCATTTCTTGACCTTTGCCACGATCGCCAGTAGGTTTTCTTTATCCGATTTCATAATACGATCGAATTCGATGAATTTTCCTGGGCGAAAGAATACTTTCGTTATGCCAAATTTGAAATCTCGGGAGCTGAGATTCAAAGACTGTAGCATGGCTTCGCAGAAAGTGCGTGCTGGCAATTTTGCCAACTCTGGCGGCAGTATTGATTTATACATATTATAAAGATCAGCGAATGGTACACGCGAAGGATAGCCATGTTCCATTAGCTCCAGTACCGATATTGTGCCAGAACATTTCAGTTGAGCCAAGGCCAGGCCTCCCTCGAATTGGCGATCAATCATTTTACTATTGGGCTTAATGCAGCGTATGAAATTTGTGCCCTAGAAATGAAAAAAAAATGCAAACATAAATACGTTTTAAGTTTAATAAACAAACAATATCTTACATTTTTCTCCAGTTTTTCCATTAATTCAGCCAGTTGGCTTTTGAACTTTGAGCCTACTGAAATAAAATTTAATTTGCCCCTGGTGGCATTGCTGCTGCCCGAAGGGAATAACGATTTTAAGAGGGGGTTTTCACACTCCTGCACCAGACCCTCCAAGGAAGCATGTAAAGCATCATTGTTCTTCTCTATGAACTGTTCAGTATTGTAGCAAACGGCACCAGCAAAATGCCGGACCAAGAAACCCTCCTCATCTCTTAAAGTACGATGAGCTTTAAGTCTCGAAGAGCGTGGCAAGCCCAGACGGAAATGATTAGTCCAAGCTTTGTGCACCTCTGTGGTGAAATGTACCGCCGAAGGTTTGGGCAATTTACTTTCCTCGTCCAGTAGTGTGTAAATACCATTTGATTTCGATTCTATTAATTCGATTATATCTTGATTGTCGGTGAAAGTAATTTCAGGAACATTTAAACCTTCGCGTTTGTAAAGTTCTTGCTCGTTTTTTAGAATATTATCATTGAAAAATTTTTGCAATTTTTCATTGCAATAGTTAATGCAAAACTGTTCGAACGAATTGACCGTGAAGTATTCAAAACCAGCAATATCCAATACGCCAATATAATAATTCGACACTTGAAATGGTATGCTTTGATTTATCAAGGCCACAATGCGATCGAATAAGCGGCTGTAAATGGCTTTTGCTAGGGCATCACGAGCATTCGAAGCCTCGTAGATTTTCAAGGGAACCCTGTTTGTTGTATTAAAGCAAATAATTATTTAAGTTTTTAATTTATTTAAGCACAAAAATCACTTACATAATAACAGTGCCTTTAAAGCCACCGCCTTTGCTTTGCATCACCCGCGATACTAAAGCCTGCCTTAGTTCATCCGGATCCACTCCCAACAAACGACAGGTAATTGCCAAAGATTTCTCCGACGATTCTGATACTTGGCAGCCGCCTCTGGCATCATCGGGTATTTCTTCAAAAGAAATATTTCCCAAATGCAAACAGGCAGCTACCAACGAATATATTTCTAACTTTTGAGTCTCACTCAAACCCAATCGTCCCAAGGCTTTGTCCAAGTTTTGAAAATGGTTGTAATCATCAATAATGGGATCTTTTAAGGGACCTTTTTGAGTATGATGTTTTGATTTTTGTGTGGCCGGTATTAATTGTTCCGTTTTGCTGTTCGAAAAATATTGAGTGCATCCGGAGAGATACTGTGGAATTTAAAAAGAGATTACATATGCATTTATGGTTACGTATACCCAACAAAAATGTTTTGCAGTAGTTAAAATGTATTGTTTTAGGTCTAAAAATAGACCCTATTAATGCTTTCTGTCTCCTTTTCAGGCGTCTATATGACGCCGACACTTCGTTGTGCGATGCGAATCAACTCATCAGTAGGTTCGAAAAATCTTAAAGGAATGTCTGAAACCCAACTGCATATTTCAAAATTCCCCTGAACAAAATGAAAATTAGAAATATTCAAACAAATCTTTAATTAATTTAATTACAAATTTTATCCTGAAGATGCTAACAAACTGTTAGCGAAATACTGAATAATATTGTTAATAAATTTTTGATATTAAAAACGATCTGAAGCTGTATAAATTAGTTTATTCAATAATTAAAAGGATCAAATAAAAATTATATATTTAATTAATTTTCATTAATCGAACTTTTTCTTATATAATTATTATTGTATTAAGTTTATTAGGCTCAAGTTCTTTCTACATTATTTTTGTGATTGATATTAATTAAATAAGACATCAAAGGACGGGTGGCGGCTTCGAAACAACTAGTTGTCCACTCTGCTAAATGTCTTTGATGTCTGCTTTGTCTTATTTAATTAATATCAATCAATCACTTTAATACCTTTGCAAGACAAAAATATGTTTTCTGAAATTAAAGGTTTGTTTTTTCGACTCTACTCATGAGTTGGCGGCTTATAGACGGCTGAAAAGGACAAACACATTAATATGGCGTATTTTTAGATCCAAACTAAAATTTGATAGACATAAAGAAAAACATGTGACTCGAATAGTTAAAAAAACACGGCGTGTGTGGGGTGATTTAGTGCGATATGCTCAATAAGATTTTTTGCAAATAATATTTAGACGCGTTGCTCAGTGCGGTCTGACCTCAAAGAAAAACCAGCAGAGTTTTTGCAATTCGAAACTTCAAATCAATGAAATATCTTAAGGTACGGTCACATTTTTGCAAAAGAAAAACACAAACGAAAACGTGACCACTAATTATTGGTTGATTTTTATTTTGGACAAATACATGATTTAAATATTCATATACATTAACAAATACCAACGAATTTAAAAAATAGGAAAAAAAAACATTAAATTATACAAGAGTATATTTCAAGGTTATGTTGGCTTAACGGGCAAATACAGCATCATTTAAGGCAAATTTGTATTTACTGCTGCAAGGTTTGTTTGTGAACGTATGATCAGAGCGGACGTGTTTTTTGTGATGTACAGTCGTAATAAGTGCACGCGTGCTTTTTTGGATCGTCTTATTTGAAACAAATATTCCACGTTTATTGAACGTTTATTTGGCATATTATGTATAGATCTAAATAAACATGGCATATCTTTTAAAATAAGCCCGCCAAAATAAACATTCGTAATTAGTCTTATCGTGGTTATTGTGTCGTTTTTTTTTTTTTTTGTTCTGTATAGTCAACGTATTGCAATATTGAAGAGGTTTCGTTAAAAGTTGTTAACTAGACACTAAACAGACAATTTAGCAACAGTTAATCCTGACTTCAATTCAACTTTGCAAAAATAAATGTTCTGTTTTTATTTTGCTTAATCAAACGTCCACAAACACCCCCCATTTTTCTTTTTCAACCACCAATCCCTCTTTCCTAGTTCCAGTACCATGCAATGCATACATATATAGGGGTCACCCCTTGAGTACTGGCCCCAGTCTTAAAAAAAAGAAGTTTTTTTAAGATCAAATAAATATTCGCTGTAAATATTGTATTTGCTCTTTGAGCGAATATAACCTTAAACTATAGTCTAGTGGAATTTAATGTTTTTTCCCTAGACTTTCTTGTTGAGTCCTTGTGAGCATGTACATATATGCTCAAAACAAAGGTCACGTTGCTTGTGACCCTAGCTTTACTAAATACAAACATTTCAGAATAATAGAAATATTTATTATTTAAAATAAAATGCAATCAATTTCAATAAAAATAATTAATTCAAGCATGTAATCCACACAACTTGTCTTTTGTTTGAAAATGCTGCTTTTACCTACAATCTAGTGTGTAATAGATAAATGGTAGGCAGCATATACATACATACATATACATACAGCTGCGGTGAGAAAAATAGCACAAACAAAGGCTACCAACACAATAAAGTGTGAACGTTGACATTATGTGTGAAACACTACATCATTTAAATGACCACCACGCGAAGTGTTGCAAGCATTGATTCTTTTGAGGTAATTTTCGAGCACTTTTTTACACATATTGGGCAGTATCTTAGCCATAACTTGACTAATGTTGGTTTTTAAATGCTCAAAATTTAAAGGGTCATCTGCATAAAAATTGTCTTTTGCGTAACCCCACAAAAAAGTCTAATGGTGTCAAGTCGCAGGATCTTGGTGGCCAGTTGATATCGCCACGACGAGAAATTACTCAGCCATGAAATATCTCTTGCAATAAAGCCATATTCGCTCGAGTTGTGTGGCATGTGGTACCGTCTTGTTGAAACCACATATTCTCCAAGTCGTATTCTTGATAAGTTACCTACAAAATATTTCTTACATTTTCTAGTATGTACTAACTACATTTCGTTTAAAATATATGCTTTTTTTAATTTGGAAACTAAGCGTTTTAGCCTTTGTTGGTGCTATTTTTCTCACCACGGCTATACGTACATACATACATATGCATGTAAGTATAGAGTCTGATGACGTTAATGTGTAAACGATTGTTTATTAAAACTAAATAAGTGTTACGAAAACTTTTACAATTCCAGTCATTAATTGTTTACATACCCGATAATCATCTGGTTTGCCTAAACTTAATTTATCACGCAACTGTTGAGGCGCACCAGCCAAAAGCATATAGAATACATGATAGTTGCGTTCCTCAGCGCTTTGGGTACAAATGCGACTTTTTTCTAATAAATAATGTGAAATATAACCTCCCACCACTTGTGTCTTGCCATCGTAGTGCACTTCAATGAATTTTCCAAAACGAGATGAATTGTTGTTGCGTGTGGTTTTCGCATTACCAAATGCCTCCAAAACAGGATTAGCTGAAGTGAGAATGAAGCAATAAAATAAAATAAAAAGTTTAAAATACATTAAACAAAGTTTAGCACACTTACCATCTAATATTTTTTGCTCGATAGGACCAGCGCTATCGTGCGAATGACATAAATATTTAAGTAAATATTTTGTTGATTCTGTTTTGCCAGCTCCCGACTCGCCCGACACTATTATCGATTGAGAGGCTTTGTAAACTCGCATATCACGTATAGCTTTATCAGCTGAAAGAAAAATTGCTCATTAGTGAAACTTGTCTGTGTGTGTGGTGTGTGTGTGTTTTTTTTTTTTTCAATAAAAACCTATGGCAAAAACATGGGGTGGCAATTCGCCCAAGGAACGTCCATTGTATTTTTTGATTGTGGCAGGTGCATAGAGATCATTTAAATCACGATAGGGATTTACGGCTATTAAAATATTGGCCACGTATGTCTGCAACAAAACGAACGTAATACATATTATTTGTCGAGGACATCAAGCACATATTAAACTTACATAGATTTTGTCTTTGTAGTAACGTGTTTTTAAATTGTCCAAAAATGTGGCTTCATTGAGAAGCATAAGTTCACCTGAAATTTATATATTGAAAAAAAAAAAATATTTCTATTAATAGTTCTACAATACAAAGAAATATATAATATTGGTTTATCTTTCTTTTATTTGATCTTTATATTGTTAAATTAATTATTCAAGCTCTTGATCTTTGGTTTTTTTATAAAAAAAATAATTTTAAACAATTATGAATTTATTTTTTTTTTTATAAAAAAAACCAAAGATCAAGAGCTTGAATAATTAATTTAGAAATATATAATAGTAAAACATATGTATAAAATTCAATTGCACCACGCAATAACAATAAAATTTTTTGGGACTTTGTTTACAAAAAATTTTAACTAAAAGTCTTTCATCGAATGTAAAACTTTGACGGGTTTTTATAAGGACAGGCTTGTAGGTTTTCTGGGATTATTCTTTTATTATTTTTTTTATATGTATGTAATTTATTCAATTTGAATAATAAGCAAATTGTTTAAAGTTATGCACCGGTATTCATAAAAAATAAAATGTTGCTCAAATACATTTTAGAACGAATTTGATATAAAAAATTTGTTCTAAAATGTATTTCAACAATGTTTTATTTGTTATGAATACCGGTGATGGAGTATATCATTGAGGTTTCTCACAATGGCAGTGCAAACGATGCAAATGTGAGAGACAAAGTGCTCTGCTTTTTTTTCGCAACAACAAATTGTGTATTAATAATTGCAATTTGCTTACTGCCTCAATGTTCCTCAATGTCGTAGTAGTGCGATTGTTCGCTTTCTAAACGAAAGAAAATTGTTTTGGGTTCCTCTATAATGTTCTTTTATTTGAACGATGACTCCATCGACAAGTCGAAAAGACGTAAGTGTTTTCACACAAAATCCGATTCCTGATGATCGATATAGATCGATCATGTCGTCAGCACTGCGAACACAAACGTCAAAATCAATCACTTGCTGTTTTGCGATCGAATGGCTGTTTTTATAGAAACAAATTTTATATTTCATTTATATTAAATTACTTTTTCAGGCTCAAGTTCAACCCTTGGGTTTTCACTACTTTTTAATCAATATCAATTAAGTAAAGAAAAGTAAAATTTATTTGCTAGGTGGACAACCGGCTGTTTCTGGGTAGCAAACACCCTTCATCAGCACCCTATGAACTTTGGACGTGTCAAATTTCACGATTTTGGCACAGCCGCTTTAACCACTCGGCAACCAAAGCTCACGCAATTCTACTTTCTGTTTGTATACTTAATTAACATTAACCAAAGCAATGATATTTTTGCAGTCTTGGACGATATTTGTCATCTCAGAAGACTGTTGCTCTCTGTTTATATGAAAGCTTTTTTAATACATGTTCTGTTATGCATCATTGAGATCTAGATGCTCTTTTATTGATACAATTTGAACATTTTCGCCATGCCCTGCGTTATTAACATTTTGCTGTAAATTTTTAATTTTGTTATTGAACTTCTGTGTTGTAATACATTTATATTAAATTACTTTTTCAGGCTCAAGTTCAACCCTTGGGTTTTCACTACTTTTTAATCAATAACAGAACATGTATTAAAAAAGCTTTCATATAAACAGAGAGCAACAGTCTTCTGAGATGACAAATATCGTCCAAGACTGCAAAAATATCATTGCTTTGGTTAATGTTAATTAAGTATACAAACAGAAAGTAGAATTGCGTGAGCTTTGGTTGCCGAGTGGTTAAAGCGGCTGTGCCAAAATTGTGAAATTTGACACGTCCAAAGTTCATAGGGTGCTGATGAAGGGTGTTTGCTACCCAGAAACAGCCGGTTGTCCACCTAGCAAATAAATTTTACTTTTCTTTACTTAATTGATATTGATTAAAAAGTAGTGAAAACCCAAGGGTTGAACTTGAGCCTGAAAAAGTAATTTAATATAAATGTATTATAACACAGAAGTTCAATAACAAAATTAAAAATTTACAGCAAAATTTTATATTTATTTGTTAAAAAACTGGGAAATAAAACTAGAAAACCCACATATTTTTCACTTTTATTTTATTTAATAAATAAATTAAACAATTATTATATGTATGTATGTAGTTTTCTTAAACAGTTCACTTGTTCGCTGGATGGAAGAAAATCTTGAGTTTAACACAGGAATACCAGTGTTCAGTGCCTCAAGGTACTTATTAAATTTATATAAAAAAAATTTGAACGTATTTGATCTTTTTTGTTTTAGTAATAAATTAAATTTTAAGGCTTAAGATCTTTTTTATAAAAAAAAACTAGCTGACCCGGCAACGTTGTTTTGCATTCAAATTTAATTTTTGGTTTTTGCAAAACGTGCAATGATACACAGATTAAATTTCTTATGTGCACCCTCCACACAGACCCCAATCACTTGTGAAAATTTCATTTAAATCGGGCAAGCCGTCTAGGAGGAGTATGCGAACAGGAAGTGTTGCCACTTAATTTTATATATATATATATATATATATATATATATATATATATATATATATATATATATATATATAGATTTTGAACAAAACCCAAATATTTATTTATTTATTTCAATATTTCTCCCACAATTTGTTGGCTTCTTCAGGAATATTTCTTTTTATAATATTATAAATTATTATTAGAATATTATAAAAAGAAATATTCCTAATTGTGGGCGAAATATTGAAATAAATAAATATTTGTGTTTTGTTGCAAAAATTTTTTATAAAAAAGATCTTAAGCCTTAAAGTTTAATTTATTATATAAAAAAATACTTTTATATCTTAAAACATCACAAAAACCTATTTCCACACTTTAAAAATGTTTTTTTTTATTTTGTACTTATTTATGTACATATGTATTTGCTGTGGCTTGTCAGCTGCAGCTGACCAGTTTTATGAAGGGTTGTATTTACACAAGAACAATTTAGTAGTTGTTTCCCATACTTCAATAAAAAATCAATCAAAACTTTAATTTTGCGATCTGGCATCTCTGTAAAGTAAATGCCAAGCATTTCATGACGTAAGTCCATGCGAACGCAAGCTGTCGACATAGAGGAAACCAAATTGATGCGAAATCGAGCGAATTTCGATCGCTTACATTTTCTTGCGACATTGAGGAACTGGCAGTTAGTTTTTGCATTTGCCACCGTGAGCATGAATTTCCAAGTATTAAAATTACTAATAAAAAGAAACGTGACATTTTTCAAATAATACCAAGAAAAAAAAAAAAAAACTAAGAAATCCATACAAATTGTTCATTAAAAATTCATTGACTTCTTTTCCAACATAATACAGAGCAAACAGCTTTTTGAACTCGTGCCATTCATATTTCTTTTACTTAAACTTTTTTCACCATCCAACCAACCAGTCAGAAAGTGGAGTAAACCGAATAAGTATGACATGTAATAAAAACCAAAAAAAAAAAAAAAAAAACGTTAAACGTGATATTCATTATCATAAAAGTTCTGTAAAATGAATAGAAAAAAAATCTTCCTTCCTTTTTTGTAACAAACAGCAAGAACAGTTTGTTGCTTTTTTTAGTTTTTTTTTTGTTTTTCTTTTTCTTTTGCTTTTCTCTTTTTGATGTCAAAACGAGTGCAAGATTATCAAATCACATTATATTGCAAAGTATCAGAATTCAGCATAGTTTGACATTTTACTAAGTGAATAGAGATTAGAAAGTTTATTTATTTATTTTTTTTTTTCTTAACAATGAGAAAACTTTACAGATTCAGGTCATACACTTTTTTTCCTCACTTCATTTTCATGACAAAGATTTTTCCTTCGTAAAATTGTTGAAACACAATTATTTTTTTATTCAACATTTTATGGCAAGAAATTGACCGACCATAAATAAACAAGCCAAGCAAAATATCTAGTATAAGGAGTGTAATGAAGACTGAGGTAATTCATAATTTACACACAGAGAAATAATTGCTTAAAAATCAACTTTAACAACATTTTCTGCAAGAACTTTAGAATCATAGAAATACAAGATGATGTGGTGGTTGGTAATAAATCAATTTGTTCGAAAGTCTCCTTTAAACATAATGCACTAAAAGACTTTGAAAAATTGTGACACTGTAGAAGTTATGCTGGGAACACAACTGTAACGAATGAGGAATTTTGTGCGGCAAGATGATTATGTCTAACTGTCGGTTTTTCTAAATCATATACATATAAATTTTCAATTGCTAATAATTTTTTCGGGCTTGAGTTCGATTTTACTTCACTACAAATTGAGAAAGATTTTTTGTGATGAAACTGGAGTGATCGACATTTTTTCGTGTATTTGAGTTGAAAACAAAAACAAAATTTCATATTTTGTTATTGTTTTGAATATAAATTCGGAAAGAAAATTTGTATACGTTTTAGAAAATTGCACTACATCAATGAATTATTTCATTGCGCCAATGAAATGTATGTATATTCATTATATCTATGAATTTTTCATTACCAACAATAACGAAAAACTTCATTGTATTAATGAACAAATGTTAATGAAATATTTTCGCTAAAATTATGTACCAAATTTCTTTCAGTGTATGCATGAATTTACTCAAAATAAAGTTTAATAAGAAGGTAGTGGTTACGTTCTTTTGGCAATACTGGGCAAGTAATGGTTTGAATGTGACCGTAATTTTTGGACTTCTTCCAGCCCGAAACCACAAATTTCTGCTGGATGGAAAGACGGAGAAGTCACAGTTATAGTTAAGCCCCTGCTTGACTCTAGTTTATATCACATTCAATCTAAAACGTAGACATTTCTTCAGAATGAGGGCAACGATCACTTCTCTGGACTATTACTTTCAACATGCTGGAAAGGCATACAATTTTATGCCTTCATCACACGGGTGAAGGTATAGAAAATATGGTTTTCAGAGTCTATGAGAAACTTATGGTCTCGTTTGGACCCTGGAAAAACCAGCGAGCTCTTTTGCCTTGCTAGATCTAGCAAGGTTGTCAGGCTACCTGGTATCGAGCTTCATTCGACATTTCGCTTTAGTAAGGTTTCCCATTTCATGATGGAAAGATATACGAGCCAACAACGAGTCGAAATTATTAAAGTTTACTACCGAAATTCGAAGCGCTGCGTCCAATTTATGATGAGGCTCATTTCCGCCTGAATGGCTTTGCCAATAAACATAATATGCATTATTGGTCAGGCAGCAATCCACACGTACTGCATGAGTCATCATTGCATCCCGAAAAAAATTACGGTTTGGTGCGGTTTATGGGCCGGCGGCGTCATTGGGCCGTACTTCTTCCGTCATGATCACGACCGGCAGGTCACTGTGAAGGGGAATCACTACCGTTCAATGATAACCGACTATTTTTGGCCCCAATGAGATGATATGGTCTTGGAGGACACGTGGTTCCAACAGAACGGCGCCACAAGCCACACAGCGAATGTCACAATCAATTTATTGAAAACCAAGTTTGGAGAACGTGTTATCTCACGAAATGGTCCAGTCGATTGGCCGCCTCGGTCGTGCGATTTGACGCCGTTAGACTATTTCCTGTGAGGCTATGTCAAGTCTATGGTCTATGACAGCAAGCCAGCGACAATTGATGAACTTCGTGCAGATATCGAACGTGAAATTGCAGCAGTATCGGCCAATTTATGCTAGGAACACAACTGGGACGAGCGACGCATTTTTTGCCGCCAACATTCGCCGTCAAAAATAAAACACATTGGTGTATATGAAAATGCACAAAGTCACAGCGTCGGTCGAAATTCGTTGTACGCGGCGAACTTGAAATAGATTTATTTCTGTTTCTTACGCCGGCGAACGACGAACTAATCAGTACCATGTGGCCATTTTGGTTTTAGTTTTCAAATGTTTTGGTAAAAAAAAGTTAATTTTTACTTTAAGTGCTAAGCTTTGACTTTTTGCATTTAAAATAAAAAGCCAACATATTAGATTATAAAACAAGTTTGTAGTGTTTAATTTTTTGTTTTTGGTAATGCCAAATTTTTTAGCGACCAATTTTTTTAATATGGTCACCCCATCAGCTGTTCAACTATAATAAGATAAAATTAAAAAAACTGAGAAAATGGATACAAGTGAAATTATAATTGAAAATGATAAACTTCAAGGCTTTTACCATAACGAACATGATGTTCATTATTTTAATTATTTTTACAAAATTTGAAATTCTTTGATTGATTTAATTTTTTTTTATCTTTGAACAAACAATAAACAACTTTATCAATTATAACAGATGTTTTTGTGTTTCGTCGTTATTGTGCTTCATACGTGGAATTTACACAGCGAATTTTAACTGGCGTATTCGTCGTGTTGGGCGAAATTCGTCATTCGTCCCAGTTGTTGTTTCTAGCAGTATGCTTGAAAACCGACGAAAATTGGGTTCAGCGTGCATAATGGCATCAAACATGCTTTTACAGGAATAAAGAATTTCATTGATATTCAAAACTGTTTTTGTTTTACTTAAAAAAAAAAAAACTTTTGTAGCGCTCTTATTGAGAAACCCTTTACATGTAGATTTCCTCCCAAATTCTTTAAATACAACAGTATTTTTACATATTTTGTGTTGCACTGTGCAATCATGTTTCTTCTGCATTTTGTGTTGACTCTTAACTATTTCTCAAACAACTTTCATTTAGAGGACTGCTGCTTTATCTGTAATTGCAGTTTCTTTTTTAATATTTTTCTGTAGTTGAATAAATTGCTGCTGATTTACGAAAATTACCATAAATATCGTGCCATTTAAAGCACGATTTAATTTTTTTCTTTCTCTGATTACTTTATGCTTGAACATTTTTTTTGCATTTTGCAAAAGGATGGAAGCTCATGCAAATTTATGCAACATTTGAACAATAGACTGACTGGTTGGTAACATACATTTCGAAATAAGTAGGCTGATTAAAGTCGCAAGATCCAAACGAAATTTAGAACATCATTTTAATGAAGATATTTTCATTATTATAAAGTTGCAGGCAAGTAATTTGTAACAGTTTTTCTTTAAATGATTATGGTTATAATGACGATTATTATGATGGGAAAAAAGGAAATGGTTTAATTTTGAATTTAAAATTTTTCTTTGAAAAAAAGTTATCAATAAAAAAAAAATAAATCGCTTTTTAAAATTCCCCCAGCTCATTTACATACAAAATATAAATACTCTCTTGTGGTCTAAATATTATTCCCAATAAACCTGTTGGGATGCGCCATTACATGACATGATTATTGGCGCCGTCATTCTATACCTGCAGTAGAGGAGATAAAATTAACATTCAAGTAGTTTTGATAAATAGAAGGCTTTGCTTAAATGACATAATTTAAGTGTAGCAGTTACTTTAGCGGGGAGTTTCAAAGAATCATGTTCAAAGTAAACTTGTAAAGGGTCCGCCATCTAACGTTTTTTTTTTTATCTAGTGCTTATTTCGTGAATGGTAACACTTAGCTCATGTCTGATTTCACTGCTAATTAGATTTGTCCTTCCGCTGAACGAATATGGTTGGGTATACGCTTCGCTAAGTGGGCCTGCGATCGACTTACAGAAGATGCCGATTTTGCCAAAAAAAAAAAAAAATCATCTTCTCAGATGAAGCTCATTTCGATCTTGGCGGATATATAAACAAGCCAAATTGTCGCATTTGGGGCACAGAAAACTCGCACACATACATTGATAAGCCAACGCACCCAAAACAAGTCACTGTTCGGTGCGGATTTTGGTCCAGAGGCATAATTGGACCTTTTTTCTTCGAATATGAGCAAGTAGTGGCCGTTACAGTCAATGGCGATCGTTATCGGTCCATGTTGTACGAATTTATGTTCACAAAAATTGAAGAGGAGGATATTGGCAACATTTGGTTTCAACAGGACGGCGCTATTTGCCACACAGCCGAAGCTACACTCGATGTTTTGCGCCGTTTTCAAAAAAGAAAAGATTTCTGGCAGACCCTTTATAAACATATACATACATATAAAAGGTGGTGCAATCATAATGCACTACGTTAATTGTGACTCACAACTTAACGTCAGGTTTTTTACCCAACTTTATTTCATATTTCTTTATTTCAGTGTTTGGAAACTTCAACCATGGAAGAGTACAAAGTTGAGCAGTGCGTTACGAAAATCGGCATTGCAATCAAAATTAATTTATTGTACTTTAGGATTTTTTTTGGTCAGCCCACTTTCACTTGGAACACGTGGAACCAGCAAACTTGTCGTATTAAGGTAACTGAGAATCCACAAGTGATTGTTGCAAAGCCGATGTATCCACAAATTGTGACCGTTAGTGCGGTTTATAAGTTGGCGGCGCACAGTATTTTGATTGCATATAACGGTGGCACAAACTAGAAGGAGTTGTAGTAAAGATTTGAAATTTGCACACAGTTATAAAATATGTTCATTAGGGAAAAGTACCGGATAGACCAAGTTTGGCTCGGAATTCTTTTAATTAATAATTTAATATAAACAAAAATTCTTTTGTATCATAAATTAAATGGACATGTCATTTTATGTCGCGACGATGTTAATTGCCAGCCATTATCATGTGATTTGGCATCATTGGACATTTTGTTTATTGTTGACTGACGTTGGAACCAAGAAAAATGTAAGATCCAAAGGCTGAGAAAATTTGGCATATTAACGACATTGAACATCAATTCTGTCTGAGAGTCATTCGAGATATATTGGGGATTTGCATTGTTGGCCTTACTTTGTGGATATGTACACGAAAAAGTGGAGACAAGAATAATGAAAGGGTTTAAGGATGAGATAAGTCGGCATATTAACGCCATTGAACCCTAATTACGTCTCCGAGTTATTGAACATATGGACCGCAGAGCAAGCCGGTAACGATAGTATAGGGTAGACAAATAATACACTTACTAAAAACAAGAATATATGTTTAAACACTCTGAGAATCTATATTTGATATTAAAATGTTGTATGCAAAAACTAAAGATATCCAGCACTTAACAGCCATCCCATTGAATATCTTCATAATTTTATATATTATGTATTAAATCAGGTCCAAAAATAGACCTTTCAAATGTTTTATGTCTTTTTCAGCCGTGTATATGCCGCCGACATGCTAATCAACTCACAGCGTAACTCATAGTTACGGAATTTTGCATTTTGGGTATCGATATGTAAGTTGTTTTTTACTTCCGTGAGTTGAAATTGCTTTATAGCCTTTTTACACTCACGCACATCTTACATCTTTCATCAATTTGCAAAGATGTTTACATCTTCCCGAAAATTCTACATCTTTCTACATCAGTAGAAGATGATGATTTCTCATTTTGTTCCATCTTACATCTTTCGATTTTTTTAATGCCATCACTAAAAAAAATTGCAGAAAATCTATTGCTTTTGTACCATCACTAGCAAACTGACATTTCAGAAAACATATTTAACATAAAAAAATGAGCGGAACATGTATGTTGTTATAATTTTTAATTAATTATAAATAAATTCATTTTAACTGCAGTGCAAACGAAAGCCCATCGTATGGTCAATAAATATGGAGAACATGTTGCTTGACCTATGGAAAGAAAGAAGTCCAAAAATCCTCCTCCAAGTCGATTTAAAATTTATTTTTTATTTTTCACAAAAATTTTGCATCTTGTTTTCTTGACATCTAAATAAATGAAAGATGAAAGATGTTGTCATTGTAAACGACTGTTTCACATTTTCAACATCTTCCATGCGTTTCACGTGGATGTCAGTCGGTGTAAAAAGGCTATTATTTTGATGAGCAAACAAAATGTTTCTTCCATACTACATTCATTTAATAAAAAAATTTTTTTTTTAATTTTTGAGGCTTCGACTGTAATTTTTGATTTTCTGTGAATAAGTTCCAAAGTTGTGGACCGATTTAAGTCCTTCATGGCGTTTTTGTTTGAAACTTTATTTCTTAGGAATGTATGAAAATTCACCAGCATAACTTTATTTTTAGATTTTTTATGCTGTTTTAAAGAATTAATTGTATTTTCTAAAGTACTAGCCGCTTAAAAATATTTTCACAGTTATTGAAAGGTAATTTCATTGCCGAATTTCGGTTTTTGTATTTTTTTTTTTTTTTTTTTTTTTGAATATTTTAAGCCATTATTTGAGTTAAGGGAATATATGTTGTCCTATCTCCTCCATTTTTAAAATAACGGTATATCTCAAAAACAAGAGTTAACCTAAAAAAAAATGGTTAGCACCACTGAATTCAGCGCACCCGTATTGAGTTTACCCACTGGATGCCCCGTCCGTGGGGAAAAAAAAGTTTCAAATTCAAACACAGTGTTATTATGACATGAAAGACGAAATATGCCACCGAAGCTGTGACGAGGATTTGGCCGATATTTTGTTTCACACCTAATAAGTTAATTCTCTGGAAACTTTTTGTTTTATTTACAATTAAAATCGTGTATTTTGGTAGGACTTCCCGTAATTTTGTTCCTAAATTGAAATTCGGAGATTGTATTTATTTGTGTCAATTATGATTACAAAAAGAAACATTGCTTCTTTGTTTTCGGCTAAATAAAAATGTTATCTTCGTTTTTGTGTTATTTTTGTGAATTTTTGAGAAGCAATTTTAAAGAATTTTTTCCATAGATTACGATTATAGTAGTGTCACACGTCTACTTACAGTTATCATCATGATCTTGTGGTCCATCGCACGATGAAAATATATCTTCTACGGCACATGAGCGTTTTGGATATTTACGATCCAGGGGTGTTACTTCAAACTCTTTAGCACCGATTTCCGATATTTTACACTGTATATAACCTTCCAGCGGATCACGGGCCCACACCAGCTGTGTGTCCATTTTTCGAACTGAAATTAGTGAAAGAAACAATTCAATTTGTGTAGATTCTCAATTAATGACTCTTAATTAATTTAATAATAATAATAATAAGTACGTTGGTACATTTTACTTTTTTACTTAAAACAAAAACAACAAATTCTGAACAGTACACAACATTATTAAATAAATGCTTTCAAATAAAAGTTAACGTAATCTTATCACAAAAATTAACGACGACGACAACGTACTTTTATCGGCGACAGCAACAAAAAAAAACGTTAAAAGCAAAAATTCGTGGAACAGACAAGTGATGAATGTGTGGAAGCAACAATAACAAATAAAACACTTCAGGCAAAAACACTGAAATTTATCTTTTTTGTACTTTTATTCTCTTTATTGTTAACAAAAACAAAGAGCAATAAAAGAAAATAATAATTGTTAACTGCAGTACGTATGAATTCAGACTAAATGAGTTCTATAAATAAAATGTTCTGTGAACCAAGAAAAACAAAAAGGTTCAGATAGGTATTATTTGTTTAGCAGTTAAGTTTTTGTTTTTGTTATTACAGGAATGGCATTGACGTGCCTAAAAGAGGGATATTTTTGGTACAAAATCTCATTAAAGTTTTTCTTTGTCTTTTTTTTAGATATTACAAATCTCATTACAGATTTTGAAGCCAAACAAATGCGTCTTCCGTGTTGACTCGATTTTCAAGATATTTCTGTGCATCTGATTAAATAAGGAACTGGTACCACGTAGGCTTGCCAGACTTAAAACTCGCGAAAACAGTACATCGAGGAAAAAAACGCAGTACAAGGAAACGAAAAAAAAATACTCTTTTTATACCCTTCACAAAAATGTGTAAAGGTATATATAAGTTTGTGATTCCGTGTCTAACGCATTGAAATAAAAATCTAAGACCCCATAAAGTATATACATATATTCTGGATTAGAATCAATAGAGTTTACGATTAAGCGATGTCCGTCTGTCCGTCTCTAGTCGTTGAAATACCGTTTCTGAGAAAACGGTTTGAGGTAGAAACCTCATTCTTTCGCTAAAATGTGCTGAATCCCGGTAGTGGTTCAGTAAGATCGGTCCACGGATAGCCCAGATGTATAAAAACCGGGTTTTGAGGGTTATGTTTGGCCATTTTTTTTTTTGTCAGATTTTTGAAAAAAACATTTTTTCCTAAAAAGTTAGTCATATCATTTAAATTCGAAGAATTTTCAAAATCGGTTCATATATGTATATACCTGAGATATAGCGTCTCCCGATTTTTCAAGAAATCGGTTTTATAAGCCAAATAAAACAACTTTTGGCACCAAAACTCAATCAGAATGGTACATATAGGCTATTCACAAGCTAAACTGGAAAATTTTTTGACATCGGCCCATACACATACACTCGAGATATAGCGCCTTCCGTTATCTCAAAAAGTCGGCCTTGGAAGTCAAACGAAACAATTTTTTGCACTAAAAATTTGTCAGAATGGTACATATAGGTTGTTCAGAAGCAAAATTACAACATTTTTATACATCGGCCCGTATGCACCCAAGATAAGGCTCCTCCCGATTAGTCAAACAGGCGGCATTAAAAGCCAAATAAAACAACTTTTGGTACCAAAAATCGATCAGAATGGTACATATAGGATGTTTAAAGGCAAAATTCGAAAAGTTTTTAAATCGGTTCATATATAGCCGACATATAGCGTTTCCCGATTTTGCAAGAAATCGGCTTTATATGCCAAATAAAACAACCTTTGGCACCAAAAATCAATCAGAATGGTACATAGATCATTGTGAAGGGTATTTAAGATTCAGCCCAGCCGAATATACCACTCTTACTTGTTTTTTATTAAAAAATTAATTTAATAAAACAAAAATAAAAAATCAGAGAATAACAATTCATAAAAGTGGAAAAAAATAAGAGATCATTAATATCTAGGCAGATTAATAGGATTATATTCATATAGCACAGCTTTTCCAATCACAAGTCAAATACAACAGAGTTTAAAAAGCAAGTAAACTAGTTAAATTTTTCCTAGTTAATGAGCCTTGATGAACATAAAGTATAAATAAGAAATTAGCCAAATCAAGTTTTATGTTTACAATAAAAAAAGCTATCCATAAAGTTTGGTTAATTATGTAGTAAAAATAACTATATTATACTACTGTTTAATAATAATTTGTACATAATTTAAAATATTGCAATATCGTTAAATTAAAAATAAATTCAAAACATTCTTATTTCACATATGAACTTAATTATTTATTTGCTTTAAGCGCCAATTGAAATGTATTAATTCAGGTCCAAAAATGAACCTTTTTAAAAAATGTTTGCTGTCTTTTTCAGCTGTCTATATGCCGACGACATTTCGTTGGCGCTAATCAACTCATCATTTTTTTAAAAAGGTTCATTTTTGGACCTGAATTAATTCTTATTTCACTGTAAAAGCTACATACATATACAGATATCGTAATCAATACTACTAAGATTTTGTTTCTTTGAGAGGTAAAGTAATTGATTACATACAACATATTAAATGAAAATTATAAATAAAAGGGTGACTCAAGTAGTTTTTTTTTTGGTTTAAAAATTTTTAGTATGTATGCAGATTGTATCTGGCAGACAAAAAAAAAACAAAAAGAAGTACATAGACTAGAAAAAAGTACTTCTGCGTACTTCTTTGGTGTTTATGCAGTTCGTAAGTACAAATTACAAAAGGAAGTACATGTACTGCTGAAAGCAGTACGAATGGCATGCCTAGTGCCACCAGAGTTGCTCAACATCTTCCATGCGTTTTACGTGGATGTTAGTCAGTGTAAAGAGGCTCTTATTGACTGTATATATTTAGTGTATTCTTGATTGGAATATATTCGCTCACCAACATCTAATTGATTTCCAATTGGTTTTTATGTTTGTTGCTATTGTACCGATGTTGCATAGTTCTCCCGGGCCCCGCGATTTTTAAACCTTAATTTAGCTTTGTGCTCCATGTTTATGATTTACAATTGTGAATTACACTATCGGTCTTTTAGTTAGATTTTACCTGCTCAGAATTGAGAAAGATTTTCTTTGAAAAATCTAAACTTTTGGCAATAAATATTTTAGATATAAATGGTTCTGTTTAGGTAGTAGTTCATTAATGCCGTACATGTTCGTTTGTTCTCCTAAACGCATTAAATACTAAAACAAATTTCAAAGTGTGTTTTTCGTTTTATACCACCATGTTCATACATGCGCCTTTATTGAGATAATCGCAATAAAGTCCATTATTGAGCTCCATATTCCATACAAAAAGTCAATAAAGTTATTGCTTAATAAACTCAAAATTGCTTTGAATATTGAGAAAAAGATGAAACGCAACACTGTAAAAGATGTGTTTAATAAGCAAAAGCATACAATGCGAGATGAATGACGAGATAAATGTCAACAAAAGCAAACAAAACAAAATAATAAAAAATAAAATTAAAAAAACAAAAACATAAAAATTTTTAAACACTGCAGCATTTCTAAATTTTTATTTCTCTTTCTTTTTATTATTGCCGCTTGGGAGTCATAACATGAACGCACTACTTGTACAAGTTCCATATTTTTATTGTACAATACTAAAATCTTTTTAATAAAAGCCAGTTTGTCTTCCATTTTTCTTATTTGAAAATATTTTTCACTTTTTCTTTCTCACTACCAAAACAAAAGCAACAACTTTGAGTTAGCGCAATATTTGTATGTATGAACGCAAAAAATATTATGTCAATAAACTGAATATTATCTCAATTAGAAATGCATGTATGAACAAGGTATTAAATGATATCGAACCTGTTCGTTAATTCACCTTAATATTTTAGAAACAAAAACAAATATCATAATTTAATTATTGTTTTGAACATTTCACTAGTTCTATTTAAATATCCATTCATATTTAAATGTAATTTTTCTTGTTCTCAAACATTTCCATCGTATTTAAAATCAAAATTCGTACAATTTTCTCTTCACAAACGAGTCAGTGGTACTTTAAGAACAAAAGTACCATTGAGAGAGCACAAGTTATGTATCATCACCAATCAAAATAATTGTGAAACGAAAAAAAAAGAGAATGAGAATGAAGTTTTGTGTGCATGTTTTAAAGAGCAGCTCCAACCAAATTGGTAACAAAAATTACTTAATTCTCTTTAGCTACATTTTTCTAAATTGATATCAAACTTTGACCAAGAAAAAAAATGTGTTCAAAGTTTTTTTTTTAGCAGATTTTGTGTGCTATTTTGAAAACTAGAATTTAATCTCTCTAACTATTTTTTTTATTTGACAAAATTTGTACACAATATAATTCTTTTATCGGATGTTTAAATTCTTATTTGGTTTTTGACTGTCACAGCTTGTGAGTCATGCATACAAACCATACGTTTATATGGATATATGTATGTATATACAGGGTCTGCCATCTAACGTTTTTGTTTTCAACTAGTGCTTATTTCGTGAATGGTAACACTTAACTCATGTCTGATTTGACAGATAATTAGTTTTATCCTTCCGCTGAAAGAATATGGTTGTGTATACGCTGCGCTAAGTGGGCCTGCGATCGACTTACAAAAGATGCTGATTTTGCCAAAAAAAAAAAAAAAAATCATCTTTTCAGATGAAGCGCATTTTGATCTTGGCGGGTATGAAAACAAACAAAATTGTTTGGTGCGGATTATGGTCCAGAGGCATAATTGGGCCATTTTTCTTCGAATATGAGCAAGGAGTGGCCGTTACAGTCACTGGCGATCGTTATCGGGACATGTTGTAGGAATTTTTGTTCACAAAAATTGAAAAGGAGGATATTGGCAGCATTTGGTTTCAACCGGACGGCGCTACGTGCCACACAGCCGATGTTTTGCGCCGTTTTCAAAAAAAAAAAAAATTATAATAATAAAAAAATAAAATTAATTGGCGGACCCTTTAGATGGCTGGAAAAGACAGAAAACATTAATAAGGTCTATTTGTAGACCTAAAATAGTGCATTTCCATTAGCTCCTAAAGCATTAATTTTCGAGAGTGTTCCATAAACTAAAAATATTAAAAGTAAATGACAAAAAAATTTATTTTTCATTCATATTTTGCGGATTTTTTTTTTAAATAGAAATATTGCTAAATAAAGACCAAATTGTTTGCTGGCATATTTAACAAAAAGTACTTTCTGTTTTATTCACTAAAAATGATTTGTTTTCTACCTTGATACCTTGTTAGAATAACATTGAACAGAATGTCTGTATTATTCACATTTTTTTTTTTTTAATTTATCTTTTAAATTTAATAATAGCCTAACATGGTTAAGATGCCGGTGTTAAGTAACCTTGCCTTCATATTGTTTTTTTTTATTCATACTGTAGTGTTTACCTTCACCAGCCTGTATTGCGTTTTTGTACTGGGGCGCACTCAAGGAATATCAGCATGAGTAAACTTATATAATAATCTGTGGCATTTAATGGGTTTATGCATGCATGAGAAGTTTTTTTGGCCACAGGTCTTGTTCAGTGTATGTTTGTTTCTCTGTTATGAACAAACTTCGTGAAAAAATCAAAAGAAATGTGGCTGTAACTCTGTGCAAAAGACTTGTTAAGTTTTACTTGCAAATTGCAACTGAAGATTTTTGATGACACCTGAGGTTTAAGGTTTCTCCCCTTTTTAATGCTCAAAAAATACAACTAAATGAATGAATAAAGTTGTTTTAGCTTATACAGGAGCATGAAGTAATGATATGTGCACAGTGGTTACACAGAAAAAACATTTAGGTTAGGTTTATATGGGTGGGGTATGTTTGCCCCTGTGTGTGCGATACACGCTCAAGCCAATATAGGTTTGTTGTGTGCTTCGTGTATTTAACCACAAAGTTTATTTTCAAGCAACACCATTTATAACAAAATCAATTAAATTTTTAACCATGGTAGCTGAGTGCTTGTTTTTCGCATAATTTCTAATTATTTTGCAATTATTCTAATTAATTTCTAATTTATTTTAATGACATAAAAAATTTAGCAATAACCTTTAAACCGCGAATATCTGAAATTTAAAACCTTCTATCTTTCAGTGAAAGTTCCATGAAAATCGTTGAAACCGTTCCAGAAATTGGCCCGCACAAACAGAAAGACGGGCAGAGAAAAATTTTAATTTCGTGTAAATGAAGATAAGCCGTTGAGAAAGAGCAGTAAATTTAAAGCCACTGGCAAATACTCCAAGTTTCTTTATCAGTAACTCAAGTCACAATCAACGATTCTGCGATTTTTCAGCAACTTTTTTCTTTTTGGCAGCATTGATAAAAAAAAAATGCAAGAAATAGCCCAAGGCAGCTCAATACCAGGTAGCCTTACAAGCCCAGCTGACTACTGCTTTTAGCTTGTAGAAGTGTCAAAATACACAACACAAACACACATACGCGAACAAATGGATGACAGTAGTTCAAGCTTTCTACCAACAAAATACATGAAGTGTTTGTTGGTGTTGTGTTTGTTGTAGTTATGCGACTACCTGGTATTGAGCTGCCTTGAAATAGCCCCGTCATTCGCTGCATTATGAATAAAAATTGGCCCAAGAAAAATTCCCCGTGAAATTAAATATGTATTAAAGCGCCAATAGCCGCATGTTGCTGCTGCTGTACCGTAACGTAACGTAACGTAACGTAAAATAAGTACATTCGAGGACTCCCCAAAAAATCAGTATAAATTCACCTTTGAGTTTAATTTACATTGCAACTTACTAACCCCCAATTTTTGACTTGGATTTTAAATGTCATTTCAATTTAAATTTGATTTAAATACAAAATTGAATCAAACAGTTGCTATTTAAATCAAACTTAAACGGCCTGCCGTGCCCATTTAAAATCGATTTAAGTTTTTCGTACTGCCATATGGTTTTGACAGTTTGGTTTTGTTCTGCAAATTAAGAAAATTGCACATGTTTTTTTTTTTGTTTCATAATTTGATTTTTTATTATTTCCAGAAGGTAATCAACTTCTGTGGCAGTGAAATTGTGAGTCCTTTTATCACTTTTGCTTCTCATTTTAATAATTTCTACAAAACAATTTATTATTTTCTAAATTTTTCACAATTTCACTTGCTTCCAAATTTGTTTAAACAGCTGTTTTTTATTGAGTTATCGATAATTTTTTGACACTTACATTGTGCTGCCGTACTTTTATTACAATTAATTACCAAAAATAATTTTAGACTGTAAAACGAAAGCTATTTTAAATCCAACTTAAATTGTAATCAAAATTTAAGAATTTTTTATTTAAGTCCCAAGTCAGAAATCAGGGGTAAGTCTTTAAATTAGTGTCACTAAACAGTGCAAAACATTCGCTGTTTGCTAAATTTCTAAATATTTATAAAAACAATAAATAAACTAATTTACTACAGTTAAGTTTAAGCTGCAACTAAATCACAGGAAAATCACAGGTGCTTGATGGAGCTTCATCGCCAAAAGTTGATTTAAATTCCGAGATGAATCTTTTAAATTACTTTTGTAGTAAGTTTATCAGGCTCCAGCTCTTTCTATATTATTTTTGTGATTGATATTTTACACTGCAGTTACACGACCAAGTTTTGCTATCAAGTTTTTTTCACATACTGCTTGTCAAAATTCAATAAAATTAAAAGGCTGCATGCAATTTCATAACAATTCGTTTTCAAGATGCCGTCATG
Source organism: Sturmia bella (assembly GCA_963662145.1). Lineage (NCBI taxonomy): Eukaryota > Metazoa > Arthropoda > Insecta > Diptera > Tachinidae > Sturmia > Sturmia bella. The sequence goes on along the minus strand of OY759168.1, from coordinate 40,292,887 downwards.
AAGAAAATTAAAAATAGCTTCTTGCATATTCTGCTAAAAAAATTAAAGCAAAACCTCCTTTTCCATATTCTACATTAAACCCAGAAACTAATTCAAATTCTAAATCAATATTTTTTTTTAAACTATTTAAATACAATCATAATCAGTGTTGGGCAAAATACATGTTCTGATGTATTTAAAATACAAAATACAAATACTTTTTTCCCATGTATTTAACATACAAAATACAAAATACTTCATTCCAAAAGCAAGTATTTGAAATACAAAATACAAACTACAGTGTAACAAAAATATGTATTTAAAATATAAAATACAAAATACTTTTAATCAAAAAAGTTTTTATTTTCTTTCATAAACACCAATTTTTCAAAAGTGATATCAGACAAACAATCTCTTGATGACGAATAAAGAAACCCAGCTAACGGCAAAATCTCAATGATTTCTTATTAGAAAATTATATTTTATTTAAAGACATCATATAACGGAATTAAGAAAAAAGTGACAATTAAAAAACGTTTCACCAAGTGCTATATAACTACATATAGTCTATCCAAGTCAACATTTGATTGATATTTTTTTCTCTTGTTTTAGATTAAAATGTCGAACGCTGTTTTTCTTTTATTTTATCTTTTCATCATTTAACTTTTTGACAGCATGGCGACTTTCTCAATGTATGTGCATTCACTTGAGTTTTCTTTACAAAGGTACTTTGGCAATTAATTTGTGGTATTGCTATTTTTTGGAAATAAGACAGTAGGAAAATTTTCGATTTTAGTTGATGTACGAATGGAATAATTTTTAGCGCATATTTTCGAACATAAATTAAAAATGTATTTTGAGAGCACAAGTATTTGAAATACAAAATACTTAAGCGCTTAGTATTTAAAATACAAATACATTCGTGAGACGTATTTAAAATACAAATAAAAAATACGTATTTGTATTTTAAATACGTATTTCAAATACATGTATTTCAAATACTGCCCAGCCCTGATGATAATATACAAATATCTCTTTTTAAAATTAATAAATTTACTGGAAATCAATGTAAAAAAAAAGTAAAAAATTTGTTGGTTTTGCACGTAAACATTTTTATTTCTATTTTGGAGCTTGAATCTGTTTAATTTTTATCACTTTTAATTGCAACTTTCAAACAAATCAAAAAAATATTTGCAGACAGAACGAAAATAAATTGTTGTCAGCTGTTTTGTTAATTGTGACTTGATGCTCTCTATGGAAAGCAAAAATTGTCATCAAGTTTGCATCAATTTTCAAAATTGTGAGTGTATTAGTAAACAAGTGGGAATGTATTAAAACTTGAAAGGCAAAACTTGATCGTGTAACCCCCAAGTTAATTAAATAAGACAAAGCAGACATCAAAGACATTTAGCAGGGTTGGCAACTAGTTGTTTCGAAGCCGCCACACTTTCTCGTCAGCACCCGTCCTTGAACTCAGGGGCTCATATTTATAAAGCGACAAACATGCCACTCAACTTGGGTGGCTGTTGACCCTATTAAATGTTACAAGAACTTTTTATGAATATGAAAGCCCTGACTTTTTCTTTTATTGTAATTATTGTCGTTGTAATGTTTTTTGAATAATTTTTCATTACGAAACATTCGCTATTATTAAAACAGATATATAATTTGTATAAAATTTGTATAAAAAATATAATTAGTTTTAAAAAATGTGTATATTATATATATTTTATACCTATGTATATATTTTTATACTAGAGAGCTCGACTATGGGACCTTTTATAATTATATACTATTTATACTATTATTTTGTTTATTTGTAGAAATTATAATAAAAAATTTCTTTAAATAAACAAAAAAAAAAATGAATATGAAAGCTTTTTATAACAGAGCATTCATTTTGTATTCGCTCTTTTTGCATAACCAACTGCAAAACATATGGGCTTTGCCAGAACACAATTTTATGCTATTAATCGTTTATGAATACAAAAAAATGTACTAAACGATCATATGAAGCGTCAAACGTTGTTTAACTAAACAGTTGATAATCAATTGAACGGCTGTTCTATAGCAAAAAGTTTATTTGTTTTGCAACACCCTCTCACTAATCATCTATTTTACATTAAAACACTTAATCATTTCTTTACTCTTTTACTTATTTGTGTTATTTATACCACAGAAAAAATAAAATACATGATTACTGTGTACAGATACACTAACAGTAACAATAATCATTTAAACCTCGTGAGAAGTACAATTTTACCCCCTTAAATTGAGCAGACATGCAAAAAAAAAACATCCTACAGCTATTTCTATGAATCAATAAAAAAAAAAAAATTAAATAAAAAAATAGTGTGAAAAATAATTTTATTCCACTTCTACATGCTTCATTTGTTTGCAAAAATGTTGATAATGTATTGTACTGGCTGGCTGGCCGTTCATTCTCCAAGATTTAATTTCAAATAATTTACCAGTAGAAATAGTTAGTATATACATTAGGGTGGGTCGGTCTATTTAGCAATCAATATTGCGATATCAATTTTTCGAAGCTTTTGGCTAGAGGAAAATAAGTTGCACTGCCACATGTCACAAAAATTATTTACGGGGCAGCCAAATTTAAATTCTATGTATAGAGTGCCCCCAAGGCGTGGCAGTGCGCGAGATCATTGTGCTCGTCAAAAATATTGGAGAGCAAATTGGAAACTTTTCTTATTAATATTTTATTGGAAACTTTTCTTAACATTACACTAATCAGTCCTAGGGTATCCGTAGACGTTTAAAATGTATGACCCAACGCCAATAATTTTTCTCATCAAAATTTTTTCAAACACACCGGTCCCGCACCAAGTTTTCTTAAACAGAATAATATACAAAATATTTGGGTTCACCGAAAATTATATTTTTGGTATGTTCTTAGTGTAGCTAAAACCTTGGGTCGGCTTTAGTATAATGGTACCAATTGCCCTAAAATGAAAAAGTGTGCTGCCAGATGCTTACAGATTTTGAACGCGAAGCCGGTGTTGGTTATACCATGGAGGAGAAAACCCCTTAGCCCGGCCGAAGGCCGGTTGTCAAGAAAAAAAATATGAAAAATATTTTTAAATTAAATGTTAAAAAAATACGATTTTGGATGCTTGAAGCCGTCTACTAATTCGCGATTTTATGTTTCGCGCAAACACTTCCCTCTGGCAGCACTGCTTTTACCAACATTTTCATACTTTTCTTAGTAAATTTTGCAACTTCAACATCGAATTATTAATAAACTAAAAGCCGGCGGCAGACTTTAAATTCTGATTTGGTAGGTCCACGACCCCCTCTACAAACCTACAAAAGTCATTCCTTTCAAAGCCTGGCTCCGTATTCTAAAGTTTCCCCAAAACCTTCTCCCTGGCAAGACAGCCACCATTCTGTGGATTTATTTTTTCATTAATAACGAGCTAACGAAGCATTTCATACTGCTAAAGAAAAATGTTTCATTGATGTGAAATTGTTTTCTTTCACAGAAAAAATAAAAAGCAAACAAAAATTTAATCTGTGTTTCATTTCCTTCCTCTTGTATCCACTACTTTAGTTTTTATTTTTCTTATTTAACCACTCAATTTATTTTTTTTCTACTACGACTACTCCTCTCCTCCCTCCTTTTTATAATACCATCTTCAACTATTTTGTTTGCCGCACATGACAGGTTTCGAACCTGGAAACTAACGATTTCAAGAATTTTAAGCAGTAGATCAGCAAGCTATTTGAGAAGAGCATACTTGTTTTCTTCGATGTTTAGTACTAGAGTTTAGACAAATTCATGTAGGAATACTTTACTTTAATCATTTATGATAATTATTCATGTATGAAATTTCAAAAATGTCTCTTCTTGTTCATCATAAATGAATAGATCTTCAAAAATTTTTCTTCACTACACATTGTCTTGAACAGAAGTAAAAGTTCAATTATTCATCATCACTATACATGAATGAAACGTCAAGTGTTTCTTGATCGTAGTCAAAAATGAACCTAATTTCTTGCCTAAATTTGTACTAAATTAGTACTAAATCTCAATCGTTTACTTTATGACAAAATTAAGAAATCAATGAATAAAATGAAAAATAAAAAATATTCTTGATGCTAATTTTTCGACTTTTGTTGTTTAATATTTTAAATTAATAATTAGTGACCCCAAGTCACTTGTTTTTTTTTAATGCTTGTTTAATTCAATATTTCGATACCTCAATGGGTATCTTCTTCCGGAAAACCGAAAAAGTTCCTGAAGAAGATTGAAAATTAAACAAGCATTAAAAAAAACAAGTGACCTCAAGCTCTAATTATTAATTTAAAATAAAAAGTTTTAAAAAAATTTAAATGTTTTTGTTTCCTAATAGTAACACAGGGAAACATGTAGGGCTTGAACTTAGTCTGGTTGAGAGTTATATAAATGTATTATAATACGCTTAATCAGACCACGTTAAACCCCCCCACATGTTTCCTTATGTCAATATAAATTAAAGAAATAAAAGTGATATCTTCAATTAAAGTGTGCGCTAAATAATTTATTCTTGCATAATTAAGATTCATATGTCTCAAGATTTGCGAAATATGAAATTTCATAATAGTAAAGAAAACTTTTTACTGCATGTAATGAACATAATAAATTGAAAAAGAAACTGAATTGAAAAAGTTCGTTTCATGAATGATATTTTTCTTTGTATGTGAAGAACATTCAATGAAGCTCTTTCATTTCCCGATTGAATGAATTTTCTCTTAGTGTATTGGAAAATATTTGTCCTTGCAAATCGACACTCCCCTAATCTACATTCATATGCATACTTTGTCTACTACATGCGAGTATGTGAACAATAAAATTGTGACGTTATTATTTCATTCATATTTGCAACTACAAAAATGTATGAAGCAACTGCGGATAGAAATAAAACGAATGCGTTGAAAAACAAACATGTAAATGAATCCATACTTGAGTCGGCATGTACATACATATCTGAAATTGAATCTGTAATATGAATAATTTCTATGAACTAAAATTAATATTTTATTTCATGGTCAATATTTTGACTTTACAGAAGGAAATTGTATGGCAGATACTCTTTATGGTCAATAACACAATGTACCATGAAAAAAATCTTTTATACTATACACATTATGTACTTACATACATATGTATATGTATCTCAGAAGCAATTGACACAAACTTTTACACCTACACATAAGTGTGTTCACATTAAACAATGCTTGCTGAAAAAAAACGCGACCACTACATTTTTGTTAGCTTTTGTTTTAGACAACGTTATATGTAAATGTATTCAAACAAACAAAACATAATACATGCGGTGGCTTTAGATAACGGGTTATCCATTTTGCGGTTTCAAAAGTAAACGTAAATAATATAGAGCATTTTTTTTGGTTGTTTAAAATTTTTATACAAAATAATAGAAAATAAAAACAATTAAACGTTCCTGACGATGCCAACAAATTGTTAGCGAAATATCGAACAATTGAGAAAGAAAAATATATAGACCTAAAGCTTTAAAAAATAGTGGCATTAATTTTAACAATAAAGGTCAAAAATCATAGATAAAATAATATATAAAACATTTTTTTCATGATATTTCTTTTTTATTATAAAGTTTGAACGTTAACATTGTGTGAAACACGACATCATTTAAATGACCACCGCGCGAAGTGTTGCAAGCTTTGACTTTTTTAAAGTAATTTTCGACCACTTTTTGACACATATTGGACGGAATCTCAGCCACAAATTGACGAATGTTGTTTTTTAAATGCTCAAGAGTTAAAGGTTTATCTGCATAAACACGGTCTTTCGCTTAGCTCCACACAAAAAAAGTCTAATGGTGTCAAATCGCATGATCTTGGTAGCTAGTTGATATCGCCACGACGAGAAATTACTCAGCCATGAAATATCTCTTGAAATAAAGCCTGTGGCATCGTCTTGTTGAAACCACATACTCTCCAAGTCGTATTCTTCAATAGCAGATAAAAAAATTCGGTTCTCATATGACCATAACGCTCCGAATTGACGGTGACAGTCGTTCCATTGTCGTTTTCGAAGAAGTACGGTCCAATCATACCTTCGGACTAAAGAGCGCACCAAACAGTGATTTTTTTCTGGATGTAATGGCCTCGCTTCAAATACTTGGGGATTCTCAGAACCCCAAATACGACAATTTTGTGTATTAACACACCCACCGAGTGAGAAATGTGCTTCATCGCTGAAGAAAATTTTGTTCGAAAAATCGCCGTCCACCGGCTGTTGTTCAAGCACCCATTCCACGTATCTGCGACGTTGTGAATGGTCAGCTGGCTTCTTGTTGTGTGAGAGTAGGTGTAGATCTAAATGCAAAATGCGCTAAAATATGCCCTGAGACAGTCCTAATTCCTGAGAACGATGAGGATTCGACAACACAAGGAATCGGGTCTGCAGCAACACTTTCACTTACAGCAGCGATATTTTCAGCGGAACCAGCGAAACGATGATGCACAGGCCTTACAATATTTGTAACCGCTCCAGTCTCTTCCAATTTCTTCACTATTTTGCCAATTGCTTGCGTAGTTGGACGCGATTATGTAAACCATAATCTTCTCGTTAAGCACGATATGTGACTGTGGTAGAATCACCATTTTTGTTGTATGTTATGATCATTTTTATGCGTTGTGTGACAGTTAAGCGATCCATTTTCGTCCATGTCAGACTATCAACTGAGAAGAAAAAGATTGGTTTGACAATTTAGTTTGACAGATGTCGAGTTCCAGTCCTATATAGTTTTGAAACCCATTATTCCAACATGCAATTTTTGCTTAAAAAGCTTTTTGCCCATATCCGTTCCTTAGATTATAAAATGCTTGAGAAATGTGTGTTGGGTTATATTTTCTCTGTCATGGACCAAGAGGTACCAAGAGTATGTTAAAAAAAAATTACATATTTTGATTTATTTTTCATTCACTGAATTGAATGTGCTCAGGAAATTAATACGCGTTTTAGTAATCTTCTAAAAAAAAAAGAAACAAATAAAACTATTTCAACACTAATTTCATATGAGTTCATTGGCAACCCCATACGCCTGGAGAGCAATTCTTACACATTTAAATACCAATTAAATTTAATACTCAATTGTTGGTTGTCCTCTATTAAAATTTGCATTTTCCACTCGTTTGTTTATTGTTGTGTATAAAAGGGGTTTATTGTACGACAGAATTAATAAATAAATTTCACCTTGCCACACTTTAAGAGTCAATTGCCTGCAAATGTAAATTGTGCAACATGCAAATTAAAAGGAGAAAGGAAAAGTAGGAAATACTAATACTCTTTTTAGAAGTACATATTTAAAAATAAATAAATTATTAATGTATACACATACATACGTACATATGTATATCGTGAGAAGGTGCAACGCACCCGAAAGACAGGAATTGAAACTAAAATGTAATTGCACATAAAAACACGTTGGTATACTAATAGTTTATTACTTCGTTTCGATTTAATTGAACAGAATAAGGCTACGAATGCTCTGACTCAATAAACTAAAAGTTCAGAGTTTTCCTGAAATAAAATTTTTAATAACGACTTTTATAAAATATTTCGCTAGAGTGCTGGAAATCAAACCATAAGCACCGGTCATTCAACTTTCCAAAGATTTTGAAACAAAAAAGCTTAATTTTCCAAACTTTTTTCATAAAATATTTGAATGCCATTCTAAATTATCGTAGCGACTGTTTTTTCGTAAAATAGTTTTTATTTTCCAACCCCTTTCTTTTGTTGTGCACAATTGAGGAGAAAAATATTAATTTTGTGCTTATGCATACATATTTCAAATTAAGTCGCCATCCAGGGATGACAAATGAGAGATCTAGTTTCGTGCCAATAAGCTTGTGTATTTTAGCACTAAAATCTTTTTTACAACAAGCATACTTATCATTTATTAAATGTTTTGGTTTCTACGCATTACCATTACACATTAATTTTTATTCATAAATATTCATTCATACACTCAGAATATTTTTCAGTAACTGACCGTAGTTTATTCTAGAAGTAATCAGTGCAGTTATTTTTAAATGACAAAACGTTTAAAAAAAGAATGAAATTTTAAGTTTAACTGATTTGTACAGTTACTTAAAAAACTAACTACCGATAAATACGGATTTTCGCTGACAGTTAATAATGACAGTAGTAACTTATGTTACACATACATGAAGGAGCCAAGCTGTTAATACGTATACATATACATATTTATAATTCGGTTTCTACATTGTTGTTGAATTTGTTCTGATAGTTGTGGGTATGGCAGCTGCTTTCAAGTCGAGATGCTACATGCTCGAATCTCGGCAGAGGCTTTGCAATACAAAAATTAAATAAGAAAATTGAAAAAGGAGATAATACAGAAAGAAAAATATAATTAAATAAAATGACTACCTAAAAAAGAAATAAAAACGTTTTTACAAGTTGTGTACGCATTAATTATTTGACAGTTAGATTAAAGGAAAAATCATTATTTTACCGATTGGCTTCCGTAATTTTTTTTAACAATGTAATTCAAATGAAGTAATAAGTAAATTTAAATGAAAAATAAGTAGGACGGTTTTTAAATGAAGTTTCATTTATTTTAAAGAGTGTTTTCAGTTAATTTTACTGACAAAGTTTTCTGAGTGTAGCATTTATTTTAGGTCTAATAACAGATCATAGTAAAGGCCGTGTTTTACTATCCTACTGAATCGTACGATCTGTTAAAAATGACATGTGTGTCCAAAAAGTATGATAGTCTGGACTAAAAGTGTATGTGTGTGAAAGACTTTCTGACAAGTCTGTCCGATTTGTTAATCTTTTGAGAATTTTCAAAAACAATTTTTTTCTATGCGATTAGAGGTGCCTTTTCAAAGTTGTTTACAAAAGTATAATAGTGTGGCCATTTTGATGCGACTTTTTAAAGTAGGACCGAATCCTATCAGATTTAGCTAGCGATTTTCAGTGAATGAATCGTACGCCGGCATTTCATTGATGCTACTCAACTTGTCAGTGGACTCGAAAATACAATAATAGTTTTTCCTTTATCTTATTGAATGTATCGCTTTCCTAGTTTTTTTTTATACTTCCGCTTACTATATTTTTAGACTCTCTTTCGTTTGCTTCCCATGGGATTCGAACCCCAGCAGCACAGCTTTATTACAATTAAAGTTTAAGTAGAAAGTTTTTAAATGAAATCATTATTGTTGTACAATTTTAATAATGTAAATTTTTGATGAAGAGAATTCAAGAGTTATGATGGATTTAATACATATATCTAGTAAGTAAAGGAAATTGTGCATTAAAAATAATTAGATCTGAGAATGACTTGTTATTAAGAGCAACATAAGAAGAAAATCATCAGTATTTTACTGTGAGATTAAAAGAAGGGGGAGGAGCGATATAAGATGTGATAGTAGAAAATGCTCCTATAATAATCAACATCAGAAATCGAAAAGTTTCTTTCCTTATGCCAAAAGCTATCGAAAAATCGATGGCACAATATCGATCGCCCCACCCACATACACACACCTACATGTGTGTTAGGCAGGTAAAACTGTTCACCTTGTTGTATCAATTAAGAGCAATAAATTGCAAAAATTTGCACAAATATGTAGTGCCAAAATGAGTCACGAAGATAGAAGATTTAAATTGCACCAAAAAAAAAAAAAAAAAGTACAATTGTGCCAACTTTACCGTCCTCGGCACAATTAAAACCAGACACAACATCTCGCTTCAGTAACGAGCAACTTAAACATGACCATATGTTTTCATTACTTTTTTTTTTCAATTTGTGCTAGAGTTCCTTAGAAGCGAAGTGTTTTGTAAAGCGCAAGCAAGAAGCAAGAAGACAACATTGTGTCATTGTCAATGTCACAGAGATGACATCTTGAAGTTAAAAACATTTTGTATTCAAGTCATAATCTATGAAAATATAGGAAATGACTTCTTACAGCAATTTTTAAAAACGAGCTGAGTTCAATGCGCTCTGCAAAAACAAAAAAAACAAAAAAACAAGCAATGTTAAAAAGCGGTTTGGAGAAAATGGTCACACCAGCTCAAACGAGAAAACCCCGCAATGTAAAGTTAACGTGAAAAAAACTTAATTGAAGAGGATGTTAAATTTAATTTAAAATCAACTTCTACTTAAACAACTTGTTGTTGCATTCGTTTTGATTGTTTAGATGGCAGAGTGGGTTTGGCGGCTGCTCGTGAGGTTGCGGTCCGCGTCTGGTCAGAGACAAATGGAAAACGGGTATAGCAAACGAAATATAAATAAAATATTCAGTCAAGTACGAGGCTGGCCCGCATACTTAGGGTTCCGTACGTGTGTGTAATGTACGTACGGAATGGCATATGTGAATACATACATATATTGTATAAATTTCATCTCTCTGTTTCTTACAGCTTAAGAGTTACATTTGATTGTTACTATACGTTGTATGGGGACACCTAGTAGTTTTCGACTTTTTGTTGTTGTAAGGCATCTGGGAATACATGCACTGTGCGAAGTTCGGCTCTCTATCTCTTACAGTGCGAGAGCTATAGCTAACTGTTACTTGAAGTTGTAAAGGGACACCTGGTAGTTTTAGAGTAGTTGTTGTGAATACATACATTATGCAAATTTCATCCCTCTGTCTCTCACAGCTCGAGAGTAGCGGCTAATTGTTACTTTGCGTTGTATAGGGACACCTGGTAGTTTTCGACTTGTTGTTGGTTTTAGCATTTGTTATTGTAGGGCATATGTAAGTACATATGTATATTGTGCACATTTCATCTCTCTGTCTCTTACAGTTTAGGAGTTATGGCTAATTTTTATTTTACGTTGTATAGGGACACCTGGTAGTTTTCGACTTGTTGTTATCTTAAGCATTCGTTGTTGTAGGGCATATGTAAATACATATATTGTGCGAATTTCAGCTTTCTGTCTTTTACAGTTTGGGAGTTACGGCTAATTGTTACCTTTCGTTGTATGGGGATACCTAATCGTTTTCGACTTGTTGTTGTTTTTAGCATTTGTTGTTATAGAGCATGTGTAAATACATGTACTGTGCGAATTTCAGCTCTCTATCTTTTACGGTTCAAGAGTTATAGCTAATTGTTACTTTTCATTGTATGGGGACACTTGGTAGTTTCCGGCTTCTTGTTGTTTTTAGTATTTGTTGTTGTAGCGGCAAGATACAACAACATTCTGTGAAAATTTCAGCTCTCTAGCTCTTACCGTTTCGGTGAATGGAGGCTGTGACGGACGAACGGACGGACGGACGGACGTAGAAGTCTCGGTAATTGGGTTACGTTTCACTCTGATGAGTACGGAACCCTAAAAAGGAGTAAGAAGATTAAAAGAAACGAAAAAATATACAAAATCCTATACAAAATCCTATAAAGCAAAATCACCATCAAAAAACATAAAATCCATGTTTCTACACTGAAAAAATTTTCGATAAATTTTCATTGCAGCAATGAATTTTCATAGATCTAATGGATTAATTTCATTAAAAACTTGTCAACAGTCCTTGTAGTTTCGTTGAGAATATTTACAGTGCTATATCATAAAGTTCGTTAAATAAAATTATATCTCCTCACATTTGAAAAGTTTATCAGCCAATGTAATAGTATATTTATAGTGGTTCTGCTATGCCTGCTAAAGCTGTAAAAAATAAAACCCTACGTTTTGCTAAAATCAAGGTTGCTGAGTAGGCAGTTCTATATTTTTTCTTTTTATACATATGTAGGAGTTCCTTTTCACAACTCAAGCGTAATCATTTATGCTAGTGTTTATGATGATGCACGACATCATGAAAAGATATTATTCAGAATGCATTTGAAAAGAATAAAAAATCATAAACAAAAAAACGTGTAAAAAACAAAATAGTTTACATCGTTTTTCTTTGGATTATTCAACTCTAAAAACAAAAAAACAGACAAGTACTTGTACATTTATAGTGTATATGTATAATGTGTAATGCTGCTGAAACTCTTTGCGACTTTTAGAAATGAATATTTAAAACAAGAAATTCGTTTGTAGGTACGAGTATGTACTTATGAAACTTCCTGATGTTGCAAGTTCGAGGGGAATTTTAAATGTTTCTATGAATAATTTGTGTCTTTTCGTGTATTTTTAATGTAGTTTACATTCACGTGACGAAATGTGCCAAGCATATGTTTTAGCTAAATTGTGAAATGCAACGAACTCACGTTACTCAAAATTTTGTTTCATGTCTTTTTGCCGAATGTAGAGGTTTACTTTTTAAATTTTCTGTCATTCCTTTGGTATTTACAGTGGGATCCTAAAGTATGGTATATCAATGTCAATAGTCATTGACCTCACACGTCTTCAATTCTAGCACTAACCCATCATATCTTAATTTTTATAATAAGAATTAAAAATTTTAGAAATTGCTGAATTATTTCCGCTTTTTTCAAAATCCCCCACTATGCGACGCTGTGACTGTGTGCATTTTCATATACACCAATGTGTTTTATTTTTGATGGCGAATATTCGCGGCGAAAAATGCGTCGCTCGTCCCAGTCAAGGCGAATCGAGTACAGGTGGTCGCAATTCAATTTGCTTCAACATTTTCTCTCGAGACGTCATAAGGTTTGTTGTCGTTTGCTATCAGCTTTGACAACTCAGAAGATAAAATCGTGGAAAAATCTTGAAGCGAATTGGGATGCGGGCACCTGTAATGGATTCGCCTTGGTGCCAGTTGTGTTCCTAGCATAAAGTTGACTAAATTTAAAAGCTGAAAGCAATTTATATAAATGTAAAGCAATCCCTCATAATTACTACAAGTTGTTGCAGCCAATATGAAGTATGACACACTCGGCATGCCGCTGCTTCCTTCCTTTAATTTGGCCTGACTATAATGATACCATCCATGTATGCATTACGTGCAATAAAATTTTTGTAATTCTTGTATCTTCGTGTTTTGTTGCAAGACGTTTGTGTGTGCTTGCGCTGTTGTTGCAGCTACTGATGCATATTTGTTACGAAATGTGTTTCTTACAGCATTTATGAAATTCATATGATTATATATGTATGTTTGCACATATGTATGTATGTATGTATGTATGAGCGAACATCTCCATACATACGTATGTAGCTGTGTGCTCATCATACATATAAAGTGTGCGAATAATTATTATTCTTTTTACAAACTGTACTCCTCTACAACATCTCTCCTCTACAGATCTTAAGGCCACAAAGTCTTTAAAAACATTTCTTTTAACCCATTTTACATTCAGGCAGAAGTTGCTTTGCTGTTGATGAAGTGGAGTGATGGTGTGGAATGGTATGAATGGAAAATGGAAAACAATCAAGATTCTGTTAAATGGTGTGTTAAAATGTTTTCGAGTTTTTTGTTTTTTGTTTTTTGTTTTATCTTGTAGATTTTGTTGCTAATTTTCAACGTGAGCGATTTACACAATTAAATGTGATCTGGGGGGGAATAAACAAAAACAATTATGCTCAAATATGTCTTAAAGTTGTCTTTTATAAGACAACCAAATGCAAAGTATTGCAATGTTTTTTAAGTCCAAAACACGATTTTTAGCAAAAAAAAAAAAAAACAATTAAACAAATAAATCCAGTAAAATATGAGGCTTACTCGAACAGCTAGGGTTTCGTATTACTGTGCAATAGGCTTAACATATTTCTCTTGGCAAACACCCAACTGCTGGTGTGGTAAAAGTTAGTTCACCCAGTTCTGTCTTCCATATATTTCATTTAATATTGTTCAAAGTACTTTGCTACTTTGCCCAATATCATGATTATCTCTTATTTTTTTATACAGATGACACAAGGCGAATCCATTACAGGTGTTCGCATCCCACTTCGCTTCTGAGTTGTCAAAGCTGATAGCAAACAAGGCGGATCAAGTATAGGTGGTCGCAATTCAATTCCCTTCAACATTTTCTCTCGAGTTGTCATACGTTTCGTTAACGTTTACTATCAGCTTTGACAACTAAGAAGATAAAATCGTGGAAAAATGTTGAAGCGAATTGGGATGCGGGCACCTGTAATGAATTCGCCTTGATAGCAAACGATAACAAAAGTTATGACGTCTCGAGAGAAAATGTTGAAGCGAATTGAGTTGCGACTACCTATACTTGATTCGCCTTGAGATGAAATCTCTTTTTTGTTTTCTATATTTCATGTAAACCGTCTAAAAATTGCAAACAATTTATTCTGGGTTTGAATTCGCCGGGCACTTCCGTTGTTAAATGATTTTTCAGCAGTTCACTTTTTTGGGTTCAACTCCGAATTAGCGCATCCTGCGGTTCTATATTTTTCCTAGTCAATTATTCAAGCTTATTTTTGAATTATAGCTATTTTTCATAATAACATTTTTTATTATAACATTGTAAGAACAACACACTTGAATTGCCCATAACAAAAATTGTAATTACTTTTAAATATTCTTATCAACTTTGGCATAATATCAATTTGTAAAAATGCTCAAAACTAAACAAATATAGTACATCTTTTTGCTGCTTAGCATTGCTTTAAATTCAACGTATGACAATTTATATACAGTGAAACTTCGAAATAACGAATCTGGAGGGGATCGAACAATATAGCTATTGATTCGGTTGCAAAACCTTGGTATAACGAATTTTAAAGAAATACGAAAGAAATTCGTTATAACTCTTTTTTTTGTCTATTTTACACAAAAATAAACGACTTTTTTTTGCCTGCTATTGCAGAATACGACTTGGAGAATATGTGGTTTCAACAAGACGGTGCTACATGCCACACAACTCGAGCGAATATGGCTTTATTTCAAGAGATATTACATGGCTGAGTAATTTCTCGGCGTGGCGATATCAACTCTCAACCAAGATCATGCGATTTGACACCATTAGACTTTTTTTCTGTGGGGCTACGCGATAGACCATGTTTATGCAGATAAACCTTTAACTCTGGAGCACTTAAGAACCAACATTCATCAAGTTATCGCTGAGAGATACCGCCCAATATGTGTCAAAAAGTGGTCGAAAATTACCTTAAACGAATCAGTGCCTGCAACACTTCACGTGGTGGTCATTTAAATGATGTCGTGTTTCACACATAATTTCAACGTTCAAACTTTATAATAAATAAGATATGTATGTATATCATGAAAAAAAAAATAGTTTATATGTATTTTATTTGCGTTTACTTTTGAAACCGCAAAATGGATAACCCGTTATATTTTCTGTGTATCATATGCACCATATTTTCCAATTCACTTTTCTTTAAGCTGAAATGTTTTGCCATAAAATTGTACATAATCCAAAGGCTGATGAACTTACCATCAACTTCCTTGGTTTTGTTGGTATAAAAATCCATTTTTCCAGACCTGGTTGCTTTCTTGTCGATTTTTTGGTTTAATTATTTTTATAAGATTAAATTCAATTTTAAAGCCCTGAATTAAAATCACTCATATGAACATTTGTGTGTTGGTGTGCCGGTGTGCGGTAGAAGACAGACAACTCTTAACAAATGACGTATGTATGTACTTTAATGACAAGAACAACGTATTCACAAATTCTCGCACCATACGGAAACACTCAAGAATACGGAATAAAAAAAAATCAATAATGCATTTGATTACAACAAAGAAAGTTTGTATGAGGGGGTTGGTTGCTGTCTGTTTACAAAAAAACAACAACAAAACCAACAAATTTATAATAATAAAACCAACAATTTCCAGGGGGTGAGGGAGGGTGGGTGCTTGTCACACTGAAACGTACATATGTATTCTATTTTTAAATTATTTTAATTTTAGATGTAAAAAATTAAACTGTATTTGCCACGTATCTGTATAAACTTTCCTTTTAATTTCGTTTATTTTCTTTTATAATTTTACTTTCTAAAATTTGTATGCCGCATATGTTTAATTTTGAAAATATTTAAAACATCTGGAAATTGCTGTGTTTACATTGCAAACATTTGCATACAAATGTATGTAGGTTTGTATGTAGTATGTTTAGGGTATAGAACACTTTTTTGCTTGTAATTATAATAATGTAGCTTGAATCAGTTATCATATGCTGCTGGTGTTTCTCTGCCGTGTTTTAAAACCAAAATTTTCAATCTATTATATTAACGCAAAACAGCAAGTGACCCACTTTTGTTTTTGTTTTTGTTTTCGTATGTTAATATCAAAAGCGGAATTAATCTTATTTGGCAAACACTAACAACAATTTAATAATTATGTTTAAATGCAGATACAGACAAACTGTGTTACTGGGTGTATTCCCTTTTTATTTTTTTTTTCGTTTTTCGTTTCGTTTATTATTTGGCAAATGTTTCCTTTTCGTTTCACCTAGTAACCGACTTAAAACTACCCATTATTTGCAACACTCCTCTCTTTACAAATTGTGCGTTATTTTTTTTGCGTCTTCTTCTTCTTCTACTTGTTTAATTTGTAGCAAGCAACATTTTGAGAAACATATTAAGCGAATTTTTATGACGATCTGTTATGTGCCGCTTGTTTCTAGTTGGACGTCACGAATTGCACTGACTAGGGAGATGCATCTACGCCAGATATTCGACGGTGTTGACTTTCCCAAGTAGCTAGTGTTTAAAGAGTTTTTCATTGGGGTAGTTTGTGTGTTCATTGTTTGAGCAATCAGTAGGGACTATGATTTAATATCGTTTACGATATTTGAATAAAGAGACAAAGAGAGTGATGGCTGTGCAGCGCATGTCCCATGGATGTTGATAGTTTTAAATTAGTTAAATAAAATCACCATGGTGCTGTTAATGCATACTTTGTTCAATCCAAGTTATACGAATTCACACAGAAAAAAAGCTGCAGTGTAAAACTAACAGGGAAAATTTTTTTTTTAAACTCAGATTAACCCCCAATTTTTGACTTGGATTTTAAATGCCATTTCAATTTAAATTTGATTTAAATACAAAATTGAGTCAAACAGTTGCTATTTAAATCAAACTTAAACGGCCTGCCGTACCCATTTAAAATTGATTTAAATTTTTCGTACTGCCATATGATTTTGACAGTTTGGTTTTGTTCTGCAAATTAAGAAAATTGCACATGTTTTTTTTTTTTTTTCATAATTTGATTTGTTATTATTTCCAGAAGGTAATCAACTTCTATGGCAGTGAAATTGGGAGTCCTTTTATCACTTTTGCAACTCAATTTAATAATTTTTACAAAACAATTTATTATTTTCTAAACTTTTCACAATTTCACTTGCTTCCAAATTTGTTTAAACAGCTGTTTTTTATTGAGTTATCGATAATTTTTTGACACTTACATAGTGCTGCCGTACTTTCATTACAATTAATTACCAAAAATAATTTTAGACTGTATAGCCTTTTTACACCGACTGACATCCACGTGAAACGCATGGAAGATGTTGAAAATGTAACAGTCGTTTACATTGACAACATCTTTCATCTTTCATTTATTTAGATGTCAAAAAAAGAAGACGCAAAATTTTTGTGAAAAATAAAAAAAAAATTTTAAATGTCCAAGTCCATTTAAAATGGACCATTTTGGACATTTTTATTTCCATAGGTCAAGCAACATGTTCTCCATATTGATTGATCATACGATGGGCTTTCTTTTGCACTGCAATTAAAATGAATTTATTTATATGCATGTAATTAATTAAAAATTATAAGAAAATACATGTTCCGCTCATTTTTTTATGTTAAATTTGTTTTCTGAAATGTCATTTTGCTAGTGATGGTACAAAAGCAATCGATTTTCTGCAATTATTTTAGTGATGGCATTAAAAAAATCGAAAGATGTAAGATGGAACAAAATGAGAAAGGATCATCTTCTACTGATGTAGAAAGATGTAGAATTTTTGCCCTGTATAATTCTTATGGGAAGATATAAACATCTTTGCAAATTGATGAAAGATGTAAGATGTGCGTCAGTGTAAAAAGGCTATAAAACAGAAATCTATTTTAAATCCAACTTAAATTTTAAGGAAAATTTACTAATTTTGTATTTAAATCCCAAGTCAAAAATCGGGGGTAAGTTTACACAAAAATAAAAACCTTTTGTAAAATTAACCTTGATTTAAATTTACTCCAAAACAAAAACTTTCACTATAACTTTAAAATAAATTGTTTCAATAAATTTCTAGTAAAAATAAAATTTCCCAGTATAGAATTCATAAACATTTGTTAAGTGTGGAATAATTTATCAGGCTCAGGAAGGAGTTTGATTTTACTTCCTCAGAATTGAGGAAGCCTTTTTTGCAATCAAATTGGAGTGATCAACATTTTTAAAGAAGGCCAGAAAAGTAAAGTTTTAGACTTATTGGCCGGATCATGGCTGTTTCATATCCACAACGATGCTCATCAGCAACCAAATTGCTTTGAATCCAGGGGCCAAATTCTGGCACTCGTGATTGAACGATTTGGTTATAGAATGCTGTGTGTTTGTTGCTCATTTTGTTTTTGCTCTACATTGTTTTTATTATCGAGTATATTCGATTACTAATGCCGGAATCCGGCCCCAGGTCATGACCAATTGTGTACTGCAGCAGCAGTGCTTAACCATTCTACTACTTGACTTCTGCATTACTGATTGCCTGTTCCTCAATGTCGCAGTCATGCGATTGTTCGCTTTCTAAGCGAAAGTAAATTGTTTTGGGTTCCTCTATGAAGTTCTTTTATTCGAACGATGACTCGATCGATAAGTCGAAAAAACGTCAGTGTTTTCCGATTCCTCAATATCGATCATGTCGTCAGCACTGCGAACATAAACGTCAAAATCAAGCACTTGCTGTTGTGCTATCGAGTGGAAGTTTTTATAGAAAAAATTTTTCTTTTTTTTTTGTTAAAAAACTGGAAAATAAAACTACAAAACCCACATATTTTTAATTTTTAATTTATTTAGTAACACCGGTAATAAAACATTTTACAGAAAATTTTTCATATAAAATTTTTTTTAAATGTATTTGAGCAACGTTTTATCTTTTATGTGTAGCGGTGAAAATATATTAAACAATTATCATATGTATGTATGTAGCTTTCCTAATCAGTTCATTTGTTCGCTGGATGGAAAAAAAAAACCCTGAGTTTGCCAGAGGAATAACAGTGCTCAGTGCATCAAAATACTTATTAAATGTCTATGCAAAAAAAAAATACTTTTAAATACCAAAACACCACAAAAACTATTTCTGCACTTTCAAAATGTTTGCTTTTTTATTTATTTATGTACATATGTATTTGCTTTGGCTTGCCAAATACAGCTGACCAGTTTTATGAAGGGTTGTATTTACTCAAGAGCAATTTAGTAGTTTTTGTCAATACTGCAATAAAAATCAACCAAAACTTTAATTTACCGATCTGGCATCTCTGTGAAGAAAATGCCAAAAATTTCATGACGTAAGCCCATGCGAACGCAAGCTGTCAATATAGAGGAATCCAAATTGATTCGAAATTGAGCGACTACATTTCGATCGCTTACATTTTCTTGCGACATTGAGGAACAGGCAGTGAATGTTTATATTTAATAATATTGATCAATGTTCCATTTCATCACTGTATTTTTATGTTGATTGGAATATATTTTATATTCTCTCTCCAACAACCAATTGATTTTTGTGTTTGTTGCTATTGTATCAGTGATAAGAACGGTTTCAAACTTTTCGCCGTAACCAGCGAAATTTAAGTTGTAATTTTAACTTTTATACTTTATATAAGTCCTCAGCTTTACTTTTCTTGTCTTTGAAAATGCTGATCACTCTAATGTCATCTTAAAAAAACTTTCTCGATTTTGAGGAAGAGAAATCGAACTCAAGCTTGATAAAACTATTAACAATTGTAAATCATATAGTTGGATTGTATATCATATATTTCGACTAAAAAATTAATGCTTAAGCATCTGTTTTATAGTAAAAATTTATATTTTAATAAACCAGTAAAGTCAATATTCAAGATCAGCATACACAAATAATTTAATGTCGGCTAAGAATAACATTACTCAATGTTAAATGACATACGTATTTCAGTTTAAACTTAGATTAGTACCTTTTCGATTGCTTGCTGTTCCACTTGTTCGGATTTTTGTGTTTGCTGAAAATCACGGTAGCTGATCAATAAACGTGAGGTTGTGGTTCGAGTCCAAGTCAGGAGTAAATGCAAAACGTTGCAGTATACAAATAAAATAAACCAAACATTATAAATTCAGCCAAGTACGAGATTAATTCGTACAACGAGGGTTCCCTGCCCTATATTGCTAGTGACTTAACGCACTTCACTTAGCAAACGAAGAGTGACGCTTGAATGGGACACTCTTATGTAACAGTCGCAGAGACCAGAGGGGATTCCAGCTCAGCTCATGATAGAAAAATACGGAGAACAAATCTCAGCAGGTTCCAACCCTCCCTCTGGGTACGCTGCACATAAAAAGTTTTATTGATTTTAATATTTGGCCAGACAGCTACATATCCAGTGTAAATTTCAGGTCTTTTACGTCGAAAGTTACTACCAAATTTCACTCTAAATGGCATCCGCGTGTATTAAGCACCATTTACCTTCTTTAATTTTTGGTATTTGTTATTGTGGAAGTCTGCCAACCAGATATGTATACTGTACAAATATCAAGTCTCTATCTCTTACGGCTCGAAAGCTGCAGCTAATTTTCAAACTAAAGGGTACCCTCATGTGCGAATTTCAATTCTCTGTCGCCTACGGTTCAGCGGTTACTGCTAATTTTCCAATTGAAGGGTGACCGCTCAGTTGGGTGTTATTTTTTTTGGTATTTATTGTTATAGAGGCCAGTCAACTTCATGTCCTATGGAAATTTCAGGTCCATATCTTGCGGTTCAAAAGTTGCACCGATCTATCAGTTTCTTTTATGGAGGCACACGTTCGTTTCCAATTTTTTTTTTTTATTATTTGGCATTTCGAAGTTACAGCTGATTTTCACAGTTTTTGTATGGGAACACGCTTTAGTTTTGATATTTTTGTTGTGTTCAGTATTTGTTGTTTTAGCGACAATATAAATATATATCCTGTGAAAATTGCAGCTCTCTAGCTCTTACCGTTTCGTAGAATAGGCGCGCGGATAGCGAAGTCCCGGTAATAGGACTCCGTTTCACTCTATGAGTACTAGAGTTCTGTACTCAAGAAAGGAATACAAATAAAAAAATCGAATTAAATAAGAAGAAAAAAAAAGTAGAAAACCCCGAAAAAAAAATATTTTTTCCACTTGCAATTTTAATTTTATGTATTGACATTAAGGTCGATTTCTTTTCTGGAAAAACGTGTGTATTTCTTTTGCTTTTGTGTATTTCTTTTTTGCTTAAATAGTTTAGTGAGATTAAGATGAAAAAATAATTGTTGTCAAAACCATGAAAAAAAAATTTTTAAAAACCATGCTCATCTACAAAACAATATGGAAATTGTTGCACTTATTGCCGAAAAGAAAAGGGCTTAAATCAACAGTTATCAAAGTTATTTTAATTGAACAAAAAAAATCATAATCATAAAAAATATCTCACATTTTGGGTCACATTCCCAAACCAGTTTTTCTCAATTTGAAACCTTTAATGCAAAGTCAGGTTGGCCGAGCGGTCTAAGGCGCCAGATTTAAGCTCTGGTTCCCGAGAGGGAGCGTGGGTTCGAACCCCACACCTGACAACGAAATATACTTCACAAATTTTTTTATAATTAATTTTATTGAATTGTTTAAAATAGTTAAATGATGTACAAAGAATCCACTAAATCCAGCGTCGAATGGCCTAGAGAAGTGAGAAAAATCACCTTTTTAATTATGAATGTTCCTGGCCGTGGAACATTCATAGCCAAAGCAGTTACGAGGAATCTCTGCACCCACGCACATATTAAATTTACACTCGGTCCAGTACGTATTCGCCGAATACCGAACTTTAAACAAAATTGTCGACGAGCAGTTGCGTAAGAATTATTACTCTAAAAATGCCCCCATAGCGAACGCGCGACCACTACGACATCGTGACTGACGAAACCGGACAATCGATAATTCCAACGGCGCCACCCTCCCCCCGCACCGTTTATTACTTTTTCTAATAATCATATTTAAAAAAAGTATACATTTTCCACCAGACACCCTGTATAACATTTGTGTAAAGACGTATTAAGCAAAGATTTAAAACTGACAGTATGTATCTCCGTCTCTCTTGAGACAGTGTATAGCAACTTTCTTTCTTTCCTACATGTGTCACATATTTTAGAAGCGAACCGTAATACAACTAATAAGGTAACTTCTTCCCTACAAGAAGAACTACTTCAAGAAAAATGACATGCATTTTGTTTTTGTACAACTTCTGAAAACTGTCAAGACACAGCAGCTACAAACTTTACAGCATTTATAGAAGAAATATGAACAGAGTCTATGCTGATTTGCTATATCGTTTTGGCTGCCTTTCATCTCTGTATTCTCATGACAGTTTAACGAAGTCGGATGATTAACGGTTCAGCTAATGAGGCTGCCTTATTGGTTTTATCATGAAGCGAACGTGATTAACAGCAAAATGTAGCATAAATGCAACGCTTGTGTCGGAAGAGAAAACAAAGTACATTTAAGAAGTTTTCCTTATAAGTTATAAAGGAATATACCGATTGGTACCTACGAAAGCATATCTGTCCGAAGTTTGAGATACGTATAGCGAGTTGGGACTGTATTTTATTTTGGGTGAGATGCTTTACAAGGTCAGGTTGGCCGAGCGGTCTAAGGCGCCAGATTTAAGCTCTGGTTCCCGAGAGGGAGCGTGGGTTCGAACCCCACACCTGACAAAAGAAAATAGACCTTTTTTTATTTTTTCCCTTTTTTTTAAACTAATTTAAATAAAATAAAGCAAATATTTTAGTCACAATTTTGTAATTCACAATGCAACGCCAGAACTTACAAGAAAACAACAACAAAAATTTAATTTTTTTTACAAAAAATTGTTGTTGTTTTGTACACAAAATTTAAAATTCGCAACGCCACAAAACAGGAGGCATTCGCAAATGAAGTTTATGTTCAAACCAGCAACAATTTTGAAAAATATTTGCAAATTTGTTGTTGTTGTTTTTCTTATAAATTCTGCCAGAAATCAATTGTCATTTTCTCTTAAGAGTACACAGCGCCAAAACTACCTGGTAAAATCAATAAGATTTTCTCTTTGAAAAGTTTTTAGGCTGAGTAGTGCCCAGCAGAAAGAAATGACGATTTTTTTTTATAGGGATTGTTTAGTATTTTTATGTGGCAAATCAATAAAGAAAATATACAAGATCAAGGAGAAAGCTTAAATTTAATTCAGTTTTTTTCATGGCGGAGTTGGTTGAGTTGCCGATGGACAATCGCAAGGTAGTGGATTCAAACCATAGATGCCCAGTAGTGGCTGATATCAGCAAATTAAACTCACACGTATACTTACGCTCTTTTGTTTGATCGTCAATCAACCAATAGGAAATCACCATGTTGAGTGCGAGAGACAAACTACACTTAAAGAACTTCTGTGTGTTATTTTACATTTTAATCGTCATCGAGACTGTTGTCAGTGAACATGTTTATGATTCAAGAACATGTATATGATTATGTTGAAAATTCTTACGTATTTTAAAACTCAGCTATTTTTACTTGCAGCTCAAATTGATTCTGCAGACTTTTCGGACTTTCCGAAAACTTCTATTATTTACAACAAGGATTTTGATAACATTAAGCATTTACTTGATATTTTTCAAAACCCTTTTAAATGCGATATATTAAAGTACGAATCTCCCATCAAAACAGAACTTATTATTCTTCGAAGTGAATTAAATTTCTCTGATAATTTTATCAATATAGAACTCTGGAAAAATCTGGAGGGTACAATATATCCCGAAATAAAGAAGATTTCATTGAAATATTTATCCTTCTTTCCCTCAACGTATCTTTGCGAACAAATATTTTCAGATATGAATTGTATTTGCTCAAAAAAAACGCAATAAGCTGAATTCTTCTACTTTGAGAAATATACTTTTACTGCGTAACTGCAATGAGAGTATCCATAGAAGATTTCATTATTTTTTAATTGCGAGATCAACAATGATTAGTTGAGGGAAAATTTATAAACACTTCGAAGAATCTTTTTATTTCAAAACATTTCAGACTACCAAGACTATTACTAAAATATGTACAACACCCGCCACACATGTGTCACAATTTCGTTGATGACTAAATAAAATCAATAGCAAATTGTTTTCTTCCAGTGTTATTTTGTAACTCTCACCAATACTACTACATTGGGCATCTATGATTCAAACCCATCAGGATGTTATTTTAAAAAATTAACAAAAATATTATAGCAATTGTAAAGCCAACTTCTGGGTTTCCTTCTTGAAAAAACTCCGGGTGTCTTGGTAACTTTGTTCTAATTTGTTTGGTGTTTATTGCGCACTTTTTTATCTGTGTAGTGCGTGGTACGGCAAGAATGATTGGTTCCTACTTTTTTTCGAAGTGATGAAAACTGAGCTCAAGTATGGTTCTAACAGGGTAGAACTATACTTATGCCCAAAAAATAAAGTTTGATAAAACTTTTGTGTAATTTAATTGTAGTCTATGCTTGACTGTAATAAATCAGTTCGCCATTTATCATCGATAGTTTTTAGAAACAGAAAGTTGTCAACGTTTCAACAATTGAAGAGCTAAAGGATGACATAATTTGGCACATTAACGGCATAGCACCTCAATTATGCCTCAACGATACCGAAAATTTGGACCATCGGATGGAGATGTGTCGGCCATTTGGCGGATATTTTGTTCTATACCTAATTAAACCATACCAATATTATCATAATAAAAAGAAATGACAGACTGACCTAAATAATTTGCATTATATTCAAAATTTAACCACCCTTTGGAATTATCACAACTAGAAACTACAAGTTTTTTTTTAGTAACTAACAAATGTTAATTGCGTTTGCAAGTGTGAACAGAAAAATTATTTCGCTAATAAGCCGAGTATAGAAGATTGACTGAACAAAAAAATGCATAGCTGAGCAACTATAAAGTTATAATGACCTCAAACAACTTTAGTAATTTTGGGCCACCCTGCTTTAGACGCGTTTAGTGAGTTGGCACTGTGTGTTACATGAGGTATGCAATTTTTAGCGGACAGGTTGGCCGAGCGGTCTAAGGCGCCAGATTTAAGCTCTGGTTCCCGAGAGGGAGCGTGGGTTCGAACCCCACACCTGACATTACATTTTAGTTTCATCGCTTTTGAAGAGTTAAAATGCATTTTCAGGTCATATAAAGAAACCCCTAGTGTTATTACACACAGCCAATTTTTTAATCCTACATGCAGGGGTCTTGCGTTTCAAATAAAAAATTTCTTTATTAAAGCATTTTCAAATTAAGTCAGTGTTTGTATGCCAAACAATGCTAGACAGCACACTTTTGTCTTTCATTTATGTATGTATGTATGTACATATTGTATACCCATACAAATACAAAGAAAATAATTGGCTAAGTAAAACTTCAAATTTCTGCTCCAATTGCTTATGAACACAGACTAAACAAATTTAGTTGCAGTAAAACCTTTTTTTAAATAGAACAAAAGGAAATAAATTTTACAAAGCGACTCATATTCTTTTTTCTCTCACTCTTTCACTCTCTCTTTAATTTTTTTTTTTTTTGTAACAGTACTTTGTTCTATGAAGTAGAACCTTTATCCCCAACAAAACTCTATTCATAAAGTAAATTAAAGCAGCATAACTTCCGGATAAAAAGCGGTGAGTTGCAGAAAAGGGCGGTAAACATTTTGTATAAATGTAAAAAAGGTGTAAATTGAAGTAAAATTAAATATTAAACAAGCGTACATAAGAAAAAAAAAAACATGCACAAAAACGGGAGATTTAATAAAAATAAATTTAAGACACATACCTATTTTTGGACAAGGTTAATAGGAAAAAATTAATAAAAATAAATTGCTAGTACCTATTTTTGTATTGTTTCTAATTGAACACTAGTAAAGAAAAATTAGAAATAATAATATTGGGCGCACAAACTTGTTATTTAAGGCAAAAAATCAAGTAATTACATAAAATTGCCTAAATTATTTGAGAAGTCCTAAACAGTGAAACTTCGATATAACGAATCTAGAGCTATTGATTCGTTATACATATGCATTGTGAAACCTTGGTATAACGAAATTTAAAAAAAAATACGAAATCGTTATAACTACAAATTTTTTTTTGTATCCAAATTCTATTTTACACGAAAATGCTATTTAATAAAAATTCACTGTTTAAGAGGTAAATAAAAAATTATGTTTTTATTATTATGTTACGTTTTAGTAAAATATTGTGTAATTTTGTTTGTTTACGCAAATTTAGAATGCAACCATCAATTTTTTATTAAGCTGTCGAATATATTTTTCACTTTTTGAAATCCGAGACCATGGCGCTTCTTAAAATTATCAAGCAAACCGTTGCCAACTTTGAAATCATTGTGTACCAGACGTGCTGCAAATTGTTCAGCTTTGGTATTTACCATCGGTCCTCCTAAAGGAATGTTTTGATTTCAACATTGTGCAAACCATTTAAATAAACATTGCTCAATGTCTTCATATTCTGCAAGGCGCAATCTTTTGCACTTTATAGGTTTAGTGTTGCTAATAGTCTGCCGGTTTTTTTAAATTGTAGAAAGAGTAGTGGGCGGTATACATATTAAATTGTTTAGCAATTTCGTTGTACAGAGGCTTTTGAAAAAATACTTCGCTATATAGAGGTTTTATAGCTCAGCATTTTTTCGTTATAGCTATAGAGCATTTTTGTATGAAAAACTTTGCAAAAAAATTTTTTTTCAAGGGACTCAGCTAAAAATTCGTTATATTGGGATTTTGGTTGTAACGAAGTTCGTAATATCGAAGTTTCACTGCATCACTTGGAAGCACAGATTTGAGAAGCGAGCTGACGATAGATACCTAGGAATATGCAAAACAATGAAAATACCGATATGCATGTATTTATGAAAATATTTTCTAAAGTACAGTAGACTCGCGAAAACGTGAACATCCAGTTACGTGAATATTTTTATTTTAACATTGACTACTCTAAAACGTGAACAAGTGATGATGGCTCTAAAATGTGAACTTTTTTTGTAATGATTTTTTATTTTCTTAAGTCAGTTCTGTAGTTTTTTTTTTTTTTAATTTTGGGAATAGCGGTATTTTAATTTATTTACAGCTTAGTGACAAAAACATCTTTTAGAAATGTATACATATGCACACATACATATAATACTTAATTTCAGTTTTAATGTGGTTATTGCGGTGGAAACATCTCTACGCGTTTGAGTATAAATAAAGTGTGCACAGATACTAGTAAATTTAAACTCAGTTTCAAAGAAAAATGTCTGCCAAGAAACCAAAAGCTTTAACTCTTCAAGAAAATGTGATATTATTTAACATTTAAGGAAAGGTGCGTCAGTAACGGGGTTGTCAAAAAAGTACAATATAGATATACAGTATTTTTCGGTTAATTGGCCCTACGGTTAATTGGTTTCCACGCTTAATTGAACCACATGATCGGGCAAAAAAAATATTGCATACGAACACCATGTGAATTTCCTCGGATAATTGAACCCGGTTAATTGATTTTCCCGCTTAATTCGTTCAAAATTCATGTCATCAAAAATAAATATCCTCTTACTTTTACCCGGTTAATTGCATTGAAAAATAATCTGGCATTTTCGCACATACATATTTGACATCATTTGTGAAAAACACTGGGTGGCATCTCTACTATACACATACATATATGTAAATTTTTTGCTGTTACTTGCAGTTTTTTTTTCGTTTAAGGTAAACAAAAATTATTTTAAAAAACTTAAAGTGCACATATGCGATTTCTTTTAATTCATTAGTACATAGTTCATATTATGCGTGATTTCTGTAATTGAACAAACTGTTCAATTAAATAGGGTTCTTGTAATTGAACGAATTGTTCAATTAAACGGGTATCGGTTAATAGGTTCCCCGATTAAGTGAACAAAAAATTGTGCAAATTTTGATGTGCAATTAACTGAAAAATACTGTAGTAGATATTAAAATTTTTCTTAAGGGAAAGATAACATGAACAAGCTTTATATTAAGTAGACCAGCAGCATGTAAAAAGGGACAGATTGGAAAATCAGGGTATCAAGTCTGTCATAGGCGTCAGAAATTTGATAGGGAGGGAAAATTGTACCCTAAGTAACACTCCATCTTGTTATATTTGTGGTTGCCAATTCCGATTTTGGTAACGTATAAATTTTACTTTTACAACGATTGTTTATTGAATCAACTCCGAGGGTGTGTGGAGTAGGTTTATATGTTACTCGTCATTACATGGGTTAAGAACCACATTGCTTTTATATGCAGCTAGCCGGAGAAAAATAAAAAAGAACATCATTCTACATCCACTTGATTGGTGATTTATAGAAAAAAAAATTTAGAACCTAGATTCCAAACACAGTGTAGATTTAATTGATTGCTAGGTCGGAACAAATTTTCCACTTTTTCATAGCTTTACATCAACTGAAATAAAGTGTTGCAGTAAATTTATTAAATAAAATTTGTTATACAGTCGAACTTCCATAACTCGAACTTCTCTAACTCGAATTTTCTCTAACTCGAACTAATTTTGTTGGCAGTAGCGTTAAAAGAACAAATCACATTTTCCTTCCGTAACTCGAACTGCCATAAGTCGAAGTTCTCCATAACTCGAACAAAAAACATACACATGAACTCTAAACTCGAAGAATTTTGCTTTTTAAATTGGTTTTTTGTTTTTGTTTTAGTTTTGGTTTGTTTGTTTTACACTCTTTGGTTGCTTGAGCTGGTTTGTATACTTTACATGCTATTTTTGCTCAGTCACTTATTTCAGAATATTTTACTTAACTGTAAATTTTTAAATACATATGTATATGAGTACATATGCTTGCTCTTTTATATTCTTAAGTATGTAGTTTTCCATGAGAGGCTATTTTAAATAAATATACATGATACAAAAACCTTTTATTCTATTTTGACAAAAAATTCTGTAACTCGAAGTCACCGTAAGTCGAAGTTTTTTTTTTTGGATAATGGTGATTCGAGTTATGGAAGTTCGACTGTATATGATTTACCCTATTACACGGCTCTGCATACTGATTTTCAACGCATTTTCATGTAAAAAAAATCCAATCTAAAACGTGAACTAAATCCAAAACGTGAACATCCTCGGTAAAAATTAGTTCACGTTTTCGCGAGTCTACTGTACAACTAACAACACTTATATTCTTCTCTAGACAATATAATGATTGTATTACAAACAAAGGAAGACAATTATTTTTTATCCATATGTATTATTCTTTATTTGTGTTAATCAATAAATTCACACAAACGCCTGATTCTATTTATAAAGCATTCAAATTCAAATACACAAACTACCGACACATACGTTAGTCAACAACCAAATACATGATTTGACACCAACAATCAACAAGTCAGGTTGGCCGAGCGGTCTAAGGCGCCAGATTTAAGCTCTGGTTCCCGAGAGGGAGCGTGGGTTCGAACCCCACACCTGACAAAATGCAAAGTTATTTTTTAAATTTATTTTTTTTATAAAAAAAAGTTTATTTATGGTTTAATAACTATTTACAATAGAACTTTAGACAAAAACTGCATGCCACCAGCATTTATTAAAGAAATTTTTATAATGCTGAATGTAACATAGCACATATGTATGTATGTATGTACAATATAAAGAATGCATGCATTTTGAACAACGGAACCGACAAATTGGTTGAACTTTTTCCGGTTATAGCACTGCTCATTGTTGCAATGCTTTTTTTTTTCTTATACATACTCGTCTACTCGTATGTCGTGCCACTACAATTTTCACTGTGTTTATGTGGCAGTCGACTGATTCACTGCTGCTGGTTATTGTAGTTTAAAGAAACTTTTTAATATGAAATTTGTGGCAAAACTATTGTTTAAATCAAAACTATCTGAATGTACACACACATACATATGTACATATGGAAGTATAATATACATACATACATATATCCAGATGTAAACCTTTGAATGTGGAAGGAATGTCATAAAGAAAACATCTGTATTATTGTGCTATTTGTTCTTTGGCTTTGTTTACTAGTCATTTACTACAGATTGTGTTTAATACATAAATGCATACATATGTATGTACATAAAAGCATTAATGTACTTACTTACATACGTATGTAAATACATGTGTATGTATTTTCAGAAATATGAAACTAGAAAAATATAAGTTTTCCCCCGAATGATGAGCAAATATTACTTGTGTACACTTCAGAGGACTTTAAAGTGAAGAAAAATGGGGAAAGGAAAACAACAAAAAATATATCTGCAGTAAGAGGTATTAGCTGACACAACAAAACTGGTATTGTCTGCGGTAACAACAGTGGAAGAAGTCATACATTAAACATTTTCTTTAATTAAATACTTTAAAATCATGCTACTAGGTACACTCAAAAAAAAATAGTGGTAACATTTAGCAGAGCTGAGACTACCTTTTTACAGGACTACCTATACATTTTCCCATATTTATTTCTAAAAAAAAAGGGATACAATGCCTACTAAGATTTTTATTTTGAATAATGTTTTAAAACTAAATACAGTAGTGTTTTAAATAAGTTGTCTGACATAATTTTGCTTAGTGTAGTTTAGGATTTGAATGGGTAAGTAAAATATGTATGCAGGTGTGTATCTATATGGGTATTTCCATGAAATGGTCCACCGTTAGTTAAAAAATCAAAACGCTCGCACAATTTTTTTAAGCACAGAAAATTGAAAAAAAAATTATTGACATTTTATTATGTAAAAAAAAATTTTAGCTTATAATAATTTTAAATGATGGTAAAAACTTCTGAAAATATATGTTAAATTACAAAAATATGTATGAAGGTAAAAAGTGTCACGTGCGTAATGTAACGTGCGTAATCAAATAATTTTTTTTTTTCTTAGCCAACCCATGCACACTTGTTTTTGAACAAACCATGATTATAAAGGTCCATTAATAACCGTTATAAAAACATTTTTTCCGAAATAAAAATCTTCTACAATTCGCCTACTTTTGCAATATTTCATGCTGCTTTAAAGGCACTTACGTTTTTTGTCACGTGCGTAAGTCAACTTTGATCGCATGGAACTTGGGTACCCAGTGCTCCATTTTCCAATATATATACTTTTTGGAAGGAACTCATCACATTAAATGTAACAATGGCAAAATTCCATTCAAAAATTCCAACCCATTTATATTTTTATAATATTCAAAACAATTAAACGTGTACAAATGTCACGTGCGTAACCATGGAAACACCCATATGTAGATGGAAATATGATGATTTTGTTATTTATATGATAACATATTTATTTCTTTCTTTGTAGTGTAATATGATAGGCTTTAATGGTTTCTTAAGCATGACATGAGTAGTTAATGTATTCGTCATCAAATAAGATGCAGATGCATGAACTGACCTGAATTTAAATCATTTATATTTTTTCATCAATCCAATGAAAGTTTTCATTGCGACAATCGATTTTCGTAGATCTAAAGAATTATTTTCATTAAAAACTGTTCATTAGTTTTCATAGGTTCGTTAAAAGTATCATTGGATTTATGAAACAATTTCATTAAGTCAATGAAATCGTTCATTGACGCATTAATTCTCATTTGATTTGTAAAGAGCATTGATTATACACTGAAAAAAATTAACCTGTTTCGTTCTGCATCTTTTAATTAACACTACAAAAAATTTCATTGTTGCTGTGAAAGCTTCATCAATGAGACGAAAATGTTAATGTTAACACTAATGTCATTAATGTTATGACAAATGTTTCATTCATGCTACGAAAAAGTTCATGCTACGAAAAAGAATGAATTTCAAAGAAACCATTGTAAATAAGCTGCATTTGAGATTACTCTTAACATTTAGAAGTTTTCCCAAAAGAAGAATATATATTCACTAATGTAACAACAGTTTTTTTTCTGCTATCTAATTCATTATTAATATCAGCCAGGAGATCTGAGTTCAAATCACAGCTGGGCCAAATATGAAAATATATTTTTGATGTTTTTTTTAGCATTTAAGTAATGTTTAATAACATAATCATGCTAAATTTATACAAAAATAATATATCTGTAACTATAATTAACTGTTTGTCTAGATTGCCTGTCGTCTCATTCGTTCTCACAGGTTATCCATTTTGAGGTTTCAAAAGTAAACGTAAATAAAACACATATGATTTTTTTCTATGATCTTTCTTTTTTATTATAAAGTTTGAACGTTGAGATTATGTGTGAAACACTACATCATTTAAATGACGACGATATGTGGCTGTGGCAGACTCACCATTTTTAGGGTTCCGTACCAGAGTGAAATGGGACCGAGACTTCTACGTCCGTCCGTCCGTCACAGCGTCCATTCTCCGAAACGGTAAAAGCTAGAGAGCTGTTGTACCTTGCCGCCACAACAGCAAATACAAAAAACAACAACAAGTCAAAAACTACCAGGCGTCCCCATACAACGAAAAGTAACAATCAGCTATAACTCTCGAACCGTAAAAGATAGAGAGCTGAAATTCGCACAGTGAATGTACTTACAGATGCTCTACAGCAACAAATGTTAGAATCAACAACAAATTGAAAACTACCAGGTGTCCCCATACAACGTAAAGTAAAAATTAGCCGTAGCTCCCAAACTGTAAAAGACAGAGAGCTGAAAGTCGCACAATATATGTATTTACATATGCCCTACAACAACAAATGCTAAAAACAACAACTACTCTAAAACTACCAGGTGTCCCTATACAACGTACAGTTAAAATTAGCTGTAACTCCCAAACTGCAAGAGACAGGGAGATGAAATGTGCACAATATATGAACTTATGTACATATGTTCTACAATAACAAATGCTAAAACCAACAACAAGTCGAAAAATACCATCCCTATACAACGTAATGTAACAATTAGCCGTTACTCTCGAGCCGTGAGAGACAGAGTAATGAAATTTGCATAATATATGTATTCAAATATGCTCCACAACAACAAATGCTAAAAATAACAACTGCTGTAAAACTACCAGGTGTCCCTTTACAACGTTAAGTAACAGTTAGCTGTAACTCTCGCACTTTAAGAGATAAAGAACCGAACTTCGCACAGTGTAGATATGTATTCCCAGATTCCTTACAACAACAACAAGTCGAAAACTACTAGGTATCCCCATATAAGATAAAGTAGCAATTAAACGTAACTCTCTAGTTGTAAGAGACAGAGAGATGAAGTTTATACAATATATGTATTCACATATGCCATTCCATACGTACATTACACATACGTACGGAACCCTAAGTGTGCGAGCCAGCCTCGTACTTGACTGAATTTTTGTAATGTGTTTTGATAATTTTTATGCGTTGTGTGATAGTTAAGTGATCCATTTTCTTCAATGTCAGACTTTCAGCTGAGAAGAAAAAAATTGGTTCAACAGCTTAGCTTAGCAGATGTCGAATTCCAGTCTTATACTTTTGAAACCACGAAATGGTTTCAAAAAAAACCCTTTAACGGAAATTTGTGATATTACAAAATTTACAAAGATTTATGATGTTGTGAAGATCGATAAAGACAAAGTTTGATTATATTTTGTAACAAAAATATCCATCTTTTAAGTACGTCAACGTACTTTAATAAGGAAAACAAAAATTTTACTGCTAAACAAATAATACCCATCTGAACATTTTTGTTGTTTTTTCTTGGTTCACAGAACATTTTATTTATAGAATAAGATTAAATATAGACAGTCAGTAATGAAGAGCTCAAGTGATAGAATAGCGATGTGCTGCTGCTTAAAAAACAGTATAAAATTAGTCATGGCCTGGGTTCGAAGCAAATTTGGATGGACGAGGTGGTTGTGAAACAGTTATGGTATGCTCCTCAGCCAACCAGTCTTCAAATTTACTTTTCTTTTCTTCAAAAATGTTGATTGATCACTACAATTTTATCATAACAAATCTTTCTCAATTCTGAGGAGGAAAAACCAAACGAAAAGCCCAATAAATGAATTCACAAATGTTGCAATATCAATTTTTACTACATTCTGCACTCATATATTTATTTATCTAAATGAATATAAAAAAAATAAATAAATAATTATTTTTAGGTATAATAAATACTATTGTTATTTTAAAGGCGCTTTTGCAAATACTATTATTGCTAGCAATCATACTTCAAAATTTATAGGTAGCAAAAATTAAATTTTCTATGTAAGCAATAATATATTTATGTAGTAATAAGCTCCGCTCCCAGCGATAATACACTATTTGAAACAATAATAAATAAATGTTATAAAATACTCTACAAATGTTGCTGCAACAATATTACGAAATGTTTTTTTTTGTACGTGTAGCCAGAAAATTATGAAATAGGCAACACTGTTTGGTACAAAGTGTTGGTAGGAAAATTCACTTTCATTTTTACATTTCTGGATACAAAATAAAATAATTTAACTAATGTCAGAAACATATTGTCTTGATTTATAACTACGAATTCACCAACAACAGATGTTTGCAAGAGTATTCATTCAAGCAAAGATTTAATTGGAGCAAATTTATACAATTAACAAACTTCCGTTTAAGAAATTTATGTTCGATCATAAATGAACATTAAAATCATTTAATGTCAATAAACTTCATTTGTTTGTGTGTGTGTGTGTGTGTGTGTGTGTGTGTTTTTTTTTTTTTTTTTGTAATCATCGAAACAACAATCACTACTAAATGATAAAACAGTAGTGATTTTTAGTTTAACATTTTGTTACTTTTGAAACATGCACAAAAACAAACTGCAGGTTCATTTATATTCCACCTGTAAATTTCCATTTTATGTTTGAAATATTATAACTTGTGTATCAAGTTTATTTTAAGTACTTTTATTGTTGAAGAGTGGTTGCTTTTTGTTTTAGCTGTGTAAATACATACATATGTATGTATGTATGTGTATTGTTATAAGATTCGTTTTTGTTTAACATTTACGGTTTGCTGCACTTCTCCCCAAACTGTTGCAAAGGTTTGCTTTTTTCGTAACACCGCAATATTTTATAAAATATTTATATTTGGGTTAATAATGAAATTTTATTTTTTAATTATGTACTTAAATTTATTTTTTTAAACACATGGTACAGCAAGCGGTCACCTCTCGTAAGCAAACTCGCAATTTAACCCATTTTGTTTTGGCGGTCTGGGGCTGCTTGTCAGACTTTCTGAACACAAATGGGCCTTAACTGTAGTCAAACACTAAAGTCGGTTCTTTTTAGAAAACAACTTAAATTTTAAAATATGTTGCTAACTTGTTCTAACTATAGTCAAAATTAAAGCTGACTTTAAGTTGAACTAGCTTTAAATGGGTGCCACATTATCGAAAATGCCAAATTATCTATCATACAACCATTTACAAATTTAAATAAAATTCCATCTCTAATGAAATGACTCTTAAAAATTATGCCTACATGTAAACACACACATATACAAATGTAAGAATTGGATAAAACTAAAATTTCAGCGAAAATTCTAATTAATAATAGATTTAAAAAAATCCTTAATTTAATTACACTGTGCTTGTTGAAAAATCCGACACACGGGGCACACAGTGGATAGACCTAATTCGGGTGCGCTGAATTCATTGGTGCTAACCGTTTTTTTAGGTTAGCTCTTGTTTTTGATATATACCGTTATTTTGAAAATGGAGGAGGTAGGACAACATATATTCCCTTAAATCAAAAACCGTTTAAAATAATGCAAAAACTATAAAAAAACGAAACTTGGAAATAAAATTACAACAGTAAAAATGTTTTTAATCGGCCTAGTATTTTAGAAAATACAAATTTTTTGCAAAAGTTCGAAATTTGTTGTTTTTTAAAACAGCACAAAAAATCTAAAAACAAAGTTATGCTGATGAATTTTCATATATTTATAACAAAAAAAGTTTTAAACAAAAAAAGCCATAAATGACCAAAATGGGTGCACAACTTTAGAATTTATTCACAAGAACTTAAAAATTGCAGTTTCAACCGGTCACAAGATGAAGCCTCAAAAATTAAAAAAAAATGTTTATTAAATGAAAGTAGTATGGAAGAAACAATTGCCCAATTCACAAGCTGGTCGTATCGTTGTTAAGTTGTATCGTGAGAGAAAATTTCAAACACAATTCTTAAAGAGAAACATAAACTGTTTGAAAATTTATTTGAATTTAAAAAATTGTGTTTGAAATTGCCTCTCCAAATACGACTTAACAACAATACGACCAGCTTGTGAATTGGGCAATTTTGTTTGCTTATCAAAATAAAGCAATTTCAACTGACGGAAGTAAAAACAACTTACATATCGATAGCCAAACAAAAACAAAAGTATTTTCTAAACTACTAAGCCGATTAGAAAGATTTTTACAGTTGTTGAAAGGTAATTTTGTTGCCAAATTTCGGTTTTTATAGTTCTTAAAATATTTTAAACCGTTTTTGAGTTAACAGACTCAAAAACGGTCAAAAACAAGAGCCAACCTAAACAAAAGCTTAGCACCACTGAATTCAGTGCACCCGAATTAGGTTTATCCACTGGGTGCCCCGCCTGTCGGAAAAAAAAGTTTAAAATTCGAGCACAGTGTTATTTAACATAAAAAAATTTACATTAAAAAGCTTTTACACTTAAAAGTGACATTTGTTTGGGCAAACCTGTTGCTAAATAAGTTAAAGACAACTTCTGCTGGTTTTAAGTTTAGAGCAGACTTTTGCGGGTAAAGTTGGTTTTTTCTTGTCTAGACATAGAGTTTTCGAGGTTGTATAAACTGGCCACACAGTGCAGAATGAATTTTTTCGAAGCTAGCTTAATAGAAAAAAAATCTGACTAACAAGCTCAACAATTTATTTTTGTTGAAATAACTTGGTATTTGGCATAATGGTGCTTTTAGTAGATAAGAATATGAGTGCCAAATGCTTCTGCTTTTTTTTATAAGATGTTAATTTGTCGAGTTAAGGGGCGCGTAAGTGTTGCCGCTTTTGAAATTTAATTTTTTTAAACTATTGTTTGCTATCACATTAGCTTACCAGAGTGCCTGTATAAGACAAAAATGTATGACCACTACTTAATAATTTTTTCTTCTCAACCATTCTTATTGCGGTTCAAAATTTTTGCTGAGAAAATATGGATCGTGGTTGGCGTATTTGACTGTGAAAAGTGCAACGCAGATGTGTCAGTTCTCACTAAATTTGTTAAAATTGTCGTTCTTATTTTAAAATTTCAAGGTTTGAATTTTTGTTGCAAGTTTTTGTTACTCTTTGGCTAACACAATTATTGCTACAAATTTTTGTTTATTAAGGGCCTATTTGAAACCATCTTTCGACTTTTAAATGCTTCTCAATAAACAATTACAAATGTTTCATCATTCTGATAATTAAATATATGAAATAAACACCAGCAGTTTGTTTTCTTCTTTTTAAGTCGTACACATATCAACATATTATTGATTCACGTTGTTTTTATTTCAATATTGAATAGTTAACAAGTGTGCAGTTGTTCCCCCATTCAGATGTTGCATGCGGGTGGCACTTGTGACTGCCACACAATTATGAAATCGGTGACCTTCTTTTTTCTTTACACGAGTCTACTCACCTCTAAAGCGTTAGTCAGACGAGTCAAACTATTGAAAATATATAATACAGCTTAGAATTGAAACTGCGTTAAAAACGATTCATTTTATTTGGAAAAAATCAAAATTTTTAAAATTTATTACAAAATTATATGCTACAAAATTAAGCAAAATGAAACAAGTTAGCGCAGCTAACACAATACTAATTAAAGTTTTGAGTTGATTGAATTAAAAGTTTAATTGATGTGACTAAACCTCTCAATTTAAAATTTTATTTTCAATTAAAAAGATAATAGAAATTCTTTACAGAGAACATTAAACAAAAATTAATTAAAATAACAAAGTTTTATTTCCAGCTCATCGATATCGAGCCCACCCATTCGTTGGCATAAATACAGGGTGTTCGGCGGAAAGATATACCACTTTGTTTTGCCAGCATTTTGGTAAGCATTAGTCTTGACAATTTGTATTTGGCAGTCGTGAACTAGAGACGTGACAAATTTATTACGGAACAAGTAAGAGTGCTATATTCGGCTGGGCCGAATCTTAAATACCCTTCACAATGGTACATACATTCTGATTGATTTTTGGTGCGAAAAGTTGTTTTATTTGGATTTTAAAGCCGATTTCTTGAAATATCGGGAGACGCTATATCTGCTGTATATATGGGCCGATTTTCTCTGAATTTCAATATCAGATCCACTACCGGGATTTAACACAGGCTGCAAAACTTTTATTTAAATAATTCCTAATACACCAATTCTTTTTAATATCAATGAAATAAAGAAAAGCAAAATGTATTTCTTAATTATTTATCAGTTAACTTTATAGTAAAATTTATTTAACAAAAAATTGCATATAATTGCATTATTTTTGAATTATAATGCTAAACATTGCCATTAAGTGTGATTTGCTTTTCAATTTACTTACGTATGTGGGTACATGCATACGTATGTATGTATGTATCTATAATAGAAAACTCTAAAATAAATTCTTTATTATTGAATATTTTCAGTGTGTTCCATAAAACAATGATTATATACATACATATATACATACATACATATTTACATTGCTTGCTTTTACAAAATTATTTTTTTCTTGTGCACGTTGTTGATGATCTATTGCGTATCATCATACACATGTGTGTGTGTATGTACATACATATGTAAGTACGTAGGGAAACCCAAAATGATTTTTTGTGTGAATGAATTTGAAGACGCAATTGTTTAAAAGAATTTCATTGCGTACCCTTTTTTCAACAATTCTTTATATCACTTTCATTTTCAAGCTCGTGTATACATATGTATGTACATACATACACATTTTTACACCAAAGCAAAAAAATTGTACATACATACATATGTAGATACATACATACCTACATACATACAAACGTATCTACATACATACATACATACATACATACATTCATACATGATCGCAAATATTTTCGAATTTTGCTATTAAACATTATATACATATGTATGTATGTACCATTATGATCGATTTTTGGTACCAAAAGTTGGGTGCATATGGGCCGATGTCCAAAAATTTTCTAATTTTGCCCCTAAACAGCCTGTATGTACCATTCCGACAAATTTTTAGTGCAAAAAACTGTTTCGTTTAGCTTCCAGGCCCGACTTCTTGAGATATCGGGAGGCGCTATATCTCGAACATATATGGGCCGATGACAAAACGATTTCCAGTTTTGCTTCTGACTAACCTATATGTATCATTCTGATTGATTTTTGGTGCCAAAAGTTGTTTTATTTAGCTTATAGAGCCGATTTCTTGAAAAATCGGGAGACGCTATATCTCAGGTATATATAGACCGATTACAGACATTTTCAAATTTTGCTTTTAAACACCTTATATGTACCATTCTGATCGATTTTTGGTACCAAAAGTTGTTTTATTTGGCTTTTAGAGCCGACTTCTTGAGAAAACTTGAGGCGCTATATCTCGAGTGTATATAGGCCGATGTGGAAAAATTTTCCACTTCTGCCTCTAAATGGCCTATATATACCATTCTGATTGATCTTCGGTGCCAAAAGTTGTCTTATTTGGCTTATAAAGCCGATTTCTTTAAAAATCGGGAGACGCTATATCTCGGATATATATGGGCCGATTTCAAAAATTCCTTTTTTTCTAGGATTTAATGGGCACTAAAAATGATATGGTTTAGTTTTTAAGACAAAATTTTTTTTCAAAAATCTGAATACAAAAATTGCACAAAATACCCCTCAAAACCCGGTTTTTTGAATATATCTCGGCTATCCGCGGACCTATCTTACTGAATTTCAATAGCAGACCCACTACCGGGGTTTCACACGTTTTAGCGAAAGAATGAGGTTTCTATCTCAAACCGTTTTCTCAGAAACGGTATTTCAACGACTACAGACGGACAGACGGACCGACGGACAGACGGACAGACGGACAGACGGACATCGCTCAATCGTAATCGCTATTGATGCTGATCCAGAATATATATACTTTATGGGGTCTTAGATGGATATTTCAATGCGTTACAAACGGAATCACAAACTTATATATACCCTTACACATTTATGTGAAGGGTATAAAAATATTCGTTGAGCCAACATCATGTTTTAATCGTTAAAACATTTTCAAAAATTAACTTGATTATTTATTCGCTATAAGAGCCTAAAAATAGACCTTAAAGTTTTCTGTCTTTTTTCAGCCGTCTATATGCCGCCGACATTTCGTTGTTGCTAAACAACAACTCATCAGTAGACTCGAAAAATTTAACAAGAATGTTTGAAGCCCAACTACTTATTCCAAAATTGTCATGATGTAATTTAATGCGAATACTTATTTACGACTGAAAGATTGATACTGCATTTAAATACATCTTAAATTGATGTGAAAATTTACTAATATTACATTTAAATATCAAGTGAAAAATTGGCCATAACAGAGGCGGACATTTTATGGCGGATATTGTATTCCGCACATAATTCCCGATATTAAATAAAACATTTATCAGATCCATTTCCTTTGATTTAATCAAACATTATAAACAAAGTAGTATGCCTTTCCGGCGGACACCCTATACAATAGCAAAATTTCGTTTTAAATTTAATTATGAGAATGATCGAACAGGTTCGATATCGCTGAACTGGCATTTAATTGATGTTACTAGGTTTTTAGTTCCATATTTTTTTTTTTTTTTTGTGAAAGCATTTATGTTTTAAATTTTTAATAGCAACTGAAAAGTTGTGTATCGAAAGGTTTCGTTGCAGCTTTTTATATCTCTACTATTTATTAGTTTTATCTGCAGTTTAAAATATGCAAAGCAATAAAACTGTTCCATGTGTGACCTCACCTCAAACAAACTGCTGACACCTTCGTTAATTTTTTTTCTTCTGACATTAATATGCATAATGTTCGTTATGCTTTACTTGTCACTTACAATGTCAAAGTTTATAATCGACCTCTGCTTGTTTTCTACTTTTCGCATTATCTTTTAGTAGAAAAAAAAGGGAAACGTGAGTCAATATTTGCTTACACAGTCGTTTATAAAATACTAAGTACATGTGTATGTAATGTCTAGTATCAACGTATGTGTACACTGAAAGAATTTTGTGCCAATAATAAATCCAATAAATTTCGGCATTATTTTAGCGAAAAAATTCATTGATTTTCAGCCAACGCACAGTGGTGCCAATCATAAAAAATGTGGTAAAAAGTCTGGCACTTCTAAATTAATAAATGAACTATTTTGAAATTTAGAACAGTCCTAGGATTAGAAGTTATGTTTCTAGTATCATCTTCCTTTTTAACTATAGGCCAAACAGAGGCGGGACTGTGGGGGCTGAAAATTGCCCAACTCGAGCATAAAAAACATTTTGCAGCCAATTAATTTTGTATTTGTTAACGGATTTTAAGGGTTTTGATCTTTTTAGATTGCGCTTCTTAAGACAAAACAAAAACGTGTAAAAAAATTTTGATATCTGCCACAGTTTAAGAGATATTTTCCTTACTATATATTTTTTCTATATTTTTGCCAGCACTTTTTTTTGGTTTTTGGCGTATAACTTTTTTGTTAAACAACCTATTTTAATTTAAAGCCCACGAATTGATTTCTTATAAAATTCTTAATAATATTAATTAAAAATATATTGAAATAACTTGGTCCGATAATTCGTAAATGGGTCGTAGTTCAGAACTTTGAAGTTTTACTAAAAAAAAATCAGTAGTTTTTCAGGAAAAAGGTGTTTGTATTGTTCTTAAGCTTGCAAAAAACTTTGCTCCAGCTTATATTCTTATTTTTACTAATATCAAAAGTCGACTCTTTGGCAATATGTAAAAGGGTAAGTTTTTTGAATTTCCAAGGAAGCACACTACAGTTGGCAGGGGTCGACAGTTTTTAAAATAATTTTTGGATATATAGGCGTGTGAAAAATTTTGCCGGACGTGAAATGAAAATCTATGGATTAGATTTTGTTGACAAGCTTGTGGACTTTATTTTTGCGAAAAATCTAGACATCCTATGAAAAAAACAGTGTTACCAGAGTGGTAATACTAAAAAATTCATTTTTTTAAAAGAACAATTTTATAGCATTAAAATAATACTTTTCCCTGCAATTTTTTAAGTTCAATTACAATTCTACTATACTTTTACCAGTTGAAATATTTTAGGCATACCACCACGCGAAGTGTGGTGGTCATTTAAATGATGTAGTGTTTCACACAAAATGTCAACGTTTAAACGTTATAATAAAAAAGAAATATCATTAAAAAAAAATATTTTATATGTGTTTTATTTACGTTTACTTTTAAAACCGCAAAATGGATCACACGTTATAATGTTACGTTTAGTGATGTAGATACTCAAAGAAAAAGCAATAAAGTTGTACATTTCATTGAAAAAGCTACACTATTTCCTTAAGGGATCTGATATAGCATAGTTAGTATGCCATGTGGAGGTTGGAACGAACTTAGTGGATAAAAATTCGAAATTGGTGCTACCCATTATCTGCCTGATTGATCATGATAGATATATTAACCATTGTTCTCCGGCTTTTTAAGGTTGGTGAATTAATTTCAGCTAATCTTGTTGAGTATCATGACAGAATTAAGCATCCTCTATAGACGTTACTTAAACAGAAAATAGCAAATTTAAATGTGAGGCAAAATAATAAAAAGCCTAAATCCAAAAACTTTAGATTTTAGTCTCCTCACATTCCATTCTAGTTATAAAATGTATAAAAACTTAAAAGTAAAAAATAAGAAAATTTCTCTTATTTACAATTGATTTATTTTAAGTAAATTTAAGAAACAAACAAAAAATGTGTTTTACATTAAAATATTTAGCACCTGGCGATATGGACGTTTTTCGCAAACAGATTTCTACACTTTCAACACTTCAAACACTGACCATTAATTATGAAGACATAAATACACGTATGTGCATACAAACATACATGCTTATAATCAAACTGGTTAAATGTCAGTTTATTGCCACCATTCACCCAACAGCAAAAGCTTCTTCAAGTGTACAGAACAAGTTTAATCGGTGGTTACACAAGTCCGAGTGTAGGTACTTTTATGTACGTGTACATACTAATCGAGTATATATGTACATATGCACATACATATCTACACATATACTGTACATATTTATGCTACCACCAGTGTTGCCAGTAGATTTCTTAAAACAATACCTACACATGCTAAAAAAAATCCGTTTTTCTCCCTAGTCGTTGAAAAAATTTCCCCTACAAAAATCCCTACGCATTTTTGTCATTCAAATAGAAGAAAACCATTAGTTATCAAAAAATATATAAGTTTATTCAAGCCTTAATAACAAAATAAGTAAAAAACTAAAAAAAATACGTTATTTCAGGCTATAGTTATATGGTGCACCAGCTTGGTCCACAGCAGCTAATTGTCATAAAAAAAAATTGCAAATATCCCAAAATAAATTATTAAAAATGATTCATAATCTGCCTTGGCATTACTCTACCCAACGTCTTCATACCCTAGCAAGCGTCGAACCCATAAATGACCAAATAAGCCGCCTCACTCTTAACTTCAATTGCAGATGCCTCAGTTCTGAGTTTAACCACATCAATGAGATAATCTCATCATAATTTTTACCCTTAGTATTAAGATTTTATCATATACCCCCCAAAACAATTTCACACAAAGGTTTTTGAAAATTTTCTCCTTTACATTAAAAATAATTTAAGCTCAGATAAATACAAAGGATAAAGCATCCTAAACTCTTTAAGGAAATTATTGAACTTGTAAAAACCTTGGAAGATATTTATAAATAAAGAATTGAATTGAATTGAAAAAAAATACGTACATACATATGTACTTTTAATTAAATTCAATTAAAACAACAAAGTTTTTTAGGAATTAATATGAATAGTTCTTATCAAATAAAATTTTAAAGGATAAATTCAATTCAGATACAAAAACATATGTAATTCCATTCAACTAATTTAAACATGAGAACTTTCATTTAATTGAAGTATAAAAGCAATGTAATTTTAAAATTATTATTTAAAGTTCTTTTCAACTAAATCTTTAAATAATAAATTTAATACAGGTACACAAACAACAGGATATTTTAAAATTCATAAAGTTCATTCAGGTCCTAAAATGAACCTTTTCAAAAAGTTTACTGTCTTTTTCAGCTGTCTATATGCCGACGACATTTCGTTGGTGCTAAAAGTTTGTTTGAAACTTAACTACTTATTCCATAATTCCCATGAACAAAATGAGAATCAGAAATGTTCAAACAAACCTTTAACACAGCAAACATTTCTTTTTCGTTTTGCAACTCTTTTACTTTTCTTTGCAACCTTCTATACAACTCGTTTGCAACCTTTTATACAACTCGTTGTA
This sequence comes from Sturmia bella, assembly GCA_963662145.1. NCBI lineage: Eukaryota > Metazoa > Arthropoda > Insecta > Diptera > Tachinidae > Sturmia > Sturmia bella. Next base: position 40,248,385 of record OY759168.1, on the reverse strand, counting down.
TAGAAGGTTGCAAAGAAAATTAAAAATAAAATTTTTGAACCGTTTTGAAAAAAAATATTACTAAAAACACGTTATGTTTGCATTTATTTCTATAAATAATACTACCTACATTTTGGAGATTATAAAAAATCTGTCCGATTTTTCCTACGCTTCTATTTTAGTATCAAAAATACCTACATGCAGGGATTTTCCCCTACTTCTGGCAACACTGGCTACAACGCACAGTGCTTTGATCCCATATAAATATGGAACAAAACTAGAACGAGTTATTGCAGATTTAAAATTAACATGGTGCTGCGACATTTACAAAGAAATATATAGAGTTTTGTAAAAATTGTTCAACGGCCACGCCTACTGCCCATACATGACAAATATTCAATTGCCAATATTTTCGGCATAACTGTACACAAAGTCATATGAGTCCACATACATATAAGTTGTGTCCACTAAAAAATTATTTACCCCTCGAATTTCATAAACGTTACATACAAGCTGGGCCAACGAATATTTTAATAGTTCGAGCTTTAAGGTCATTTGTTTTTTTTTTATATAAATGTTTATTAAATTCAATATTTTGATACTTCAAAAATAAATTTTTTTTTTTGAAAAAACATCGAAACTAAAAACATTCCTAATGAAGACAGCCATTGAGGTATAAAAATATTGAATTTAATAAACATTTATAAAAAAACAAGTGACCTTAAAGTTCGATCTTATTCTTTCCCTAAATGAAAAACTTCAATTCTGTTATTTGGTTATGCTTATTTGCACCTTTAGAATTTTATTGGTCAAGTCGAGATGATATCGGACAAATGGGCGCCGCCACAATTGAATGCTATACGCAATCGTTTTATGGCATTTCTCATCATTTCGTCTAGAACTTCGAGCGACACTCGTGTCGAATGTTGTCCTTGGGGGGCTACCAGGGTCTCGGGGGGATGTTCACGTAAACAGGGGAGTTCCAAAAACCTCACAAAAAAATCTGGAACGGTTAAATTGGGAGATGCGGGTCAGTGCAAATCACCAAAACGAGAGATGAGGCGACCGGGGAATGCCGCCTTGTGTGTGCCGTTGCTCCGTCCAGTTGAAACTACATGTCCTCCAGACCTAATTTCTTCAATTGCGGCAGAAAAATCTTGGTTAACATGGCCCTATAGCGCGCACTGTCCACTGTTGCCGTCCTCGAAAAAAATGGCCCGATGACTCTTCCAGCATGAACAGCGCTGTCATCACTTTAAGCGGGTGTAATGGCTCCTCGTGCATCACTAGTGGATTTTAGGTGCCCCAGAAGCGATATTTGCTTGTTCACGTACCTGCTGAGGTGGAAATGAGCCTCCTCGCTCATTAAAATTTTGGTCGAAAAATCGTTCATTTCATCACAGACTCGATTATTCCGTGCTCTTGAAGAGTGTATCGCTGCATATCGCTTGTTGACTTATACAGGGTTTTTCAATAAGAGCGCTACAAAAGTTTAAAAAAAGGTTTTGGATATCAATGAAATTCTTTATTCCTGTAAAAGCATGTCTGATGCCATTATTCACGCTTGCAGAAGACCAGACGGTGAACCCAATTTTCGACAGTTTTCAAGCATAAATTGGCCGATACTGCTGCAATTTCACGTTCGATATTCGTACGAAGTTCATCAATCGTTGCTGGCTTGTTGGCATAAACCCTGGACTTGACGCATCCACACAGGAAATAGTCGAATAGCGTCAAATCGCATGACCGAGACGGCCAATCGACTGGACCATTTCGTGAGATAACACATTCTCCAAACTTGGTTTTCAGCAAATTGATTGTGACATCGCTGTGTGGCTTGTGGCGCCGTCCTGCTGGAACTACATGTCCTCCAAGTCCATATCATCCCATTGGGTCCAAAAATATTCGGTGACCATTGGACGGTAACGATTCCCCTTCACAGTGACCTGCCGGTCGTGATCATCACGCAAGAATTACGGCCCAATGACGCCGCCAGCCCATAAACCGCACCAAACCGTAATTTTTTCGGGATGCAATGATGACTCATGGAGTACGTGTGGATTGCTGCCTGACCAATAACGCATATTATGTTTATTGACGAAGACATTCAGGCGGAAATGAGCCTCATCATAAATTGGACGTAGCGCTCCGAACTTCGGTAGTAAACTTTAATAATTTCGTTTCGTTGTTGGCTCGTATATCTTTCCATCATGAAATGGCAAACCTTACTGAAGAGAAATGTCAAAAGAGCAGCAAGAAATATGGCGTCGTCTGCTGTCCCTATCGCTGTACTTTTGTAGCGTCTACAACTGTCTAGTTCACAAATGTAAAAAGAAACAACTTCCCATAGGATGATTTCTTACATATAAGCTCTAGAAAAATTGCATTCATTTTTCAATGTTATTGCCATTTTTTCAATGTTATTACTGCTAACTATTTCTCATTTTGGTGAAACACATATGTATCTCTTTTAATTGCTCTAATTTGTTGGATTGCCATTCCACATCTATTCGTTTATTTCGAAATACTTTTTTTTAGCTGGTTTTCTAGCGTACCTTTCTTGGCGAAATAGATACAAACCAATTCTAAACAAGTTTTATTCTTACCTCCCATAAAGTCAAGTTTAAATTAAGCAAAAAAAAAAAAGCTGAATTGGCCATTTTTTATTATTTTATTCTTTGAAAATGACCACCACCAACCAGGCTGTGTGCACAATCTTTTATTGAGTTGCTTTTTGAAAGAAATAGGTACTTACATACATACTACATACATACATGTATTTTTGCATTGGTAGTTATGGGTTATAATATCCAAGTTTTGTTATACACAGTTCAATATCAAGTTCAACAAGTTTTTCTTTTTTTTCATAAGCTGGAAAAATCAGTTCATTCGCATTATTCATATGTTCCTTCTCAGCTCACACGTTTAACGGTGCATTTAATTTCAAACCAAAAAGTCATGTTGCAAAACAGCATGTTGCACAGTTCGCTGTGTGCCAGAGGCAAAAGTAATGAGAAATACATACATTTTTGTAATGAGAAATACATACATATCGTGGTCGTCAGATAAGAATCAGTGTGAACGTCAAAATCAGATTGCACTTGCCTGTGTAAACAATCAAGCAAGTAGCAACAGTTTTTATTGTCTCTGTCAGTGTAATGGTTTTTAATATGTACACCCAACTTGCAGCAAGTTACTTGCATGTGTAAATGGGGGGTAAAGTATCAATTTGCCAATTCTAGTGAGCAGTTTGCCCCTTTTTAAGGATATGGTCATTTACTTTAGCTTGCGCAGCAATATTAACTTTATAGTCGAACTTTACGATTTACAATTGTTTGTAAATTTTTTTTGTTTATTTATTTGATTTTACTTTCTCAAAATTGAGACGTTTTTTTATAAAATTGGGTCAAAGAAAATAGTATTCAAGAAAATTGCTTTACTTTATTAAAACAAACACAACCTTGATTACTGGTCCAAAATCAAAAAAATAAGCAACAAACACCCGTCGGCGAATGCCGGAATTCGGCCTTAGAACTGGACTGAAAAGTCCATTAAGAGATGATCGTCCGTCGGTCTGAGAAACCCGTTTAACTTGTAACCTTTTAGTAAAATAATTTTAATGACGAGTATACGAATAGGATTAACCTGAAGGATATTAAGGACTCTCAGCTTAACGGTCTCATTTATAAGAAATATTTTATGTTTATTAAACTCTTATGTGAAAAATTTCTATACAATATTTGCACATTTATTTGCGTCGTTGGAACCGAAATTCAAATGAAACAATAACAATTTAATAGCGTTTAATTTTGAAATACAGAGTGAAAATTTCTTAAGCCCCAAATTTACTTTGGGACGCATTTGCACCGATCGAACTTCAAACACGTTTAGGTATGATTAAAAACAAGGTATAGTTATTTTGCTCTATTCAAAAATGCAAAACGATAATAAATTTGTGAAAAAAAAATCACCTCATAATACAAAATACTCGTAAAATTTTTTGTGACGTATTTTATTTTATTTTTTTTTTTGTTTGTTTTGTTTTTGTAAATGAAAACGAAAAGTTAGCAGCATTTTCAACAAAAGAAAAATAGTAAGACAATAAATCCCATTAACATAATTTACTTTCACCAACACGTTTTCTGTTAATAATCAATAGCAAAGACTCTTAAAAGCTTATGAATTAAACGACGATTAAATTGAATGAGAGCAACTTTAACATTTTAATTTCTTTATATTCTTGTGCATAAAACTGAGAAAAATAAATATGTGCATACCCTCGAAAAAAATAAAGCATGAAGAACTAATAAAAAGGGAATAATAAATACATTAAGGTACTAAATTTTTGTTCATAAAAAATTAACTTAATTATTTTTTTATATAAGAGCCAGTTGAAATGTATTGTTTTAGGTTGAAAGATAGATCTTATTGGTGTTTTCTGTCTTTTTGAGCCGTCTATATGCTGCCGAAATGTCGGCTTCAAGTATACAAATCGTAGTAACCACTGCTAGGTTAGGTTAGGTTGATTGGAGGGGTTTGCTTGCCCATGTCTTGTGACATACACCTAAGCCAGTATAGGCTTGCTGTGCGCTCCGTGGACTTAACCGTGAAAACAGTTTGACTCATAGGTCTATAGGAACTCTGTCTCATTCACAAAGTTCCTTAGTCTCTTCCAGCATATGCTTCGTAATTGCGCTATGTCTGGTAAGGAGTCTCTCCCAAGATATTGCGCTCGTTTATGTGAGAAGGCGGGACACTGGCATAAATAGTGCTCTAGTGGCTCGCTTTCCTCCCCAGTTTTGTTTGCAAAACTGCATTAGATTTGCACTGAATTTTTCTAACTAAAAATTAAATGTAAACAAATGCGGAGTCTATCAATAGAGTTGGCTATATAAATATTTTCATATTTTTTGAACTTCACTGGCCACACCAGCACCCCAAGATTGCCAGCTTCATGAAATTTGAGAGAAAAATTGCTCATTTTCGTAGCCTGGTATAATGGGTGATCCTTCTGATGTATTCTGTGCCTGAAATGTGTACAGGATATATGGACTCTACAATAAAGTATGCAAAAGAACGAAAAATTAAAAACTAATGGGCGGTCTCATACAATAAACTGAAAACTAGCTGGAAGTTTTGATCCGTCACAGATAGAAATTTGAGATTTGAGTAGGATATGTAGCTGCCTGGCCTCTACAACAAGAAATACCAAAAAGAACAAAAACTTAAAAATTCAAATGTTGCTTCATACATGGGGACATCCTTTAGTTGGAGAATTAGCTGTAACTTTTGAACCGTAAGATACAAAAACTTGAAATTTGCACAGCATATATAGTTAACTAGCCTCCATAGCAACAAATACCAAAAACAACAAAAAGTTGGAATCAAAAGTGTGGATAGCATTTAGTTGCAAAATTAGCTTTAACTTTTAAGCCACAAGAGATAGAAACTTGAAATTTGCAGAGTATATTTTGTTAAGTGGGCTCTACAACAATCAAATAATAAATATACAAAAAGCTAAAATTTATATGATGCCTCATGCAACAAGGCAACAAGGGGATTTTTTAGGACCCAAGTGGGCCGGCTGGCAGCCCGTAAAACATAACAAGGCGGCACCCTTTAGTTTGAAAAAAAAGCTGTAGCTTTCGAGCCGTAGGAGATAAGGGTCTGCAACCTTTCGTAAACATGTTACGTAACAAAAAAATATTATTTATTGGAAAACAAGAGTAGCACGTATTGCAGCCCAGAGGCAAAATGAGCTAATGGCCATCATTTCTCTGGAAGATGTTGAATGGATTGATGATGAGAACATTGATAAAACAAATTGTGAAAAGATTGTAGACGATATAGCTGTAGGAAATAAAATGCATGTTTTATCAATGGATGAATATTTTACCTTTCCATGGACCGATAATTGAAATGTGTGTAGTTGCAGGCAACTACACAAAAACTACCCTGCAAGAAATGGCTGATGGAAACTAACACAGTAACAACTTATTTACTAACACATGCAAAGCAATTTTATAGCTTTCAGCGTTGCCATTACAATGATTTTTTTAATATTTTGATTTTCCCGTATTAGTTTGGTAATTTCATTTGGAACTACTTTTATGCGTTAATGTTTTTATAAGTTCATTTGTTATTTTTTTCGTTGAAAAAAAAAAATAGTGCTGTGGAAGTTTTTTCTATATGATTCAATTTTATATTGTTAAAACTGCTACTGACTACTGTCTAAAATATTTTATTCTGTTCTCCTTGTATAGTTTTTTTTTTTTTAATTTTTCGAAAAAAAACCCCTTTTTTTAATTTAATAATAAAGAAATAAATAAATAGCATTGCATATAATTTTGTGGGCATTTTGAAAACAGATTTCGAATGATCGCTTTCCTGAGGTGGTAACGCTGGTTTAAAAAATAAATCACACGTACACGAGTGTTTACATCAGTTTTTCCATTTTTCCCTTAAGAAAATGATAGAAACCCTGATGTATGAACCCATCAGCAGTGTCATTCATATGATGCATCAAATGACCGACACTGTTCTTGCAGGGTACAGAGTGTCCCATACAAGGGGGCAAACTTTGTCTGCTAAGTGAAATGGTTTAAGCCACTAGCAAAGTAGCATGAAACCCTGGATATACGATTCAGTCTCGTAATTGGCTAAATTTATTTTAATATTTCATAGAAAAGAAAACATTTAGAAAATCTATTGCAACATTAACTGGTAGTGAGTGCGTTGCAATATCTTGTCATTTCAAATTGCCGGCCGGCATATTGATTATTATGCACATATTTTGTTTTCAAATTTATAAAGGTAAACAAACCAAACAAACGTAATTTTAACGCACAATTAACTAATAGACAAAGCCAAAGGGGGCGGGCATACACTGTTTACCGTCTCATGATTTGCTAAGGAAAGGTTTGTTCTCTGTTCTTCACAGTTTTCGTTTTCACTTGAGTAAAATTGCAAAAACGTAAAGAGTAACACAGTGAATATTTACATTTGAAGTTAGTAAGTAAATATATTTACATATATGTATGTTTAGGTTTATTTACATCCTAATATTGAAAGCGTCGTACACTGAAACACATCACATATGAATGTATTTACATACACGCGTACATATGTATGTATATAATTATTATACGTCTATTAAATCAGTAAGCACATCCATCTGTCTGTCAATATAACTTCCGTTTTTTTTTTCCGATTTGTTAACCATCAACGAACGCTTGGCTAATTTCGGAAAACTATTTTTTGTACACATCCACATGCGGCTGTACAAAAAAATACTTTAAGTTGGTTTTTCATACAAACGTGCATGCATGTATTTTTTTGTTTCCTCTTTGTCATAGATACATATGTACAATTTAGTCGCTGCTATAGGCATAAGGAAAATACATTGAAAACTTATTTTGCATTTTTTGAAATCTTTCATTTATAAGGCGGCGTTTTTTAGTATTTAATTAAAAATTAAAAGCTTAAATAAAAGAAAAAAAATTATAGAATTGCAATGCATATCACGTTTGTAAATCAATACATATGTATGTATGTATGTATGTATGTACAATGCACTCGCGATAATATGAACTAATGAAGACAAAGGCAGTTCAATTGTTTACAAATGGCACAAAATTTCTTATCCCTAAAACGCATAAACCATTTGTGCAATGATTTTTCCATTTTTGGATACTTTGAAGGCCACAGAGTTTTTCTTTTTCCAGGTTCGATGTACATACATGTGCATTGTTGACACATTTTGAAATTGCATTTTTATTCTTTTTTATTCTGGATTCTGTGGACTTTATTTGTCACTACATATGTATTTCTTCGCTAAATTAGTAACACTTGCACTTTTTTGTAAATTACCGAAAATTTCATATTTTTAGTTGCAAGTTAGAAATTCATGCTTTTTTATATGAATATTTAATTCACGTTTACTTAACACTTAAAAATCAAACATGTTTTTGCGTTTGCGTACCACAGAAAACTGCCAGAAGGGTCACCAGTTATAACGGGCTACAAAATTTAAAAATTTTTCTGTCAAACTTCATGAAAGTGACAGTCTTCGGTGGGGTCTAGTAAAGGACAAAATTTCAAAAAAAAATTGTTTTTTAAATTCTCAAATACAATTGAGAAATGACACTTAATACCACTGAATAGACCACATTCCATGGCTTTCTTTTCGATGTGGTCCAGTTGAGTTACACTCCCAAAATGTGCCCATATACATACATATGTCCAAATTCTTTCAGAGATCATCGATTTTTCACGGTGCCGCTGTTTAAATTTGTTTTTAATTTTTTTAATTTTAAAATTTTGAAAGTTTTTATTAATATTTAATATTTTTTTCTTATATTTTATATATTTATTTGAGCTTAAGGTCTTTTAGAATTTGAGTAATTATTTTTGTCTCCTGCGGATAGCTTCTTCGGGACAATAATAATGAAAAATGTTTTTATTAATATTGTTAAATAATCTTTTATTTTATTATAAGTTACTTGTATATTTATGGACATTTCTACTTTTACAGATAAACATCTTGGTACAATGTACGCTTACGAAAAACATATTTAACTTCACACTCAAATATGTCGTTACATTATTTCGTTACGTCAAACATATTTAACGCAGCATATTCATCTTTACACACATCTGACTATTAATGGTCATATCGCTTTTTCTCTTGAGATAAATGTGGTATTCGAAGGTGTAAGAATAGAATTTGTTGACCAGATGAAGTATTTGGACATGATTCCCATATAGCTGGTATCTCAAACCGTCTCTCTCTTGCGCAAAATGTTTTCCACAAATACTATCTATGTGAGATATAAATTGGTTTTTTCGCTTTTAGTACCCCATATTATCTATGATATTGCAATTTTTGCTGGTACAACAACGAGCATCTTGTCGTCAAGACTACACCGAATATTCAATGTGATAGTGCGTTTCGTCTATAACCTAAAAGGGCATGTGCATATTACGAACTATGTACATACATACATATGTAATGAGATTCTTAAACTGTTTTTTTTTTTGGGTCAAATTATCTAAACTCGTTGTATTACCTCATTCTACAAAATCATTAAAAATCATCATTCTCGACCCCATTTTGAATTATTTACCTTTAACCGCTTTATCAGAAACCCACAAATTATAATAACCAGATCTATTGCTCTATGTTCGAAAAATCTTTTCCCGTTCAAGTTTTGTTTTTCGTCTCAAACTGGGATTGTATTACACGAATATAAATAAATAAAATGAGTATTTAAATAGAATTTTCAAGGACTGTTATAATACTTTAGGAAATTTTTTATGCTAATTTTTCGACCTTTGTTGTGACCTTAAGGCTCGAAAAATTAAAATACTTTAGGAAATAAAAAATATATCTACACCAAACAAGGAACAAGAGAAATATAATGATATTTCAAAAGATATTAGAGATTTAAATATTTCAGAAACTGACATATCGACTAATTAATATTCAGCAATCGTATCCAATATTTGTAAGTACTCTGTAAAAGAAAATGTTTCGTACAGCAGCATTCAATGGAGAGCTGCATTATAATTGAGCAGCAGTTTGAGTATTCTTGGAGCTTTTCAGTTATAATGATGAACTTTTCATTTTCAAAAACTTAAAAGAATATTTAGAATCTGACTACATATTCTATTATTCCCATCTACACTTTAATAAAATTTTACGTAATTGAGCTTTGACGATACATAAAAAAATGATCGATGCTTTCAAATTACAAATACTTATCGATACGCGAACCTGAAAAATTTGATATCTGGAATTGACTTCAAATAATTAAATTTGCTCCGATTAATCGATCAAATAATCGAAATGCGTATGTATGTACATACATATGTCGAAAGCAACATATAAGCACGTGTGGAAAATTTTCATAACTTTTAGTAGGAATGCAGAAACATTTTTTTGCCAGCAAAATTGTGGAGTTTCTATATGATTCATCTACTTCTTAAATCTCAAAATTTTGGTTTTTCCACCTTATCTTTATTTCGTAGTCATTACATATGTAGCTAAAAACTGAAAAGAGAAGCCAAAACGTAAAAAGAGGACCGGATTCTCATAAGTCACTTCTCTTGCTGGTCACGGTGAGAGTCGAAATGTTGTATTCTATTAGTCGCTTAAGGGACAATTGTTCGTAAAAATGTTTAGTAATTTTCACCGACATGCGTTCTGCCAGTCACAAAAAGTGATAATTATCGCGAAAAGTGACAGCATAGTCACTTCGTTTTTATGGTGGCAAGTGTCACGGTGTCGTGTGATTATGAGAATCAGTTCCAGTTATTGTTATATTGCAAGCACTTTTTTGACAAACTGTATGTATTACCTCTACATTAATATTATGGTTATTTTAGTGATTCTCCAACTGTAAAATTCTAATTAGAGAAAAATTTTACGCCACTTTCAAACACACATTGATGCATATACATATGTGTGTATGTATATGCATGTAAATATAAACAAAAACATTTCCCCATCTATTTCTCAACCAAGTTTTGAAGAAATTCTCGAAAATAAAACTTACATTGTGATGCAATAAAAGTTGTAGTTAACAGGTAAATTAAATGATCATTTAAATTAATGGAAGATTCATGTGTATACAAACATGCATACCCATAAACAGGAACAAAACAAAAGATAAAAATGCAACTTGACTTACCTGTTGTTGCCAAGACGAGTTAAAGACAAGCAGAATACAAAAATAGTAAAATGGCTGGACAACGATAAGAAATGAAATAAGTAGGTATTCAATTCTGATGACGTCCACTAAAATATAATTCAAAAATCGATGTTGCTGAACTCACGGCCTGAATACAGAATATACATATATTTTTATTTAATTCTTTTACACACGTTCAAATGGAGCTCTTCCTCAAAACACTTCACACTATCAATTTCTAGCACTCTAGCACATTAATTTGGTCCACTTAAAAGGGCTTAGTTTCGTCTATTGGTTAGATAAATTTATTTATGAAGTTTAACACTAATACAACTGCAAACTCAGCCCCACGCAACTAATTTTAATAAAAAAAAAAAACCAGGCTCACTGCAGTTTCTGCCGAAACAGTGTCTTTGTGAATCTACACATACAATTTGCAGATGGAGGATTTTTTCAAAGGCACTTTTTTTATTAAACCAAGTTTTTATAACACAAAATAATTGGCTAATATGTATAACAAAACCACTTTTTTACCGCGTTTAATACTTTTGGCCAAATACCAACCGACTGCCAATGTTTTCCCGCTGCTAGTTTTCTGCAACTGATTCGTTTGCTTTTGTATTTTAATTTGATTTGTTTGGAAAAAAACACTAGTGAAAATAAGAGACAAAACAAGTTTTAAGCAAAAAAAAAAAAAAATCAACTAAAAGTTTGGAAGGCACTGCTGTAAGTGTCATTAAAAGAGGAAAAAAGGGAGCAGGCACGGACGAGAAGATAACAAACTAAAAGTTAACAAACTACTCAAATTTTGCAGAAAGACATAACAAAGTACTCAAATTTTACAGAAAGGAAAACTAATTCTCTCACTGTTTGCAGATGAGAAAATACTGACTGTGCTACCAACTGTAAAAAGTATTACTTTAGTGCTTTTTTCCGGCAAAATCTACAAAATTCACTCTTCTTCTTGGTTTCTGTGTGCAGATTTCATGGGAGAGGATTTTGAGAGAATTTGGAAGTTAACAAACTACTTTATCAAACTACTACTATGTAAAATATTAACCATTTTCAATTGATTGTTAATTAATGAAATGATGAAAATTAATAAAAAAAAATTGATCATTGCATAGATTATGTTCTACCTTAAATTATAAGCCATTATACATATTCTAAAAAAGCCGCTATATTGCAATACAGTTGAATTTATAACAAAACACAAATGGGCCTCTAGGGTCCACCTATCAAATTCTTCGGGGACCGGGCCTAATGTAGGTGAAAGAGGAGGTTTTCACCTTTAATTTGATGTATAATTTACATAGCCCAGAAGTTTTTGCTAGAACAAAATATTGATTTTAAAAAAATTTTCCATATCACTCAATACACAAATCGGCCTCTAGGGTCCACCTATCAAATTCTTCGGGGACCGGACCTAATGTAGGTGAAAGAGGAGTTATTTGCCTTTAATTTGATGTATAATTTACATAGCCCAGAAGTTTTTGCTAGAACAAAATATTGATTTTAAAAAAATTTTCCATATCACTCAATACACAAATGGGCCTCTAGGGTCCACCTATCAAATTCTTCGGGGACCGGACCTAATGTAGGTGAAAGAGGAGGTTTTCACCTTTAATTTGATGTATAATTTACATAGCCCAGAAGTTTTTGCTAGAACAAAATATTGATTTTAAAAAAATTTTCCATATCACTCAATACACAAATGGGCCTCTAGGGTCCACCTATCAAATTCTTCGGGGACCGGACCTAATGTAGGTGAAAGAGGAGGTTTTCACCTTTAATTTGATGTATAATTTACATAGCCCAGAAGTTTTTGCTAGAACAAAATATTGATTTTAAAAAAATTTTCTATATCACTCAATACACAAATGGGCCTCTAGGGTCCACCTATCAAATTCTTCGGGGACCGGACCTAATGTAGGTGAAAGAGGAGGTTTTCACCTTTAATTTGATGTATAATTTACATAGCCCAGAAGTTTTTGCTAGAACAAAATATTGATTTTAAAAAAATTTTCCATATCACTCAATACACAAATGGGCCTCTAGGGTCCACCTATCAAATTCTTCGGGGACCGGACCTAATGTAGGTGAAAGAGGAGTTATTTGCCTTTAATTTGATGTATAATTTACATAGCCCAGAAGTTTTTGCTAGAACAAAATATTGATTTTAAAAAAATTTTCCATATCACTCAATACACAAATCGGCCTCTAGGGTCCACCTATCAAATTCTTCGGGGACCGGACCTAATGTAGGTGAAAGGGGAGGTTTTTACCTTTAATTTGATGTATAATTTACATAGCCCAGAAGTTTTTGCTAGAACAAAATATTGATTTTAAAAAAATTTTCCATATCACTCAATACACAAATGGGCCTCTAGGGTCCACCTATCAAATTCTTCGGGGACCGGACCTAATGTAGGTGAAAGAGGAGGTTTTCACCTTTAATTTGATGTATAATTTACATAGCCCAGAAGTTTTTGCTAGAACAAAGTTATGATTTTAAAAAAATTTTCTATATCACTCAATACACAAATGGGCCTCTAGGGTCCACCTATCAAATTCTTCGGGGACCGGACCTAATGTAGGTGAAAGAGGAGGTTTTCACCTTTAATTTGATGTATAATTTACATAGCCCAGAAGTTTTTGCTAGAACAAAATATTGATTTTAAAAAAATTTTCCATATCACTCAATACACAAATCGGCCTCTAGGGTCCACCTATCAAATTCTTCGGGGACCGGACCTAATGTAGGTGAAAGAGGAGGTTTTCACCTTTAATTTGATGTATAATTTACATAGCCCAGAAGTTTTTGCTAGAACAAAATATTGATTTTAAAAAAATTTTCCATATCACTCAATACACAAATGGGCCTCTAGGGTCCACCTATCAAATTCTTCGGGGACCGGACCTAATGTAGGTGAAAGAGGAGGTTTTCACCTTTAATTTGATGTATAATTTACATAGCCCAGAAGTTTTTGCTAGAACAAAGTTATGATTTTAAAAAAATTTTCTATATCACTCAATACACAAATGGGCCTCTAGGGTCCACCTATCAAATTCTTCGGGGACCGGACCTAATGTAGGTGAAAGAGGAGGTTTTCACCTTTAATTTGATGTATAATTTACATAGCCCAGAAGTTTTTGCTAGAACAAAATATTGATTTTAAAAAAATTTTCCATATCACTCAATACACAAATCGGCCTCTAGGGTCCACCTATCAAATTCTTCGGGGACCAGACCTAATGTAGGTGAAAGAGGAGTTATTTGCCTTTAATTTGATGTATAATTTACATAGCCCAGAAGTTTTTGCTAGAACAAAATATTGATTTTAAAAAAATTTTCCATATCACTCAATACACAAATCGGCCTCTAGGGTCCACCTATCAAATTCTTCGGGGACCGGACCTAATGTAGGTGAAAGAGGAGTTATTTGCCTTTAATTTGAAAAATTAAAAAATTTGAAAAACTATATTAAAAAAACCTTTTAATATTTTTTAATATTTATTATAAAAACTTAAAAAGCGGATTTCAACAATATCACATATATAAACTTATATAACAGAAAAAAAAAAAAAACGTTCAACAATAATATAAAAAATAAAAACTTAAAAAAGGACTTCAACGCTGTAATCACCGGTATTCATAAAAAATAAAACGTTGCTGATTTTGTTCTAAAATGTGTTTCAACAATGTTTTATTTTTTATGAATACCGGTGATTACAGCAACTAATATATAAAAACAACTAATATATAAAAACAAAAACTAGGTACCCCCCGGGGGTGCAGCAGGTGCAGCTGGCGCAGCAGGTGCTGCTGCAGCAGATGGTGCAGGAGCTGCTGGAGCTGCTGCAGCCGATGGTGCTGCATATGCTGCTGGAGCTGCTGCAGCCGATGGTGCTGCATATGGTGCACCATATGCAGCAGCTGCTGCATATGGTGCTGCAAAGGGCGCAGGAGCCGCTGCATATGGCCACCCAAATTGTGGCCATTGATATGGCACAGTTGCAGTTTCTTTATACGGCACAGGTTCTTTGTATTTCTTTATTTTGTTGGCCACCCACAAGTTTTTTTGTTCTAGCAAAAACTTCTGGGCTATGTAAATTATACATCAAATTAAAGGTGAAAACCTCCTCTTTCACCTACATTAGGTCCGGTCCCCGAAGAATTTGATAGGTGGACCCTAGAGGCCCATTTGTGTATTGAGTGATATAGAAAATTTTTTTAAAATCATAACTTTGTTCTAGCAAAAACTTCTGGGCTATGTAAATTATACATCAAATTAAAGGTGAAAACCTCCTCTTTCACCTACATTAGGTCCGGTCCCCGAAGAATTTGATAGGTGGACCCTAGAGGCCCATTTGTGTATTGAGTGATATAGAAAATTTTTTTAAAATCATAACTTTGTTCTACCAAAAACTTCTGGGCTATGTAAATTATACATCAAATTAAAGGTGAAAACCTCCTCTTTCACCTACATTAGGCCCGGTCCCCGAAGAATTTGATAGGTGGACCCTAGAGGCCGATTTGTGTATTGAGTGATATGGAAAATTTTTTTAAAATCAATATTTTGTTCTAGCAAAAACTTCTGGGCTATGTAAATTATACATCAAATTAAAGGCAAATAACTCCTCTTTCACCTACATTAGGTCTGGTCCCCGAAGAATTTGATAGGTGGACCCTAGAGGCCGATTTGTGTATTGAGTGATATGGAAAATTTTTTTAAAATCAATATTTTGTTCTAGCAAAAACTTCTGGGCTATGTAAATTATACATCAAATTAAAGGCAAATAACTCCTCTTTCACCTACATTAGGTCCGGTCCCCGAAGAATTTGATAGGTGGACCCTAGAGGCCCATTTGTGTATTGAGTGATATAGAAAATTTTTTTAAAATCATAACTTTGTTCTACCAAAAACTTCTGGGCTATGTAAATTATACATCAAATTAAAGGTGAAAACCTCCTCTTTCACCTACATTAGGCCCGGTCCCCGAAGAATTTGATAGGTGGACCCTAGAGGCCCATTTGTGTTTTGTTATAAATTCAACTGTATTGCAATATAGCGGCTTTTTTAGAATATGTATAATGGCTTATAATTTAAGGTAGAACATAATCTATGCA
The DNA here is from genome assembly GCA_963662145.1 of Sturmia bella. Classification (NCBI taxonomy): domain Eukaryota; kingdom Metazoa; phylum Arthropoda; class Insecta; order Diptera; family Tachinidae; genus Sturmia; species Sturmia bella. Next base: position 40,232,584 of record OY759168.1, on the reverse strand, counting down.
ATGAACAATTTTTTTTTTATTAATTTTCATCATTTCATTAATTAACAATCAATTGAAAATGGTTAATATTTTACATAGTAGTAGTTTGATAAAGTAGTTTGTTAACTTCCAAATTCTCTCAAAATCCTCTCCCATGAAATCTGCACACAGAAACCAAGAAGAAGAGTGAATTTTGTAGATTTTGCCGAAAAAAAGCACCAAAATTAACACTTTTCACATCTGGTAGCTCAGAAAACCCCATTTTTTTCGATTTGGTACCACGGAAAATGCCACTTCTTGGACTTGGTACTACAGAGAATGTGGTCTGCAAAGATGAAACACTCATTTCTCATCTGCATACAGTCTGCAAAGCGAGAATCGCTATTTTACTCACTGCAAATTTGAGTAGTTTGTTATCTTAGTTTGTTATCTTCACGGAGATGGAGCAGGCGTAACTTACTAAACTTAAAAGGTGATGCCATATTAATGTAAGTAATTTAATCCCGCTCAAGTGAGAGCTCGAATTATGACTTAAGATTTATATTCTAACATTGAATATTAGTTCAAAAACTTCATGATACCATAGGCTGTCATTACACATCACGAAATATTAATTCATAATAATATATTTAGTTTTGAAAGCTTTTTCATAAGTGGACATTTTATTGTCTTGTAAACTCCAATATGTAAAGCATGAGTAATTTCACCTACTCCAATGATTTTGTTACTCCAAGCGTTTTGGACATGAAATTTCGAGTGATAGAATTTTAAAATCTTACAACGGTATTCATAAAAATGACGTGTTGCCGAAATACTTCTTAGAGCAAATTTTTCCTATAAAATTTGGGGTAAGTTTTAGAATAAGGAGCCAAGCTTTGAAAGAAATGAGTTTTATTGGTATTTAAGGCGCTCAAAACTGAACTCAAAGTCTGCCGGAGGCTTTCAATTTCTTAATAATTCGATGTGGAAGTTGCGGTATTTACTAAAGAATATATGAAAATGTTAGCAAAACGGAGCAGAACGTAAAATCGCGAATTCATCAACGGCTTTGAAGCATCCAAAATCCTATTTTTTAATTTCATTTCAGAAATTTTTTTCATAAAAAATTTGTTCCCTTCGGTCGGGCTGAGGGATATTCTCCTGCATGGTATAACCAACACCGGCTTCGCGTCCAAAATCTGGCAGCACACTTTTTATTTTATGGCAATTAGTATCATTATAAAGGGTCCGCAAATAACTTTTTTTGAAAACGGAGCAACACATATGACCTGTTGAAACCAAATGTTGCCAATATCCTCCTCTTCAATTTTTGTGAACAAAAATTCGTTTAACATGGCCCAATAACGATCGCCATTGCCAACGGCCGCTCCTTGCTCATTTTCGAAGAAAAATTCCCCAGTTATGCCTCTGGACCAAAATCCGCACCAAACAGTGACTCGTTTTGGGTGCGTCAGCTTTGCAATGTATGCGTGAGGGTTTTCTGTGTCTCAAATGCAACAATTTTGCTTGAGCTTCATCTGAAAAGATGATTTTTTTTTTTTGCAAAATCGGCATCTTCTGTAAGTCGATCGCAGGCCCACTTAGCGAAGCGTATACATAACCACATTCGTTCAGCGGAAGGATAAAACTAATTATCTGTCAAATCCGACATGAGCTAAGTGGTGTCATTCACGAAATAAGCACTAGTTGAAAAAAAAGTTAGATGGCGGACCCATTACTAAAGCCAACTAAAAATGTGCTCTTAAATGTAACTCAGTAACATTTCAATTTTTATTGAGGACACTTCCTATACCACGAATTGTGGCTATTTGTGTTTTTTATTTGTATTGTGATTTTGGACTGCAACATAAAGAAAATAGCTGTTGTTCACCTGTGTTTTCTGCAGTTGAAAATCGCACCGAAAAATACAAAAGCGTTGTGTTTTACCGAATACTATAAAGGCACACATGTGTTTTTGCAGCACCTTTGATTTTAAACGACGTAATTCTTGGAGCAAGCCTCATACCTGATACTGTTCCTTTTTAAGCACTTACTATCTTTTGACATATTTAATGAACAAAAGGTATAATAAACCTTGGCCTTTGGTAACAATATTGTCATCCATAGGAAACAAAGGTGAGGTGTGTGAATCAGTCCTTTACATTAATATTTGCATATGCTTACCCTTTCTTTGGAAGAGCTAATGTTTTGATGCCTATATTTTTGAACGGATGCATTAAAGTCTTTGACTGTTATATTTAGTAACGAACATCTAGTTATTTAATTTTAGCTATGAAAGACCTATAATAATTTTGTTTACTTATGATGAGATACGGCAGCACTGTTCTGCAAAGCGTGTTAAGTTTTCAGAATCACAAGCATTCATATATATGTCATATGGAAAATACTTATTTCTCGGTTTCTGCCTTTACTATTCAGCTAATTAACAGTTTGAAATGCTCTGTGTACATCCGTTAAAATTGTCGTTTGTGAAACACAACATAAAGAAGATGTGATGTACGTAGGTAGCAGTACTGAAATACAAGCTAAATATTAACAAAATGCATTTATTAAATTTATTAACTATGCTTGTTTTTTTTTAACACTACAACTTCATAGCTGCAAAAAGAGTCTACAATTTTTGGGAAGGGTTTTATTGGACTACTTACATAAAGCTCTTTGCTGCTTAAGAACCTGCCATTATTCCATTTTTTGTCGTTAAAACCAGATAAATAGCAGCTTTGGTTTTATAAAAGCTGGGAAAAAATTGCAAAAGGCCTATGAATTGATTAACTAAGCTGATCGAAACGTTCTTTATTGATTCATTATGATGCACTGTGGAACTCATTTTCTTGTGGCTATACAGATTCTATTTTTATTTTTTCATACATACATATTTATTTATTGTTATCTTTCTTAATTAAAGTAAATGTGGTGTATGGCTGTAAAAAGCTAGTGTTTCCGTAAAACAAAATAACCAAATCATTTGAATAACTAATTTATATAATAATCTAAATAAGAAAACAAAACAAACAAAAAACGCAAACTATTCGAGAGTTCACAAAACGAAAAATTTACCTTTTTACATATAAACTTCCTGCTTACAATTTACATCATGATATACATTTTTTAAAATTTTTCGGATATTACTTTAAATACTTAAGTATATAGGAATTTCTGAAAATCGCATTGGAAATTGACTTTTTTAAAGCAACTGTACAACTGTGAAAGGAGTTGTTATAACTACGTATATAAAAAATAACGAAAAGTGGGAAAAACAAGGAGAACTTAAGAGGCAATTCTGGTTTTCGCTTTTAATATTGACAAACTGTTGCTATTAACTAATCACTATCATAGTCGTTTTTACCAGTTACGGTCAAGGGACGCCGTGATTCATCTTCCGAGCCATAAACCACTTCCTCATCTGAGTCATTAATCATAGAAAAGGCAGGATTATCTTTTGTAACAGACATTTCAGCTGCAAAATTTATCAAATTTTTTATAACATTTTTCTTTTAGGTTATTTTTTTATCAGTTCAATACTTACTCTGAGAAAATCGACCATTGGGAGCATAAACATAGGCCATCGTAAATAGATAAAAGTTTAAAAGACCATAAAAACACATGAATTGTGCAGAACTCTTATAGGTGGTATTCAAAGAGGCCACAAAATTATCTTCCAAGATGCCAAAGCCAAAACGACATGTTGTCACCGTTATTGTGATCGTTATAACAAATAACATTAAAAGAGTTAAAAATTTTAAACGCATATCTGGAAAGTATAAAAAAAAAATATTTGATTTGAATACGAGTTTATAAAACAAATATTGCTGAATAAAAAAGATTTGTAAACGCAGAGTACAGCTGCAAAACAATCGATGGCACTATCGAGAGTTTTATTTTTTATTGAACTATCGATATATTTTTTATCGATAGTGATAATATCTTCGAAAAGGTTTTAAATAATCTAAGGTAATCTTAATTATTTTTATACATTTTGAAGTCGTGGTCAATTACTAGGAGTGCACATCGAAAGTAATCGTATTTTGAGCAAATGTTCTGCCTTAAAGATATATTCTTATTTGAAGATATATAAAAGAAAACCCCTTTAGGCCAAACTAAAAGGAGTTAAATATTCTAATTTGGGGTCGGCTTTAGTATAATGGCGCCAATTGCCGTAAAATAAAAAAGTGTGCTGCCAGGTGCTTACAGATTTTGTACGCGAAGCCGGTGTTGGTTATACCATGGAGGAGAAAATCCCTAAGACCGCCAAAGGCTGGTTATCAAAAACAAATTTTGCATACCTACGAAAAAATTTTTTAAAATAAAAGTAAAAAATACGATTTTGGATGCTTGAAATCGTTTATGAATTCGCGATTTTATATTCTGTGCAAAAACTTTCCTCTGGCAGCACTGTTTTAGCAACATTTTCATATTTTTTCTTAGTAAATGTTGCTAAAACAGTGCTGCCAGAGGAAAGTTTTTGCACAGAATATAAAATCGCGAATTCATAAACGGTTTCAAGCATCCAAAATAACATTAAAAGAGTAAACTAAAATCCTCCGGCAGACTTTGACTTCAGCTTTGGTGGGTCTACGACCCCCCTCTACAAACCTATGAAACTCATTTCTTTCAAAGTCTGGCTACTTATTCTAAAGTTTCCCCCTAATTTGTAATAATTTATGATTACTGACCACCATCTAATAGCTGTGGCTTGAACCTCTTAAAAACTAAAACATTGGAAAAATATTTACCAAAAAATGGCATTGATCTCAATTCTGTGTAAGCTCTCAATATCAGCATGGCCAAGTACAGAATATACATGCATCCCGCAATATAGAAAAACATTTTGAAACCCTAAAAATATACATAACAATAATAAGCTCAGTATTAATTTTTTGTGGTCATCACTTTCTTAAAATTTGTACTTACATTATAGTTTTTGGTATCTACGAAATGACTATAAGTGGGATCCTTCAGCTCATTGCATTTTTCCCAAGTGGCCAACACAATGGCACAAAGCCATATGGGCAGGACAACAATAATTTTGGGCAGATAAAAGCGTACAAATCTTCTTTCGTTTTGCCTCAGACCATGATAGATGCACAACCAAAACATCAGCAGAGCACACAGAAAAGTGGCCTGCAGTACGGCATCCAACATGCCCGGCAGCCAGGAATTCATTAGAAATATTAGGGGAAAAAAGGGATCTGAAAAGCAAGGAATTGTCGATTAACACAAAAATTTTAACATTTACTGCCCGGTCCACGATCGATGTCACTCGACAGCGCTCGCTTATTTACATGCAATACAATAATAAAATTCAAAACTTTGTTGCGGTTTTCAGAGGTTTTGTGTAAACGAACGTTGCCGAGTGACATCATGGGCCTGACACTTACAGGCCAACCTAAATTAGCGCATCAAGCGTATTTTTGCTGTGTAAACCACCCATTCTCCTACAAAATGGGTGGCTTAGACGGCAATAATACGCTTGACGCGCTAATTTAGGTTGGAGTGTTAGTTTTAGCTTATAAATACAGGGTTTTTCAATAAGAGCGCCACAAAAGTTTTTTTTTTAAATAAAAAAAAAAAAGGTTTTGGATATCAATGAAATTCTTTATTCCTGTAAAAGCAGGTATGATTCCATTATTTACGCTTGCAGACGTCCAGACGCTGAACCCAATTTCCGACAGTTTTCAAGCATAAATTGACCGATACTGCGGCAATTTCACGTTCGATATTCGTACGAAGTTCATCAATCGTTGCTGGCTTGTTGGCATAGACCATGGACTTGACGTAGCCTCACAGGAAATAGTCTAACGGCGTCAAATCGCACGATCGAGGCGGCCAATCGACTGGACCATTTCGTGAGATAACACGTTCTCCAAACTTGGTTTTCAATAAATTGATTGTGACATTCGCAGTGTGGGCTTGTAAGGCCGTCCGGTTGGAACCACATGTTCTCCAAGTCCATATCATCCAATTGGGTCCAAAAATATTCGGTTATCATTGAACGGTAGCGATTCCCCTTCACAGTGACCTGCCGGTCATGATCATAACGGAAGAATTACGGCCCAATGACTCCGCCGGCCTATAAACCGCACCAAACTGTAATTTTTTCGGGATGCCATGATGACTCATGGAGTACATGTGGATTGCTGCCAGACCAATAAGGCATATTATGTTTATTGACGAAGCCATTCAGGCAGGAATGAGCCTCGTCGTAAATTGGACGTAGCGCTCGCTCTTAACGTTGAGGCCACTGACTCCGAATTTCGGTAGTAAATTTTAATAATTTCGACTCGTTGTTGGCTCGTATATCTTTGCATCATGAAATGGCAAACCTTATTGAAGCGAAATGTCAAAAGGACAGCAAGAAATATGGCGTCGTCGCTGTATTTTTGTAGCGTCCCTGTTGAAAAACCCGTTATTTACTTACTATCGTATAACAATAACAAAGGCAATAGCACCGATATCCATTTTTGCTCTATGGACCAATCATAAACCGGATATTTACGCAACGTGTGCGCATACCAACACTGGAAAAGAAACAATAGTTTAATAAGTGTTACAGAAGTGAGACAGACATTAAAATGCCAAGATTGGCAGGGAAGTACTTATACTTACGATAACGATAAATGTAAAAAGTAGAAATATAAAGCGGAACCAAATTTCAATTTGCGTAAATTCTGGACTATAAGTTTTGAACTGAAAATTAAAGATTAAAAATGTTTAATACTGTACACAAATGTTAGATAGAAATACATATGTTTGCAGTTAATCAATTACTTTAGTTAATCAAATGTGTGCGGTTGATTAGCAAGCGACATCTGCCAGCGAAAGAAAAATACAACCCTGCATGAACACTACCAGCTAAATGATCGGTCATTTAACTGGTAGTGCTGACTGATATATGTACATATCGGTTAGGGCTTGTGGTTGGTTAAAAAGAGATTTCGAATGATCACTTTGCGAAGGTGGCAGCGCTGGTTAAAAAACGAAATCACACGTACACGAATGTTTACATCAGTTTTTTCATTTTGCCCTTAAGAAAATGATAGAAACCCTGATTGATGTATGAACCCGTCAGCAATGGCGGTCATATGATGCATTAAATGGCCGACACGGTTCTTGCAGGGATAACAATATCGCAACTGTAGAGGTGATACCGCAACTGCGGAAGGATGCCACAGCAACGGAATAAATATGTAATTGGAAATTTTGTTTCCGCACAAATCGATATTTTCAACCTTATATCAATGCTAATATTACATGAGAAGGAGTAAAATATTACTAAAAACTGGATGCATCCACAATATGTCAGGAACCATAAGAGATAGCATAGAGAGCTGGAGATTGCATGGATTGATATGTATGTACATACATATGTATATCTATAAAAGTCACTCCAAGAACCGAGGTATTTTCTTTTTTTAGACTGGGACCTCAGTACTCAGGAGATGACCCCTATATATGCATTGCATTGTACTGCAACTGGGAAAATAGGAAAGATGGATTGGTGGGCGGAAAAACGAAAATGGAGAGTGTTTGTGGACGTTTGATTAAGCAAAAAAATTATAACATAAAAACGGAACATTTATTTTTGCCAAGCTGTGTAAGTCAGGATTAACTGTTGCTAATTTGTCCGCTTAGTGTCCAGTGTATATACCTTCGAAACAATCCAGTTAACAACATTAAACGAAACCTCTTCAGTATTCCAAAACATTGACTATACAGAACAAAAAGGTGACACCAATAAGACCTATTACGAATGTACACTTTGATGGACTCATTTTAAAAAATATATCAAGTTTATGAAGATCTCATTTAGCGAATATCTATACATAATTTGCCAATTGCTCGGGAGCTTAATTTCGATTTTACTTGCTCAAAATTTGAGAAAAATTTTGCATTAATAAAGGGTCCGTCAAATAACTTTTTTTAACGGCGCAAAACATCGAGTGTAGCTTCGACAGTGTAACACGTAGCGCCGTCCTGTTGAAACCATATGTTGCCAATATCGTCCTCTTCAATTTTTGTGAACAAAAATTCGTTCAACATGGCCCGATAACGATCGCCATTGACTGTAACGGCCACTCCTTGCTCATATTCGAAGAAAAATGGCCCAATTATGCTGATGGACCAAAATCCACACCAAACAGTGACTCGTTTTGGGTGCGTCGGCTTTTCAATATATGCGTGCGGGGGTTTTTTGTACCCCAAATGTGACAATTTTGCTTGTTTTCATACCCGCCAACATCAAAATGAGCTTCATCTGAAAAGATGATTTTTTTTTTTGCAAAATCGGCATCTTCTGTAAGTTGAACGCAGGCCCACTTAGCGAAGCGTATACGCAACCATATTCGTTTAGCGGAAGGATAAAACTAATTATCTGTCAAATCAGACATGCGCTAAGTGTTACCATTCACGAAATAAGCACTAATTGAAAAAAACGTTAGATGGCGGACCCTATACTTGTCGAAAACTCAACTAGTACGTGTAAGTATCATGGTGTGAATGGAATGAATATCATACTTACATAAAATGTTATACCCGTTATATTGTATTTCTGATGAAATGACTCCAAGCCCAAAAATCTCACAGTTATAATGTAATGAGCATACTCTAGAAAGCCCAAATGCATGATTGTGAACTCCTCACAATCATTACGGTTACAGGACAAATGACGAGTTCTGTTGTGTAAATTTGCAGCAGCTAAAATACTCTGCGGTTTATGTTGCTCCGTTATGCCGTCAATGGCCACACTGACATAAAAACGTTTATCATATTTTTCATCTTTAAAATAAACAAAATAATTAATTAAATAAAAAATGTATACATATGTATGTACATAGATCGTTTTATTTATGTAAATGGCTCACCATCATTATTGTTGGTCACTAGTTTGGCTATCAACCACAGTTGCTGGGAATAGGTGGTCATTAATGGCGATTTCATGGCGAACGGCCCGGTGGCCAGAACATTCGAGGAGTTTGCCAGTGAGGTGTGATTAAGTATAGTTCTGGCGGTTATTTCTGAGGTGCTGGTAATGGGTGGGCCGGTGAGTCCTATAATTATGCCCAAACCAAAACAAGTTAAAAATCCCAGGAAAACCATAACAAATTCTCTTTTGTGCATCGAATATAAACGCATGTGTACCGATCTCTCACAACGATCATGATGATATGCTGGTGCTATATATTTATTAAATTCACTAAATAAATCACTAAATTGCGACAGGGAGTTTTTCAGGCGCAATAACAGGCCTCCGGAAGGCAGGTGATAGGCATAACCCAAGCCACTGGTGTCGGAGGGCGGTTTGGCCATCGTGCGGTTTTCTTTAATGCGAATTTTTCTTCTTGTTTTTTTTTTTTAACAAACTCTCTTTTGACACAAAAGGCAAAGGCTAAAAAATAAGTATTATCTAATCAAACAACTAAAACGGTTTCAAGGTTTTTATTATATTCGTACGAATGTGGTTTAATAAAACATAAATCACATTTTTAGCAATAGTTTTGCGCTGAGTTGAAGTTGTGTTTTAAATTCGCATTTAAATATCTACATTTTCCAGGTTTTATTTACTTTTGCAAATTGAACTTTATTTATAATTCTATTTAGATTACACAAACACACACACACACACACACGGTAATTTATAAATTTAGTTTGTACAATTTTCGTGAATCGTTGTTTTTCATTAAATGTTCTTTAATATTTCCTATTCTTATATTAAGCAATTTTTCGAACTAAAAATTAACATGTTTCGTTGCCAAAAACTTTAAATATTGATTTTATTTTCTCCGTTCTGGCTTGTTACTATTTAACTCACATATGTTTTTCTGGATTTTTGGTTTTCTGTTTAGCTTATTAAATGGGGTGGTTTGTTTTGACAAATAATTGCATACTTTAAGGGGCGCATGTCCGTTTCTTATCAACTTTCATGCTGACAGTCATGGTTTTATATTTTTGTTTTCCTTTTTTTTTTTTTTGTTGCTTTAGACTGTACCGGTATTTTTGCAGTGATTAAAATTCCGAGTTATTGACAAAGAAGGTAAGAAAATTTGTTTTGTAAACAAATTTGTATGTATACAAATAAGTTTTGTTTTTGCAGGAATTGCCGCAACATCGACAACTGTTGCTTGTTTGTTTACAGAAAACTATAATTGTGGGTGGCTGGCAGATAAGGAGGAAGAGCAAAGCACTAAGCAAGATCACAAAACCGGGAAAATTCCAAATGAAAACGCAAAACATATTTGTGGTATTAAGCCTAATTTTTTTAGTTTTTAAGAGAAGGAATTTTCAACTTTAAAGTTGCTTTCAAAAATTTTATGTCCTTCAAGATGGAATGAATTTAATGATTCTGATGAAATCGATTTGTAAAAGACGCTCCAATTGGAAGCTCTACAATTGCGATTTTATAAGGTTTGATTTTTCTTTAAAACTGCAACTGCAAGACTGTGGTGTTTCTTTTTTGAATTTTACTAATTTTACCGCTTGTCTAAGGCACTAAAGGAAGAGAAACGCTTGCCCAACATTTTGTTCTTAAATCATTAGTAACATTAAGTACTACGTTCATGTCCTTTTACCCGGCATTTAGACGGGCAAGTGGTTTCATTAAATTTTGGTATACCCATTATGAATAAAAATTTCAATGAAATCTGTGACTTTCATGAAAATTTTTTGCTCAATTTCAAAGGGACGTGAAAGTTCATTTTAAAAATGTCGTCAAAGCGAAGAGTTGCAAGTATTATAGGTTTGTTTATTACTGAAATAGAGTTGCCAAGTCTGCTACAAACATAAATTTATAGGGCAACATTCGACAATAATTTTTATTGCTAAACTTTTAAGGTCATATTCGTAATAAATATTTTAGGTTTATTAAACTCTTATTTGACAAATTTTCCATACAAATATGTCAAATAAGAGCCTTATAAACCTGAAATAATTTTTATGAATTAGGGGCTTATTGATTAATTTAATAATTATCACTATAAATAAATATACTTCATTTATGTTCTGTATTCATATTTGCTATAAATGGGTTTTAAATATTTTCTAATATACAAAATAATTTAAAATTCACAATTATTATTCTACTGCAATCCTGAAAATTTGTGTATGCTTTGGAGAAGGCAACCGTGTTTACTACCTTGTCAGTTTACTTTCAGTAAATGTCAAAAAATTACTTTCACGAAAATTTTGCTGAAAGCTGAGTTGAAAGTTACAAAATTGTGAGTGTATTGCAACTTTCAGGTACATATTTACTTTCCCGTCTAAAAGACGGGTTAAGTAGCTGTAAGCATGATATAACTGCTAAGGTAAGAACAACTTCAGGAAAAATAACATGCATTTTGTTTTCGTACAACTTCTGAAATCTGTCAAGAAGACACCACTGCTCATGATACACCAAATGTTCGAATGGTCTATTCCAAGCTCTCGAATAATTCGAGAACTGTAATAAACATGAATCTTTGTCAAAGGCGCCACTTGTGTGCACACGTAAGTCTTAAATTTTATCAAAACTATCAGTAGAAAATGTGGGCTAACTTTGAACAAAACGTTATTTATACATTTTTAAAACTCGAAACTAGTAACGAAATAGAACTTGTATGCTATAAATGTCACAAACTTCTTTGGGATTTTCTTAGTTGTATAATATAATTATAATTATTACCCACGTCTGTGCTATAAATCACGTGTTTTTAAATTACTTAATTTCTAAACGCAAAATGGGCATTAATTCAGCAAGTTGAATTTCTGTTTTACAAGTGAAGTCTGGAACAGCATTTTGAACGAAAAATCACAAGAGAGCACCAAAAAGGCAGCTTTTTATGCAATTTGTTTTTGGATATCACGTGAATTTAAAGTTTTTTTTTTGGGGTTTTCTTAATTGTGTGTTACAAAAATTTTAACATTCAGACCTGTTATAAAAAAACACGTGTTTTTAAATCGCTTAATTTCTAAATCTAAATGAACATTAATTCAACAAGAAAAACAGAAATTTTTTGTAGTATAAATGATGCTTGGAACAGCACTTTAAACGACTTAAATTAAGAAAAATCATAATAGAGCAGCAAAAAGTCAGGTTTTTGGGAATCATGTGAATTTAAACAAAGTGATTTTCATATCTGAACTGTTTAATCAAACATTTTAGAAATTCCCTATATCATTATTAATTTATTTCAACATTATTTCTATTTATAAATATCTTTAATCCCAAAACTTAATTAAACCATCCCAACCGGCCGTTGCCACTTTACTCGATTCGTGCGGATGCCAGAGCGAACTTATGCAAACGCCTTCGTGTGCCTGCCATTTTTTATACATTTTCGTTGTTTTCCAATCCCATATGTAACATTTGCCATCGCCATCTCCCGACACCAAGTACGACATATCCGGAGAAAAGTCCAATTGACAAGCGTAACCCGATACCATATGACCGCTAAATGATTTTTTGCGATTCATTTTGAAACGATTGAGTGCCGAAAAGATAACAATTTTGTTGTCCAATGACTGGCAAGCCAGCCATTTGCCGTTGGGAGCCAAAGTAACAGCAGGCATTGAATGCATGGTGGGATCGGCAATGTATTTCATGTCTACTGGTATATCCCATTCCCAAATGCGCATTGATTTGTCATCGGAGGTGGTAACGAAACGCCGATTTTCATCAACGAATGTAATAGTATTAACAGCGCCTAAATGACGATCATATTCCTGCACAATGTCGCCACTGCGTGTATCCCACTGTAATTATATAAATAAATAATTATAAAAATGTTCTTAAGAATTAAATAACAGAAAAAAGAGAAAATAGTTTTAAATTAGGGCATTTTTTTAAAACTAGTTTATGCAATTTTTTGTTTACTCAACGTTTGTGGCTTGTGGTATATGTAGTGGGATTTTAAAAACATTAAACTAAAACACACTATAATCACTAGAAAGCTTACGGATACAAAAAGAAATGTACAAAACTGCAATATGTAAACCAAAAAATTTCAATTGTTTCAAAGTCTGAAGGGTTTGACTGTGAAAAATTTTGCAAATTAATCACCCTTATTGTGTTTGGCGTAGTTTAATAACGACAGTTTACGTTGTTTCTGCAAATTAAAAAAAGGACCAGTTTTTTGCACTTTTGGCAGTCAAATACGCTGACCACTATCGAAATTTAATGGAGTGCCTGTAGTAGATTTTGAACAGTGTTATATTTTTTGCAAAACAAGGAATCATTTTTTAAAAACGCCTGACGTTAGCCAACCACAATAAGGGTGAATAAAAAAAATGTGTAAGACAATTCACAATACACTTAAAGTTATTTTTCAAAATTTAATATAAGAAAACAGAAACGATAAATTTAAAAATATATTGCATTCATTTTCTATCGTGCAATCAAGTCGTTTTTATATAAAGCCGGTGTCCGAACCATCTTGTTTACACTTATTGGGTGAAATTTCGTTAAAACTAGATTTAAAACACTTTATTTGGGATAAAAATAATCAGAAAATATACTTTTCAGCTGTCAGTTGTATAAAAAAATTTTTTTTAACGAACTCCAGGTGACGCAGACTTATGATCGACCATAATACTTGTGCGAATCTAAAATAATGGATTTCATGACATGATTTTTTTCGTATCCAAATCCAATAAAATTTTATTCTATAAAGCCAACAAACGAAATGTCTCGTAAAATTTATTTTTTTTCATATTGCAAATAACATTGACTTTGTTTCTTATTCTCAACAGCTCTTTCGATCACAAAAATGTTAAAATAATTTTCCAAAATAAAGTAATTTGTCAAAATTTCAAATCGGTGTTAAAATAAAATTTTGTACTCACACAAATAATTTTCTTATCGGATGTGCCAGCTACAAACAAATGCTGTTTGTTGTTATCTGGGTGAAACTTAACGCAAAATGGCATTTTGCGGGCCGTAAATCTAGAAACCACTTCACCAGTTTCAGCATCCCACAATTTGATATAACGATCATAAGACGCTGAGAGAAATTTGGTGCCTTTATTATTCCAAGCAATATCTTTTATAGCTTGTCTGTGGCCATTAAATGTTCGTATACAACGTCGTTCTCCATAAACTTCCCACAGTTTGACACGACAATCCATGGAGCCAGACAACAATAGATGAGCAGTATGAGGAAACCAACGTATTGCTGAAATGCCCTTTGTATGACCAGTCCAAGTGTGTATGTGGGCTTTGGGCAGAAAACATTTTGGCGGTGGAGCGTTTGAACGTAGATTGACGCCAAGGTCATGCGGTGCATGGAGGTAGGAGCGTCCCTGGTAGTCATAGGCATCTTTAACTAAAAGTAAAATGAAAATTTATTATTAGTATGTATTATTAAGATTTAAAAAATTAATTCTTAACCTAATATTTTATTGCAAGGGGCACACTAGCTGCATAGGCTATCGGCCCCAAAATAAAAATTTATGTTTTTGCTTGCTTTTATAAAAGCTTCAGGGATTAAAACTGTGTATAACTTACTGTGTAATATAGATTTTTCTTCCAGCGGTTTGTCTTCGGGTATGCGTCCTCTTCTATGTCTCTTAGCAAGTATTTCTTCGAGTTCAGCTTTTTCCTGTTCGTTGGGCTTGGCTATTATTTGTTCATTTTCATAACGACCCCAGGGTCCTAAGAAGCCCTCTATATCATCTGGTTTATCATTTTTCTCTTGTTTTCGTTTGTTTTTCGGTTTTGGCCCTTCGAATACAGTTTTGCCTTCGTCATCGTAGGCTGATTGTAAATCACCAACGAAACAAGAACCATCTGCCACATCGTCCACTGAAGGATCCAAGGCATAACCATATGTATGAAAAGTTCTGCGCTGGTTCTCAAATTCAAAAGCATTTATATGGGCTTTCTCCACATAGCCTGCCAGCGTGTTACGAGGTGCTCTTAATTGTTCTGTTAAATTTGGGTTATCTGGCCCTTTCACCGGAGCATAAAGCTCATCATATTTTGGATTATATTCGATTTCTTTCAAAGTAGGATCTATAGTTCGTTGCACAGCCACAGCACCTAATGGTACAACTTCGGGGGCAGCACAAACAGCCAAAGTTTTTGCCATCGACATCTTAGGGTCAACAGGCTTTAAGTACTCAGGTGTTTTCTCTTTCGTTTTTCTTCCTTCAGGCTTTTTTGTTTCAATGTCTGATTGTTCTTCATCTGAAGAGTTTCCATAATTTTGCAGATTTAACATTATTGTACTTAAACAAGAATAAAATTAATTGAAATCCACAATGCGTAGAAACAAACAAAAACGTTTGGAGATAATTTTTTTTGACAATCAGCTGTTAAACCTTCATTACAATGATAATACAGGAAAGCAGCAGTTATCGATAACTATAGTACAACTTAATTGTCATAACTTCTTAGTGTGATAAGACAGTTCATCCGGTAAAATATTTTTTTGCAATTATTTGGAAACAGGCTCTTAAGATACTCTGAATTTACATAAAAAATTTAATTTGAGAGCTATTATGAAATATGATAACAAAAATTGAACTCCACGCCAACAAGCCAACAGTTTAAAATTTAAAATTTTGGCATACAAAACTGCCTTATCTCCATAACCTGTGCTACCTAAGCTATGCTACCTAACTTTGCGCCAAAAAGCAACGTTTGTGTGTATGTTCTGTCAGTAGTTATTAGTTTTCTTGCTTTCGCTTGTTGAATGCGTTGTTTTGTTTAGAATTCGGTTAATATACCGAAAAAATTAATAAATTTATTGAAAATTTGGTTTTATTAGGTGATATTTGTTGAAAAAAAGTTTAATTTTGTTGTTGTAAAGTCTGAATATACATATATGAAAAGTGTTGTATTTATGTTGTGTTTCGAATCAAACAGTTTAGTGGGCGACTTCACGATTTCAAACTCTTTTTATACTTTTAAAATTTTACCTTTTTCGTTTTCAGTGTAATTATGCGAACGAATAAAAATGTTTCAGAATTTGAAAATCACCATAAGTTAAAAATCATTGTACAAAATCGTGGAATCAAGATTAATTTCAAATATTCAGTTTTTTGGGTGCAACTAGCAACTTTATTGTATTTTGTTTCGTATTTCAGCTTATAACGAAGCGATCGTTGGATATGCAGAAAAGTGCTATGAATTTATTTTAGGTTCCAAAAGGCTGTTATTATAACGCACAGCAACTAATTTTTGCATTTATCTGTTTGATATTTTTAGTAAAAACTTACTTACTTTTAAATTTGATGCTGGCATTTGAATGCAAGAAAAAATAGTTTATTTCAAAATCATTCTAGTTTTACTTTAGTTGTTATTCTGATGCACAACTCTACGACACACCAGCCACACCAAGCTTATAGCCGGTCTAGTCATAAAGTTAGAAAATTTGTCCTGGTCCTTCCCCTGTAAGAATGCTCACGATAATAGTTTCATTATATACAAATGAACTTCTTGTTTTTTGTTTTAATTTTTAATATAGACTTTTATTTAATTACCCTTGTAAACATTATCTCATTGTTCTACATCTGAAAAACTTCCAAAATTTTGCAAATTTAACATTACATATTTTAAACAAGCATAAAAACAAACAGAAATGGTTGAGGTTATTTGTATGACAATCAGCTGTTAGAATTAAATCTCAATGGTAATACAGGAGAGAACTGCAATTATCGACTACTGAAGTTCAAATTTTAATTAGTGAGATAAAACGGTTCAACCGGTAATATAATTATGTAATTATGTTGAGTCTTATAAAATGCTATGAACTAACATAAAAAATATAATCTGAGAGCTTTGACGCAGTATGCTAACAAAAATTGAGCTCCTAACTAAAAATCAAATGCAGCTTAAGATTTTTGTAGAAAACTGCATTATCCTTATAACCTGTCATATCTTGACTGTGCACTTTGCGCCAAAAAGCAACGTTTGTGTGTATGTTCTGTCAGTAGTTATTAGTTTTCTTGCTTTCGCTTGTTGAATGCGTCGTTTTGTTTAGAATTCGGTTAATATACCGAAAAAATTAATAAATTTATTGAAAATTTAGTGTTAATAGGTGATGTTTGTTGAAAAAGTTTTATTTTGTTGTTGTAAAGTCTGAAAAGAGTGTTCTAAGGTTTTATTTATTAGTTTTCTTGCTGAAGGTGTTGTTTTATGTCTAGTATCTACAAAGTAGTAAATTTGTTGAAAAGTTGGTGTTAAAAGAAAGTGTTTGTTGAAAAAAGTTGTTCGTTTTATTGTGAAGTGCGAATTTGTATTAAAAAGGGTTCCAAGTTGCAAAATTTATTGCAACCTAAACATTTCTGCCCCAATGGGGACTCCATACAATTTGTGGTTAGAATTTTCGTTGAATTTGTTTAATGGTGTTAGTGTTAAATACATATGTGTGTGTTTAATGCTTTATGCTAAAAAAGTAAAGTGTTTATGATATATCAACATATGAGTGTGACTAACCAGTTTACAACCTGAAAATGCTTCAGACAGATTTCTTCAAGCAAAGGAAAACGTTTAGGAAATTCATGTTCTTACAAGTAATTATCAAGGTAAGTTTTATTTCTTCTTACCCAGCAATTCTTCTGTTTTGCTAATTAAAACCCACATCATTTTCTGCGCTAATAAAACAACTTAGTTGTTGGTTGTTGGAGTTAAATGAATAGTTTTACCGTCCACATTTTGTGGACCACATTGCTTAAATATACTAACAGCATTCATACTTAAACTCTAATTTTCTGAAGTCTTATGTCGAAATAAGACCAATAAAATCCTTCCTAACTGTAACTATCGCTTAGCACCTGAAAAGAATGCAATCAAATGCATTTGCCTCGATTAAAAGTCTCTTTTTTACCCTTAAACAGGTTTCACTGATAGAATTTTTTTCGGCATCTGTTTGACTTAATTTTGCCAAATATACAGTCAAAAGAAATCCGAAAATGCTAAAATAGCATGTGGGGTGCTATATTTTTACCTTTTCCCCTGTACGATTTGTCAGGAGTGTATATTTCTTTTGAATTTCATTATTTTAGTTTAAAATGCAAACCATTAAAGATATCTTTCAAAGCAATTAGCTTTGATTTTATTTTTTATTTTTGGTAATGCAAAGTTGATTACAAAAGTAAACAAATTTATAAAAAACTATTAAGTAATGCGAATTTATATACAACACTCAGTTAAATACTGTTCACGCAAATAATAACTAAACTCCATGTCAGTGAGTTTTAAATCAAGCAGTTTTAGTGGGCGACTTCACAATTTCAAATTCTTTTTTGCGTCACATCATCATACTTTTAAAATTTTGAGCTTTTTTTTCGTTTTTAGTGTAGTTATGCAAACGAATGAAAATGTTTCAGATTGTTGTACAAAATCTTGGAATCAAGATTAAGTTCAAATAAGCAGCTTTTTGTGACTACTAGCAACTATTTTATTTGGTTTCGTATTTCAGTTTATAACGAAGCGATTGTTGGTTATGCAAAAGAGTGCTATGAATTTATTTTGAATTAAAGTGACAGCAAATAATTTTTGCTTTTATCTGTTTAGTATTTTGGGTAAAAACCATTTACTTTTAAATTTGATGCTAGTGTATGGAATGGAATGGAAGAAAAAGTAGTTTAGCTCAAATTCATTCTAGCTTTCCCTTTTTTTTTTTTTTGTTATTATGATTAGCTTTTAGTCGGTTTGGTTTTAAATTCAAAAAATCTGTGCAGGTCCTTCTGTTGTGAGAATTCTCTCGATAATACTTTCATTTTATTTAAAATAAAAGGCTTGTTTTTTTTTAATTTGCAATAAAGACTTTTATTTCATTACATTTGTAATCATTTCTTTTTTCATTCTGTATTTGTAAATTTTATAATTATAATAATTTTGTAAATTTTTTATATAATATGAATGACAAAAATTCTTACAATTTTGATTAAAATACATAGAATTATGTATAGAATAATATAATTATATTTTTTGTGGTATTTTCTTTAATAATATTTTTATTTTATATTTCTTGTTTTATATAACATCTTAAACATTTAAATATTTTATAATGACTTTTACATTAATGTAAAAAAAAAAATATTACAAAATAACTTAAATTTATTAATGAAAAAAAGTATTCAAATAATGTACAAAATAAAAGTATGTGTGTATGTATAAGAAAAAATATGTTAAATAATACATTTTATATATACACAAAACAAATAACAAAACGCAAAAAATTGTTAATAATTAAAAAAGAATTACTAGAAAATGTTAACAATAATTTTTGCTTTTTTGGTATTTTATGTAATAAGGCCCTAGAAAAAACACAAGTTTTCCTTTTCAGTGTGTTACTATTTATTTATAGGAAAGTCAGTTGTGTAAATGAAAACTGAAAAATCATGACATAATATTTAATAACGTTCGGTTTTATTTAAGTTATAGATTTTTGTTTTTCTTTTAAAGCGAAAATTATGCTAAGTATTTTAATTGCTGTTAAGTTTGAAGTAAAAGGTTTAAATTTTTATAGCTAAATTGTTTTTATTATTATTTTGTTTTTATAGTAAACTTAGTTTTTAGGTGTTAGTGTTTAAATGTTTTATAGTACAACAGTGTCTTTGGATTTTTCTAGCTTTTGTGTAGAGTTTTTTTTTTTCTTCTTATAAACATTTCATTATTTTTAAATTAAATAAAATGTGACCCAGAAAAAAATCGTAAGTCTTTCAGTTCTATAATTCAGCGCGAAGAAAAATATTCAGAAAATAGAATTAATGGCTTAAAGCAGTTTTTATTAGAAAAAAAAACCAAAATATTTTCAAGTATTAATAGTTAAAATTGGTGGTTTTAAACACAATGGACTGTTGTTGCAAAAAAAAAAAAAAGAAAAACAAACTCAGTGGAATAAAATAATAATAAGGGAAATCAAGCTGCAATTTCTACTCGACGATTGGGATTTAATGATATTTATAGAGCTGTTAAATTGCCAATGAACGAACATAAAGAGGCTTAATAAAAAAATTTAATAACAATTTTCTTAGTAAACACTTCAAACTCATATTAACTTGATTTGAATACGCACAAAAATTAAGAAATTAGACATCACTGTTTAGGGAATTATGTCTAATTTACAGATATTGTAACAGTTTGTCAAAATCTAGAACTTTGTAAAACATATTGTGCAAAAGCACAGAAAAATTGTTTCAATTGGGTTTTTATGTCTTTGAAAAGTCTATAAAGCTGTTGTTTATTAATATTTAGGATCAAATAATTAATATGAATAGAAAACGTATTAAAGAAATGTAAATGTTGCCAATAATAATTCCAGCATAACCAAACAGAATTTGAAAAATTTCCAAAAGATAGAATTTGCCAATGCTTTTGCCATATTTTTAATACACTTTTGATTTCAGCCCTACGCTGTGATAAACCAGGCCATAAAAACACATTCTGCACACACATACATATCGTTGGTCTCATGTAGAAAGGCTCTAACTCAAAAGAGGCAAAATTTTCAAAGGAAAATGCCAAATGTTGTCTGAGAATTCATTTGTTTTCGCAGCACGATTTAAGAGAAATTTTAATCCAAATTCAGGATTTGCCAACTGTTTCTACGCTTCCTAGAACTGTTCATTATAAGATATTATTATTTAACTGGGTTTCTGTTAAAAAAAACTTTAAACTTAAATTAAACTTAACTACAATTGTTAGAGTAGGTTGTAAATTTAAACTTTTGCTTTTTTTTTTTGGAAAAATTACCTTTAAATAAATGCTTTTCTTTTCGTAAAAAAAAAAAAAAAAAAATTAAAAAAAATAATAATAATAATAACAATATTAAAGTGTTTGTAGTTGGTATTTTTCGTTGTATTGGAAACCTTGTTTTGAGTATTTTTAAATGGGGGTTTGTTAAATATATTCTTTTAAAAATTATTTTATGGCATTCGTTGTTTGGTTTTTGTCACTTATTGAAACTTAATTTCGAAGCAAAAATTCAAATGAGAAATTTAAACAGATAAGTGTAGTTTTGTTTGGTTTTTGAGATGAGATATTTTTATAAATTTGTGTAAGTTTTTTTATTGTCCTTTTAAGTTTTTGTGTATTTAAAATATATATATATTTTTTTTTAATTTTAGTTTAAATTACAACACAACTCGTATATTTTGACTCTTTTGGTTTCTTAATTTGAGAACGAAATCTAATTGAAATTCTTTATTATCAACTATATTTGTTTTAAGTTACTAAAGTTTAAATTTAAATTAATTTCTTTGTTATTAATATTAATTATTTATTATATTAATATACATATGTATATAAGGCCAAATGAATAAGTTTAAGTTAATATTTTAACTTTGTTTATTTTATTTGTAATTAAGCTTATGTTTTGTTAAAAATAATTTGAAAATTTTTACAAAAATTTATTTTAATTATTTAACAAAAACTTTCACTATTTTGTTTCTTTGCAAGTATACAAAATTATTCTGGCATAATGAAAGTTTTCAATGGAATGGTTGGTATAGTTTTAATTTTTGTTTAAATTCCAAAAGAAAATTTTAAAAATTAGCCATTTTTTAAATAAGTAATTTTACGTTTTTTTGTTTTCATATAAAACAATTAACTGTTGAAGCGGTGGGCTTTTGTTATTAAATTTATTAATGTAAATTGCTTTATATAAAAAATATTAAATATTTAATATATTCACCCTTATTGAGGTTGACTTTTTTCAGACGTTTTTGAAAAACACATGCGAAATATTTTAAAATCTCTACTACAAGAACGCCATCAAATTTCAATTGTGTATGGCACATTTGACTGTAAGTAACGCCATACACAATAAGGGTGCATATTTGTTGCCGGCGTTTGTTTAAAGTTACAAAAATTAAGATCCTGACGTGTAACTCTTGTTTCTGGTATCGTCTGTTTATACAAATATTTTAAAGAGAATGGATAGTCTTATAAAAATTCAAAAAAACAAATCAAAATTACAGCGTATTGAAACACAAAATAGAATTGCGTTAAAACCCAGCCTGGTTTAAAAAATATTTAGAAAAAAAAAATTGCATTTAATAATCCAAGCCAAAATTATTTTAAAATTAAAGCAATAAATAAATGAGAGCAGAATCAAGGACTGTTTCACTATATCGAACACAGACGTTTGCAAGCGCTTTTTGAGAACGAAAACTCCTTTGTTCATTTTTGCATTCGAACTTTATGATTAACGATTATTAATTATTATTTTTTCGGGCATTTAATTCGATTTTACTCAGAATTGAGAAAGTTTATATCAGATGAAATTGTTTGTTAAACGCAAAAGGTCGAAATAAAACGTTACAAAAATAAAAAATTATTTGTAAAATTTTTTTTGTATCTACTTGCTTCAAGTGACTTTAATTTTTACTTTATAGTCGAACTTCATGATTTTTTTTTCATTGCAATTTTACCACAACAAAACAACATTATATATTATTATTTTTAAGGGTCAAAAACTGGCATTAAAAATTCGCGTTTTTTCTCGATTTTAATGCGTTCTGAAATTTCAAAGCTGACAACGCTGGTCACAATCGCAAATATGTATAACAAAATGCGTGTTATTTTTCTTGAAGTTATTGTTCTTATTGCAGGGAAGAGGCTACCTTATTCGTTGTGTCATGGCATATACATATGTATGTATATGAAGGGCAGTATTTTTCTAGAGAAGAGTATGAATAGAATCGTCTAAGCTGACTGTACGACTGTTTTTGTTAATTGAACATTTTCGCAAAAACATCACACACAAAGTTTACTTTGTTGGCTCCTTTACGCGTCATGTAAGCGCGAAGAAATCTGTCCTTAGAGTTTTACTCTCAGTTATAAAATATTTTCACTTTGATTTTAACGCGGCTTGCTGGTAGTGGAAATTAGTAGAAATCGCCACGAAAGCGTGTGAGCTGTTTATATGTATTGGTGTACTGTCGACAAGCAATTGTGTATGATGGGCGGTGTCTCCGCTGACAGCAGCGGACACACCGTTTTATAGCAGATTGACAAAAAAATACTGCATGTGTCTAAAGTAAAAAATAAAACGTTCCAAAAATTTAAAGAATCATAAAATTTAAAAATTTCAAAAACAACACAAAATAAAACATACAGATTTCACCTTGTATTACATTCAAAGATGAAAAAAAAAAACGCAAGGAACTTCGTTCCTAATGGGGGTCCCCCGACCGCATTTCTTTTTTATGTACATATGTTACCGTCTAAGCCCTCCATTAGTGGACTTTGTTTTTCCGTTTCAAAACAACTTCCAGCATAGTTTGAGAAAATGAATTTGTGGTGGCACTGTGCGGAGTCAAATTTGTTCAAACAATTGGTTGTGTGGTCACGGAGCCGCAAAGTCTCTAACATTTTTAATTGTTCAGCGTTAAAACCTTGGCTTAGATTAAAATTTAATAGATTTAAGCCAATTTATTTTGCATAAGAGCCAAGTCAAATGTATTATACTCCTCAGTAGACTTGAACATTAAACAATTTAAACAAACCTAAGAAATTTCTCTACTTATTCTATTAATCTTATGAAATTAATGAGAATTTAAAACCTTTAATATAGAAAACAATCTAGTCTCGTCTTGCAATACATTTTACTTTCTTCAACCACCTTCACAAAAAACGAGCAAGTTACTGCACGATCGCAAAAGGTTGTTAAGTAAAGTAAAGTAAAGTGTGTTTTAAGTAATTTTCTTTAAGACTAAAACCTGCTTCTCAATTTTCAAACTGGCTGAATAGCACCAAAACAATGCGGAATATACAAATGAAAGCTCTCTTAAAGCTTAGTGTATGAAATCTTTCAATTTCAATTGACGTAAAGAATATTAAAGAAATAATTTCAACTCTTTTTTGCCTCTACGGAGAAAAAAGAAAGATTTATATTAAACATAAAAAATAAGTAGAAAATGTATTTTCTTAATTAAAAAAAAAAAAACATTAAAATATAATGAGTATTTTTCAAAGGTACTGATCCTTTTAATATTTGGCGTTCAATACAGTAAAATAAGTGTAATCAAACGAAAAAAAGGAAGCTCTAAAGGATAATGAAAAGAAAAATATACAAAACTTAAAACTAAAGTAAAAAAAAGTATGTATGTATATGTATAAATATTATAAAATAGAGTAATTTTAAATTCAAAACGGAAGGCTTTTTTTTGTTTTGTAAAACAAAGTGAACTTGTTCAATGTAATGAAGAATTTAAGCGAAATTTTTGGTCAAACGTTTAGTTTTCAGAAACAAAAAAAAACGAAAAATAAATGTGCCTGCACAAACATTCATCTAATAGAAAGAATACGCTGAAACATTTTACACGAAAAGGGGTGAAAAGGAAAATACTTTAATTTATGGCAAATATGATTTTGGTCTTTGAGAAATTATTTAAGTACGCTTTTAAGTGCGATTTTCTAATTTTGTAATTAAGAAACTCAGCTTTTGAGAAATCGATGAAATTAATTTTAAGCCATTGAAGCGCTGATGGCCGAAACTTTCGTAAACTCGCATTTGTGTTGTTAAATTCGAAAAGCGACTATAAACGAAGAAGTTGGACATTTCGACATTTATATTCAGCTAAAATCGAAATACACTTTTAGTTCATTAAGATTTTGTTGTTATAAAAATCAAATGGCGTTGACGATGCTGCTGGTGCATTAAATTGTTGGGACGGCAAATTGTTATGCAGTGGTGGTGTTTGAAATCTGGTTGCCATCAGAGAACCGCTGTACAATGCGGGATTCCTGGGCAATTGTGTCATGGCATGTGGACTGTGCATCAGTGGCGGTGGTGGTAAGTGAGGAGCTGGTCGTGATGCGTAGCCAGTTGGGTTCAACAGATTCCAGTTGTTGATCAGGTGGTGAGGTCTAACGGGTGGTTGGTGCGTGAACACTGCCATATTCTGGTTGTGATGTTGTTGCTGGTGGTGCTGTTGATGCAATGCAGCTGCTACATTAAGTTTTTTGCGAAAATCTTGCATATTTAGTAGATTGGCTGAGTTGCGTCGCGTGGACGTTCTCCCACTACCACCACTCGTTGTTGTTGTGTTAGTAGTTGTATTCGAGGCGCAGGAAGTTGTTTGACCACTGTCGCTTACCTATTCCCTGTAGGGTTTGCAATACGAGTAACGGTGATTCATGTGCTGTGAGTACGAACCGGAATGTGAGAAACGTTTGAGGCACTTGGAGCACTGGAAGGGCTTTTCACCACTATGTAATCGCTTGTGTTCGGTTAAGTGGTGTTTGTGCTTGAAAGCTTTAGGACAATCCATACACTGGTAAGGACGTTGCCCTGTAGATAAAAAACAAAAAAATAACAACATTCAACTCAGTGCCTGTAAATTAAATATGTAGCTTTGCTAAGGATGGAAAGTTAAGTACCTACCGGAATGCTCGTATTTATGTCTTGCCAGTGAACTTTGCTTGGCGAAAGCTTTATCACATTGATCACATACAAACGGTAAATCAGGATCTCCAGCATGACCGTGAGTTTCGGCTTTAGCTCTTTTCGGTTTCGGTGGCAGCAGTGCGGCAGCGGCGGCCTGTTGCTGTTGCGCCATGAAGCCATTTTCAAGTGAAATTCTGGAATCATCACCGCGCCATTGTCGTTTTTTTGATCCAGGACTCAAGCTGTTGCCTCTAAAATCAATAGTTGGACCACCCAATTTAATACTGTTTATCAGAGAATGTTGGCGGGCATAATCTGCCGAACCTGGAGTCATTTGGAAAAGAGCTTCCATCGGCATTAGAGACCTTTGGGCAGCAGCCATAGCAGCTGGCATCATGTAATGAGGTAACTGGGAAAATGAGGGGAATGCGGCTGCGCTTCTGGGAGCTGAATTTTGGTGGGGTCCCAATAAGGGAGCTTCTATGGGAGATGGTGTCTGTCTAATGTTATGTGGCAAGTTAGGCGCCCCATTTGCCTGGGAAGGAGCAGCGAAATAGAGGGCAGCGGCAGCAGCTGCTGCATGTTGTTTAAAAGCTGCAGGTACCGATTCAGCGGAAGAAGGCGACATTGTGGGCGGTGTCATTTTGCGACTCAAATTAATAGCTTCCTGCATATCCCCCATTGTATTGCCAGAGGAATTTTGCATCGGTGCTATGCCATATAAAGGGGAATGCTGCTGTTGGTTGCCGCTTGTTTTCTGTGGTTTAACTGACAAATCCAGAGGCAAATCATCAAAACTGGATGCTTTACTAACAGTTTCCGGTGCAGCATCAAAGTTTTGAGACGAGTTTTGTATGGGTGCCACTGGAAGTTGCATTGGGAATGTAAGCTTATTGTTATTGTATTGCAATTTTCGTTCTCGCGAACGATTATTTTGGAACCAAACTTGCACTACTCTGGCATCCAATTGCAAGCGAGAGGCAATCATGCGGAATTCTTCGCGACTAGGACGGGAGTTGAGCGTATAATGATGCTTTAGCTGTTGTTGCTGTTCTTCGGTTATAGCTGTGCGCACTCTAACTTTGCGCTCGGCAGTACTTTCGCCTCCACTAGAGCAATCATTGCGTGAAATTGAATCTCTTTCATCTTGTTCCTCCTCAACATCACTGGAATTCATGAAAGAGCTTGAAGTGTGTGGCTGTTCCATTAACTGATGTTGTTGCTGATGGAATTGTTGTTCCAGTTCATGTTTAATTAGACCGCATAAGACCTTTTCATGCTGCACCAACTCCAAAGGGTGATTAAATTGCTTTTCGCAGCGACTGCACTTTAAGACAGGTGAAGTTTCCGGGACGCTTTCTTCCGTAACTGCGGCATTTGAATTATTATCAATTTGCTCTTCTGCATGATCGTCGGGCTCTTCAGCATTTTCTGTTTTAATGAGAGAAAGAGTTTTCGTTGTTTCTTCTTGCTCTAGATGAGGCTGCGAATTATTCAGCTCCGCTGCTACTACTGGTGATTCTCGCAGAACTTGTTCTTGTTTTATGGGGGAGCTGGGCGATTCCTCTTTCAATGGATATTCTTCTTCGGTTTTTTCTTTGTCCTTAGTTTGTTGACAAATCTTATTTTGTTCTTCCTCTCTTTGCTCGGATTCATCTAAGTCCATTACCAATTTAGGCTCATCATGGTTATCTTCATCATTAAGTTCTAAGGCCTCGGATGAGTCCTCATCCTCTACATCACCATTTGATATATTTAAATCTTTCTCACCATCTTCTTCGCCTGCATTATGGGATGGTGGAGGTGTGTTTGTTTCGGGCTCTTGCGGTACCTGTGCATGGTGTTGCTGCTGCCCAGCAGCAGTCAATTCCAACAGTCGTTGTATACTATAAGGATGAATACGCGGATCCAAAGCCATGCTATAAAAGGGATTGGGAAATGATGCCAATAATGCTGCATTCATGGCTGTGTATTCACCATATTTTGGCAAAAGATTCGTATAAAATGGGTTACTGGCATTCGAGTTTGTATCACCTGCAAAGTAACTCAAGGGATTTGTTAAACCGTTTGCAACTGGCGAGGACTCTGATTTCAATATCGGCGAATTTCCTTTGAGGGATGGCGGTGAACTTAAACCTGAATTCTTTTC
Source organism: Sturmia bella (assembly GCA_963662145.1). Lineage (NCBI taxonomy): Eukaryota > Metazoa > Arthropoda > Insecta > Diptera > Tachinidae > Sturmia > Sturmia bella. The sequence continues at coordinate 40,205,146 of OY759168.1, read as the reverse complement.
CAAAGACTTAATTATATTACGATTATTATTAAGTTTAAGGCCCATGCTAATACATTTTTTCGATGTCATGTGTGATGAAAACGAACCGGAATGTGAAAATCTCTTGCCACAATTATCACAACCAAACGGCTTCTCACCGGAATGTATGCGTATATGTTCTTTCAGATGGTGCTTAAACTTAAAGGCTTTATCACACAGATTGCACTTGAACTTACGCAACAGAGCAGACTCATCATGGCTGATCATATGACGTTGCAAACGATATACATTGGCGAACGCCTTGTGGCAAATTTTACAACTCTGAAAAGAAAGAGATGAGAAAATAAGTAAATTTTGAGTCCAGTAAGCTGTTATTTGTTATAGAATTCTAATATACGTCTGTTTGTAAAACCTTGTCTGGACATTCTATGAATGAAACTATTCACTAACTAAGAAGGCGATAAGCGTTTGAGGCAGATAAGCGAGTTTGTAAAATCAAGTAATTTGAAATTAGTTCTAACTTTACTTATTTCTTGTTTTGGAAATAATATAGTATGCATGTGTATAATTATCTACCTGCCCACCAAATCGCATGTTCCGATTTCTCTTTGACTGCTAGACAAAAATCTTTCAGTTTCATTATCCCAATCATCCGAAATAGCAAAGGGCATAGTATGAAAGTATTGACATGACTTGTCAGCAATATTCCAACGCGGAATTGCAACCATATATAAGCTTTGTACTATCGATATTTCTTAACAAGTTCATATTTTGTTAACGATTTCTGATCTCAGCAAAACTTCAGAAATGTCTTAATGAGTTCCAACAAGTAAAGGGTGGGCTATCTGTCAGGTTAAATATATAAATTCCCGATCAAGCCTCGACTATAGAAACAACTGAAGTTTTTTATACATTACTCAAATTTCTCAAATTAAATAATAATATAATGTAATAAAAACATTTGAGCCCAAAACTACACAAATCACTCAGCAACAATAAACTGTTGACAGCCGAATTACATGCCTACACATGAGCGCCAAATTTACAATGGAAAAAATTTAAAGTATCGACTACTGGTACACTTATCCAACGTACTAAAAAATTATATTAAAAAAATTGCATAAATTAGAATTTTTTGACCTATTGTATAGTAAAATTGAATACATACATGTCAAAGTTTAAAAATCTCATATTATAGAAAAAAAAATTTTTTAACGAGAGATGCCCATAAATTCTGAACCAACTGATGATGGCGGTTATAAAGAAAATATTCATTCATTATTATTTAGGAGACAATTGTGGACTTCGGACCAAAAAGATCTTTTGTGCAGGTACATATTTATTCATTTGTTTTCTAGTTATTTGGTAGGTAGGTAGGTAGATACCTAACAGGTGGTCCAAAAGAAGTCATCCGATGTTGTTTGGCTTTCAGAATATCGCTAGTGGCTCGCACAGTGTGTGCCGTTGCTCCGCCCTGTTGGAAGCACATGTCCTCCAGATCTAGTTCATTCAATTGCAACAGAAAAAACTCATTTAATATGGACCTATAGCGAGCATCGTCTATTGTGGTCTTTTGACCAGTGGCGTCCTCAAAAAAAATATGCCGATGACTGCTCCAGCGTGAACATCACACCATGCAGTCATTTTGAGCGGGTGTAATGGCTCCTCGTGCATTACTCATGGATTTTCGGTGCCCCAGAAGCGATAGTTTTGCCTGTTCACAGACCCACCACTGAGGTAGAAATGAGGCTCATTCATCGCTCATTGTGATTTTGGTTGAAAAATCGTCCACTTCGCCATAGATACGATTATTTCGCGTTCTTGGCGAGTGTATCGCTCTACGGCTTTTTCACTTGTATTCTACACAAATGTAAAAACAGATTTGGCATTGACCACAATTTGCAAACATAAGAGCAACTTCTAATAGGGTAATATCTTTTGGACTACCTTGTATAACCGAAAAAGGTATTAGCACTTTAAGACAAGATATAATTATCCTTACCACATTATTAGCTGAGGATTGTATTATTTCTTTCATTATACAAATAACACGCTCAGACATAATACATATGAATATAATATGTTTAGCTACACAAATTCGATAAGTTTAATTCAATTATTTTTGTAAATCATTTTTATCTAGGTATAAGTACACCACAACTTTAAAACTATAGGTATGCACTTTTTTTTATCTCTTCTCATAAAATTGATCTTATTCATGGTAAATACAATTCGAAACTGTTAAAGGTAGACAATGCAAAACGACAGGAATACTTATTAAACAAAGCAATAAAAACATTACTGCAGACAACGGCCAACATCACAATAATAATAATAATGATCATTATTATCACATGGTAGTATAGATACATACATATGTATGTATGTACCGTTTTATTTCACTTCTTTAATTGTCAATTAAGCTTTGCTGGAGGCAAAAAACACAACAATAACAATATATTGCGAGTGTGAGACGAAACGTAGAGCAGAAATCAACGTGTAACAAACGAAAGGTGTGTGTGTGTGACATAATATCAGCAGTGTCGCCACTGCAAACTCAAGCAAAAGCAAACATCAAAGACCTTTATTTATAATACATACTCATGTACAAAAGTAGATATGTATGTAGATGCTTTTTATCTTCAAATATTAATTGATTTTTATTATTCCAACTTTTTCTTCTATTATTATTTTGTATTACGTTTATCAGGCTCAAGTCATATTAATCAAACAAGACAAAGAAAACATCAAGGAACTTTAGCTAAGTTTCGAAGCCGCCACACATCTCATCAGCGCATAAAATATACATACAACAACTTGGGTAGCTGATTGGCTTGAGTGTCGCTTTAGAAATATGAGCTCCTCAGTTCAAGGACAGGTACTGACGCGAAGTGTGGCGGCTTCGAAACAGCTAGTTGTTCATCTAGCTAAAGGTAATTGATGTTTTCTTTGCCATGTTTGATTAATATCAATCACATAAATAATATAGAACGTACTTGAGCCTGATAAACGTAGTACAAATTAATAATATAAGAAAAAGTTGGAATAATAAAAATTAATTAATTTTTAAAGACATTTAGCAACACTGAACGTTTAGTACAAAAATTATCATTTGAGTAAAAGGTAAACAAGAGCGAAAAAATCATACAAAAGTAATTCGGAGTTTTTTTTTTTATGTTATTCTCTGCAGTTCTCTTTTCTTTAACTGGGTTTACAAAAAAAAAAAAAAAAAATTATGTGCGTGGTTGTCAGGTGTGGCGATTTTGAAGTTTGTCTGGGAACCAATTTTTCCATTTGGGGATCTGGCGATTTAAAAAAGTTGCTGACAGTTTAGTCGATTATTTTTGAAGAGACTTGGGTGCCTTGATTTTATTTTGGTATATTTATGCAGCATGAAATAATAGATACAGTATTTATCGGATATAAGAAACTTGAAAAAAGCACGAAAAAAGTTTCTTATACGTTTCTTTCTTATATACAATTATTTTATATAAGAAACTTCTTTCTTATATAAGTAGCTACGGCCATAAGGCATTTGTTTCTTATATGAATATACGAGCTTTTTTACCTTTTTATGTATATACGTAGATATACATATGTATGTAAATAGAAAAATAAAACAAATCAAATTTTATTTTATTAACCCCTTTAGTAAATAGATATAAAAAAACTAGACAACTTCAATTTGAAAAAAAAAAATTATATGTATGTAGTAAATACATGTACATACATACATAATTCATTTTGTACTATTTATTTACGAGGCAAGAAACAAAAACTTCTCACGAGCACTAAAAGTAAAAAAAAAACGTTGTTGTTGTAAAACTGTCAGAAAACAGAGTTGTCCATGCAAACTACATAAATTCAGTGTTGCCCTTGAAAGTTTCTTACATAAATTCTTTTTCTGTACATTTTGTGGTTTTGGTGTTCAAAAAAAATGTTCTTTTATCAGTTTTTTTCTTATAAGCGTTTTTCTTACATGAAACTTTTTTTGTTAGAAAAAACACTAAAAAGATATGGTGTTTTTGCAAATGTTTCTTATAAGCGTTTTGTTCTTATATGAGATGTTCTTATATCCGATAAATATTGTATTTTAGTTTAACGTATTTTGTTATGTTAGTGTATTCCATTCATATTATAGCTATTCGATATTTTCATACTATATATAATTTTGAAGCAGATTTAATATATATTTTCACCAAGATAAGCTGCCGAAAATGATACATGTAGCCAAAAACGTGTTTACGTATATGAACAAGAAAAGAATTGTACTACGAACAAGTTCTAGAAACATTCTGTTAAACTGAAGTTTTAACTCTTACTGATTTTCTAGGCATCAATGAAACAAAATTTAGCGTTTAAACTTTAGTCGCTAAACAGTGCAAGTTGATATTCAAGTTTGGTTTAATTAACATTTAAACTAGTAAATCAGTGAATAAGTAAACCACATTTAAGCGAAGACAATCTAACATTTAAACTTCAGTCATCAAACAGTGCAAAACAACATCAGCTGTTTGACATTTTTTGCAACGTTGCCCAATTTCTACTTCCAAATAGCAATCAATAATAAATGATTCATGGTTTTAAGCTAGAATTGTAAATCTAACTGATTTTGTAGGCATAACATAACCAGAATGATGGAAGTAGAGAAACATTGAGGTCGACTGATGTTACGAAAAACAAAAGTGTACACAAAATTTATATCCACTTTTTAAAAACAAAGAAGAAACTGAATATAGTATTTGTTATTTCCATAATTTAATACATAATATTCTCAGCTGAGCGGCCTAAATCATAAACAGTTTGGCATTAAAATCCTATTAACAGTTATTCGACTCATGGTGACTGAGCATCATATGGGTGCCAGGGTATGTATGTATGTAAGAATAACTGGAAATGAGAGGCAAACTCACTTGCTTCAAGAGCAAGAGAGTTGAGTAACATAAGCTTCTTTTGCACAAAACCTTACGATACTGTTAAATTTGATCTAAAGAATTAGGCACATAGAGCCAATTTGTTTCTCTGGAATAATGAAACCGGGGGAATCAATGCAAGAATTCCATGTAGGGCTCCAGACGAGAAAACAAAAACAAGCCAGCCCAACTTAAGTACAATAATTGGAGTTAAGACAGGTCACTTTGAACTACTGGCACATTTTAACCGCATAGGAATAGCGGGAGGAGATGAATGTAGAGCATGAGGGGAGGAGAGCGAGACATTAGAGCACTATTTATGCTAATGTCCGGTGTCCTCACAAAAGCGGTCCCGAGATATTGGGATAGACACTTTACCAGGCTTAACCCAATTACGGGGCAGATGCTGGAGGAAGTTAAGGAACTTTGCGAATGACATAGAGTTCCTATAGAGCTATGCGTCGATCATTTTGTGGTTAAATACACGGAGCGCACAACAAATCTACACCGGCTTAAATATGTTTATCTCACACGACATTGGCTAACATACCCTTCTAATCAACCTATAATAACCTAATATAATAAATAATAATTTCAAAATACAAAAAAAAAGGCTAGACATGTTTTTGGTCTTTAATCTTTCAGCATATTGGCGTTTTTAGCAAATAGTAAGCTATTTTTTTTTTTTTTTTAGACTGGGACGAGTACTCATGGGATGATCCCTATATATGCATTGAATTGTACTGGAACTGGGAAAATAGGAAAAAGGGATTGGTGGGTGGAAAACCGAAAATGGGGAGTGTTTGTGAACGTTTGATTAAGCACAAACATTATAACATAAAAACAGATCATTTATTTTTGCAAATCTAAATAAGTCAGGATTAAATGTTGCTAATTTGTCTGTTTAGTGTCCAGTGTATATACCTTCGACACTATCCAGTTACCAACTTTTAACGAAACCTCTTTAGTATTGCAAACCGTTCGACTGTACAAAAAACAAAAAAAGAAACTAAAAAAATAACCACGGCAATACCTATTACGAATGGTTACTTTGGCGGACTTATTTTTAAAAATATATGTATGTATGTATGTATGTATGTATGTATGTATGTATGTATGTATGTATCATGTTTGTTAAGAGCTCATTTGGCAAATATCTATACATAATTCGCCAAATAAACGTTTAATAAACATGGAATATTTGTTTAAATAAGTCATTTTTTTTTTTACTTTTTATTTTTTTACTTTTTATTTTTTTAATATTTATTTATTATAATTTAATGAAAATGATTTAATACCTATAAAATGTTCACAATTTGACAGAAGAAGGGAACAACTGAATAAATTGTATAATTTTATTTTACCTGTACTTGCAGATCAAATACATACATATAAATTTTATTTATTTAGCTTTTGATACAAATGTACAAATCCACATAACCTAATTTCTTAAGTGTTTAAATTAATAATTTCAAATTAAAATTGGCGCCTATTTCTGAAACTCTTATTATTTTATTACATTCTGGCTGTGTTATTATTGTTTTGTTCAATGTTAGAGAGTGTAAAAAAACATAAATTGTTTTTCTTCACAAAATGATCTTAATTAATTTGCTTCAATTAAAGATAGTAACAAGAAACCATGAATCACTACTTTATAGTATTTGGAATGATGTATGCACTAGTAGTATTCAGATACATATTGTGATACAGTTTGAGTTGCAGAACAAAGTTCAGTTTAATGTATGATTTTGCTTTTTAATTGACTTTTTCAATTTTTTCTATGCAAAATATTTATAAGAGAAAAAAGGAAGAATAAAAAAATAATATATATGTATGTATTTTATTCTTTGCACTTGCTCACAAATGCACACATACACATAAGTGTATATGTATATTTTTAGATCTTCACATTATTGTCTGCTGTTTTTGTTTTTTTTTATACATACATATACATATATAAAATTAATTTATGGTTTAAAACGAACACTATTACTAATTAATTTTTTATGTTTAGTCATATTAATCCTCTGAAACTTTATTAATATTGCTTGATATTTTGTAACATTAATTTACACACCGGTTTCAATTAAAAACATGATATCATTTCTTTGTATCTGTTAAAAAATGATGCTGGTTTAGTATTATTTTTTTTATATATTTTTACGTGAAAAATACTTGATAATTAATTTTATTTGTTTGCTTTGTTTTTTTGTTGGATTTTTTTTTTATCTCTTAAAGATCTTTTATGGCTATAAAAACAAAAATACTCACGACACTCAGTTTTCGATGTCGAAAATTGCGTTTATTTTTAATATTTTGTGGTAGTTTGAACATTTTTCAAGTCTAATATTTTAGAAACAGGAAATTATTGTATTTATTGTTTGAAAATGAAAAAGAACTGTTCCAATATGTACACATGCATTGTGCTGATACATACATGTGTAAATGAATGCAGGTGCCTATGGAAAACTTATTTTAAAAATAACAACTACGTTTTAACTTAAAAAAATAATATGACTAATGAACAAATAGAAATCAATTTCCGTTAAGTACATACATGCATATCGTTACCTTAACGGCAACAGGCATCTGCTCACATTTGTTAAAGTGAGTTTTTTTTTAACACATTTCAATGAAAGATTCTGAGATTTACCAATACGTAAATACGTGTTCGAAAACTACAATTTGCCTAAAAAGCTAACAGCAATATGTATATAAATACATAGTTTATCAAAAGACAAGATGTATGCACTATGTTTTTCAACAAAAGGCTTAAGGAAATATTTCAAAATGTAAAAGTACGTGATACAAAAAGTGTTAGGTTCCCCAGCCATTAAATCTTTAACTCTACTTTTCTAGTCTTCTTAAAAAAAACTTGACCATTACAATATTAGCACAAATATTTTTTTTTCTCAATTCTAAGGAAGTAAAATCGAACTGATAAAGTAATAAGCAATTGTAAATCAAATAGTTGAAATTAATAATTATAAATTTGTTTTCTGGTTAATACAAAAAAAAAAGATGAACTAATATGAAAGTGCTATTAAACAAAATTAAGTTTGAAAAAAAGGTCAAAAGAACCTTGTTTCTTTTCTGTGTTTGTGCCTACATATGTATGTGAGCATAAGTACACGTGGTACCTGTTATCTGCATAAAAATTCATACACATGTCTTTCATGTCGTCTATTCTTGTATCATTCGTTATTATATCGTTCTCCCTATTAAAAACATATTCTAACCCATCATTTACCTAAATGTAGACCCCATGAACAATAGAAATTTATAAGTTTGTACACACACTCACACATTCGTATGTTTATTTTAGGCCTGCTTTTCATTGGCTAAAAGAAACATACCTGTTGTTAACAAAACAGGTTTACATTTTCCTTTTGATGGAAACAAAAAATGGCCGTTAACACATTTTTGGTCTAATTTGATTGGTATTAACATGTTATAAAACATGTCTCTCATACCTCTTTTCAACTCAAAAAGTAACCACTGTACAAATAACACTACTAACAAGAGAACTGTTAGAGAGCAGATGGAAACAGAGTTGCAGTAACGAAGTTAAACAATTACAAATTTATTAAGGTTTTATTAGAGTCAATTGTAATTTCCTTGAATTTTTTTTTTTTTTAATGAGTGGGAGCTAGTATCTGTTTTGTTGTAGTGATTTTTAAACAAATTAAAATTTCATTTTCGAGGCTCCCAAATACTGGGAGGCGCCCCTGGGACTGCCTTTAGAAGAGTCAAATGTATGATCAATCCTCAATAATTTTTTTCTTCCCAATATTTCTTTCGAATGCATCCACCCTATATCACTTTTCCTATTCAAACAAAAAATTGAAAATCGGACAAATTTAATAGAAAATGATACATTTTTTTTTGATATGTCATTGTGGAACTTTTTTTTTCTCATACCAGGAACTATCGAAAAATCAATGGCACAATATCAAGTTGTGAACAAATTTTTTGTTATATTGTGTTTTTTAAGGTTTATCAGTTGTTAGTAATTTTATCAGGCATCAGGCTTGCGTTCGATTTTTACCTCCTCAAAATTGAGAAAGATTTTTTTGTGATAAAACTGCAGTGATCAACATTTTTTAAAGCAGACAAGTAAAGTTGAAAATTTAACAACTACCACGTCCTTCTCAATTTTGAGCAAGTAAATATCGAACTCAAGTCTGATGAAATTATTAACAATTGTGTTCGACTATACAGCTTAAATTAATCTTTAATGTTAAAATTTGTTAGCATTTATTTTGACTAGCACGAAATTTTGTGCCTGTGGTTCACTGATCTTCGAATTAGACTTTGAACAAGAAAGTAAAAGCTGAAGCCTCATAAGTGCAAAAAATTATATCACTCAATTTCCTACATGTGCCAAAATAATGATGCAGCAAACAACAACTTCCTTCTTTCTCAGAAAGTCCGTTATGTATGTATATTTGTACAAGAGCCTCATTGATCGTTTAATTGCTTTATTCGCTTAATTGCTAAAACATTATGGACTTTTTTAACTTCTATAAAATGAAGATCTATTAAAACGTGTTTAAAATTTTTTTCATAATAATAATATTTTTCGATGCACTTTTTAAATGAATTGATAAATTCTTTCTTTATCAAAATGGCGATTGAATACACTGGTATAATAATAGCCACATTGATAGTAAAACAGTTTTATACGCTTAATTGCTCAAAAATGTGGGAATTTTGCAATTCCTATAAATATTGATTTATATTAAGATACTGAGATTTTTTTTTTAAACTACCTTTCTTTCTCATAAAGGTAGTTAAACATATTCGCTCGAGAGCCTCATTGATCGTTTAACTGCTTTGATTGCTTAATCACCAAAACATTTATCAATTTTTTGTAACTGCAAAATACACTTATTAAGTATTTATTTCACAGGTATTAAATTCTTATTTTTTTCATAAAAGTAAGATCGTTTTTCAACGAATCACAAGATCAGTGGTGACATAAAACTTATGTCACCACTGACATATGTAAGTGCGTACTTGTACAGTTAGCATCGCTAATATGATGTTTTTGCCTTTGAAAAGTTATAAGAACTTGAATGTTGTCAACAAAATGTAAACAAGAGATTTAAAGAGGAAATAAAAAGCAATTAAAGGGGAAATAGCATCTTCAATAATGCAAACATATTTACATATCACGTTTTTATGGGTGAGGCAAGTTTTATTTTTTTTTTATAACAGTTGTATTTTTATGTGTGTACTTCACAGATCAATTTCAAGGAAACTTAATTATTACTTATCATCGTCATCACTTTATTTTCATTCCATCTACAGAAAGTATTTTGTAAAAAAAAAAAAAAAATTCCAAGTTTGAGAGAAATTACGTTTACACCATAAACTACTAAGAAACCGCAAAAACTCAGTTAAATCAAATCACAGAAGAACTGATTTTCCTATTGTGTAGTTCACCTTTTACACTTTTAAATAACCAGATGATGTGTGTTAGATTAAAAAAATTAATTCTGTGAACTAATATGAACAGTCACCTGATAGATATACTGGTTGCGTCTTATGTACGGAATAAATATATGTATGTATGTAGGTCTGTTCGTTTACTTTGCCAGAAGAAATCAGCTTGATATATGTATGTATGTAGGTACCACCAGTGACGTTTTTGTTGAGCAGAAAATACTGGTTTTATTTTTAAACCATTTTGTTGATTATTGAATGAAAAAACACAACTGTTTTTATTTTTATTTCATCATTGAATAAATAACAAAGCAAACTTCCTTTTTAGCCAAAGCTTGTCCTCACACACGTTAATGAGCCATATTATTTATGTATATGTATGTATGTAGTTCTGTTTGGGGTCAACCGAGCTAAATTTTTTTTAAATGAATTTTTTTTTATAAGGTTCACTTATTTCTGGTTTTTGCTATTACAAATGTCATTTAACTTTAAAAATTATTTCAATTTAAACAAACATTTTAAAACAAATTGCTTAAATTATGAATTATTAAAAAATTTGTGTACCTATTTGTTAAAATTATACTTAATTTGTATATTGCTTTCAATTTTTTATTTCCATATTCTTGTCAAAAGATTTGTTTTTGTTTTTTTTTTTTGCTTGAGTTGTCAGCTTTCATTGGTTGTCTGTAGAAGAAGCTTTTCCCTGTAATTATTGTTCAACATGTCTTGTTAAAAGAAAAAAACATATTTTTTTTTGGTTTTTGTCTTTTTTCTATTTCTTTTGTTTTTTAATTGGCCGGTATAATAATTTTTTTTAATGTGGCGCTTTGCTTTTTGAAACTTGTGAAATTTAATTTAAAAAATTCACAAAAAAAAATTTTTTGTAATAAGGGTTCATTTTTGGACCTGAATTAATACATTTCAATTGGCTCTTAAAGCAAATAAGTAATTAAGTTCTTATGAAATTTATTTATTTATTTTTTTTTTAATAATTTACGTAGATAGATAATTGATCGTAATTTATATCTGTACCTTAAGCTGAATTTGAGTAACTTTCTCGTTTTAAAAACGATTTTTTATTGATTCAAATTCGGTTTTCTTTGTTGGTCAAACAAACAAACATAAAAAAGTTGAGCGATATTTTAATAAACCACTGCAAAATCATAAACGGCAATTGTCATTTCCAATTCTATACTTTCCAATTATATACTTTAATTAATTAATTTAACTCTTATAGTCGAACCATATGATATACAATTGTTAATAGTTTTATCGAGTACGAGGTCGATTTTACTTTCTCGGATTTGAGAAAGATTTTTTTTGTGATCAACATTTTTAAAGAAGACAAGAAAAGTAAAGTCGAATATCTATTGGCTGGGGTACACATACCATGGCTGTTTCACATCCACCACGACGGTTGGTCACCAGCACCCAAATTGTTTCGAATCAAGCTTATAATTTTTTTCTTTTTTGCTTAATCAAACGTCCACAAGCACTCCCCATTTTCGTTTTTTCACCCACCAATACCTCTTTCCTAATCTCCCAGTTCCAGTACTGTGCAATGTATATATGTATGTAGGTCATCCCCTGTCTACTACTACTACCAATTCAGCCATCATAGCAATTAAAAAATTTAAACAAAAATTCAATACTTAAACAAGCAAGCACAAGTGCTGGTTACAAATACAGCCCAGAATTTCATACTCATTTTAAGCCATAACGGGAATGATTTTCTTTAATAATCCCTATTCGAACACTTGGGTATTATGCATACTTAAATTTTCAAGCATGCTTCAAGTGGAAAAAAAAAAACTTAAATTTAGAATCAGCTTTTCCTTTCTCTGTATATTATTTATAAAGCGTCATTGTAGATAATATTTGAGTAGTATTAGAAGACCGCTTATGGCCTTAAGACTAGATTTTAAATAAAATTGAGACATATTAAAAACAGAGATGTATTTTCGTTCAGTTTTGTGTTTTTAAGTAAATCTGTTTATTTCTTTGAAAACGCAACGACCTAATTTTGATTTGATTCACTTTAAGAAACATTATTAAATTTCTTATCTCTTTATAAAAAACACTTTTAAGTTTTCAAGTTTTACAAAAAAGTGAATGAATTTTTAAATGTTATCATCTACCTTTTGAAAAGAATCGAAAAATAAAAAAAAATAACATTTAAACGTAAATTTATTAAGCAAACCCCTATTTATGTATAATAAAAACGTATGCACCAGAGGTCAGCAAGGGGTTATCGTTGGACTCTACAGACAAACACAAAGTGCTTTTTCAAGCGCAAATATTTAAACGACTTCCACATCACACACTTATTTGAATTATGAAAATCATGATTAATAAAAATATAATCAACTCTATGTGAAAGGAAAAGAATAAATGTACAAGTATTTAAGGTCAATAACTTTTGTTAAAAAAGAAAAATGAAAAATATGTATAAGCACCTCTTTAATTTACTTAAAATTTTAAAATGTAATTAATTAATCCATTCGAATACATAAACTGGATTAACTTTTGTAATGCATGTGCTTTGCTTATTTTTTTCTTTAGCAAAATATCACTTCAATATTAAGAAATATTTTCATTAATTAACCCCTCATTTGTTGTAATTAAAAAGAGAAATTTTTTTCATTTTACCCATATATTTGTCCACTTTTCTTAAATTATGTCTACAGTTTTATGCTCAATTTAATTTTAATATCTTAAGAATTAAAAAAAAAAAAACGAAATTAAATAACAACTCAACCATTCTTTTATAATATTTATGAGATTTAACAAAAATTATTTCTTGTTTCTCATTTTCTGGCTGTTTCACAAGTTTAATTTTCTTGCATATAAATTTTGCCTTTTATTTAAAAGCCAAAACTCGTATATTATTTGTTGTGGCTTTTCACATTTTAATATTTATTAACCGCAACTAATCATTAACACTTATCCGGGAAATACATACGGACACACATACATGCATACATATGTATTTATTAAATAATATTTGGAAATTTTTCAAAAAAGAAGAAAAAATTTAGGTCTCCTGAGACGAAAATCATCATAAATTCTGATTTTCCTTTCGTTTGGTTTCTGCGCATTAAACAGGGGAGAAGACTCATTGAAGTTATTTATGGTTTTTCTTTTGGATTTCAAAATTTTTGATTTAAATCTCAAGTGCATTGAAATAAAGTGTTTTTTTTTTAAGAAAAGCAGGTGTTTTAGTAAAATTTTTATATTAAAAGTGCTGGAAAATTTTTTTAAATGTGTGATCACAAGTCAACGTCTAGAGTAGTTGGAAGCTAAAACAAAAGGATTTGACAAAAAAAAACACATTTTCTTAAACTACATACAGACACATTCAATTTAACTGAGGTTTTTTCTCTCCTTTTTTTTTTGCGAAAAGTTGTTTTTTTTACAAATTTTTCTTTTTTTTACTATTGTGACGAATTGTGTGCTTAAGGCTGTTGTTCACTGTTTTGACTTTTAGATCTCGATGTATGCCCTCATCTCTAATATACCTTTTCCTACGCGTTGATTTTCGAAATATTTTGCACTGGATTCGTTGGATAATTTTTATGTTCGTTGTGCTTGCAGTGCCCCATTGGCGCTATCATTGTGTTGTATAAGAGGAGTTTGTTTTGAATTAATAGCTTAGACTCTCTCCCTAGCAGTCAGCCCATATAGTTGTCTGAACCTGAACACGCTCTATTATTTGCAGCGATGCTCAGACAGACAGCTGATTCTTTGATTTACTTTTAGACTCTGCATGGACATGGACATACATATGTATGTGTGTCAAGAAATCCACGGAAGTGTTGACATTTTGTAGCGCGTGCGTAACAACACATTTTGCTCTACTTCAACGAAACCAAGAATCCAAAACTTCACACACTTCGAAAAGTATATAAAACTTAATAAGAAATCCCTAATACCTTGTTCATACATGTGTTTCTAATTGAGATAATATTCAGTTTATTGACATAATATTTTTTGCGTTCATACATACAAATATTGAGCTAACTCAATTAGTATCTGACAGCTGAAAAAAAGTTGTTGTTTTTGTTTTGGTAGTGAGAAAAAAAAGTGAAAAATATTTTCCAATAAGAAAAATGGATGAAAACCTGCCTTTTATTAAAAAGATTTTAGTGTTGTACAATAAAAATATGGAACTTGTACAAGTAGTGCGTTCATGTTATGACTCCAAAGCGGCAATAATAAAAAGAAAGAGAAATAAAAATTTGGAAATGCTGCAATGTTTTTATTCTTATTGTATTTATTTTTATTTTTTATTATTTTGTTTTGTTTGCTTTTGTTTACATTTATCACGTCATTCATTTCGCATTGTATACTTTTGCTTATTAAACACATCTTTTACAGTGTTGTGTTCCATCTTTTTCTCAATATTCAAAGCAATATAGAGTTTATTGAGCAATAACTTTATTGACTTTTTGTATGGAATATTGAGCTCAATAATGGACTTTATTGCGATTACCTCAATAAAGGCGCATGTATGAACATGGTATAAAGGTCTTTTTAAGAAGCTTTTTAATGTCATGGATGCAGAGCAAATTTTCTAGTGACGCCCTTGTCGCATTTGTAAAGCGTGCATAATGAGAAAAAAATATTAAATTGAACCAGTTTTTGCAACACGGTCGGGAGGGCAAAATGAGGAACACAACATCTGTTTCTCTACTTTAAAGGAACCAGGGGATAGCGCTGGTGTGGCACACAAAACCTATATATGTAGTAGTTTTTTTTTTGTTTGCTTACTTTTTAAGTTGTTTTTATGTCGCCGTACCCAGAGGGAAGAGTTGGAACGTCAACGACAATCTCATGCGTTCCACAACGTCTATAGCCGGCTCCCTCTGGCCACTGCGATCGTAACATAAATTTTATCGTTACGCACTCTCCGCACTTGTAGCGCGTGCGTAATGAGGAAATTTGCTCTGTATGTCAGCTATTACTTGGATTTTGTGACTTTTGGATCGCTGCAATGATAATAATTTCTAATTTTCAGCGCTGCTGCTTGAAAACAGTATGTAATTAGTTTTGAGCTTGACGCAAAGCAAATTTCGGTGCTGCTGATCGTCGCGGTAAACGTAAAACAGCCATAGTATATTCCCCAGCCCAAGGCGAATTCATACAAGGTGAACTTGGTGGCACAGCTGATTATTTTTTGCTTCCTGCAGCAAATAGTTCTGGCATGCAAGGCGAATCCATTACAGGTGCCCGCATCCCAATTCGCTTCTACATTTTTCCACGATTTTATCTTCTGAGTTGTCAAAGCTGCTAGCAAACGACAACAAAACTTATGACGTCTCGAGAGAAAAAGTTGAAGCGAATTGAATTGCGATCACCTATACTTGATTCGCCTTGCTCACAATTTCTTTTTGGGCACAAAAAAGTTGGTGGCATTTGATTCTAAAGATTTTTGGTGGTAGAAAAGTTTTGCATACTCCCAATTTGTTTACTTTCAAAAATCACTTTACAGTAACACAAACATGTGTTGTTTTGTTTGCGTTGCACCCACCTGATAATAAATCTGCCTTGCCCCAGCCAATAAGTTGTCAACTTTACTTTCCTAATCTCCCCTAAAAATGTTATTCACTACATTTTTGCCACAAACAAATTTTACTCAATTGTGAGGAAGTAAAATCGAACTAAGGCCCGCCCAATAAAGTTATTGGCAATTGGAAATTATTATTTCTTAGAGTTGTGCGATTTTAATGAAAACTGCTATCTTTTTTAACCTTTTCTACTCATATACACATGTATGAAACCCATAATGCAAACAAGCAGTAAAATACCTAAAATTTTGTGAATTGAACAGTGTCTTGCGTGTAGGCGTTATTCATGTCTTATCAAACCCAAAAGAGCAGAACTGATAAGAAACGATAATAAACAAAATGTGTCTAATAACTATGACCGTTTGTTAAGACAAAATGAAGTATTTGAGCCCAAGAGGGGATGTGTATAATACCCCACAGTCACTCAACACATTCAGTAGTGAGTGGGTTTTACAGACATCATTACAAGTTGTTGTTCTCTTGATAAATATGACGTTCTTTTTTTTATCTGCCAGTCATAACTTTCAATTGTTGTTGTCTTGATGGTAGGCTTTGTACAAAAACTGTAATAAAACAACAACAACATAAATATATAACAAACTAATGGAGATAAGTTTCTTCTACACTATTATACATACATACATGCACACTTCGAAGTAAACACCATTAAAATAGTAGTTTTTCTTTTCCATATACATACATACATACCTACATACTTTTTTTTTTTGTTTTTTGGTGTCGTTGTACATGTTTCAGTGATAAGAAGGTAACAAAAAAAAAAAAAATCAAGAAAGTAAGAATAAAAAACAAAGTAAAAATGGCGTCTTTAACCATAATCGAAAGTATTTTTAGAAATAATGAAACTGAACAAATTTGCCTTATACAGACATTTGTGGTAGAATTTGTTCAGGAAAGGTGCTTGGCATAAGTATGACGCTTTCGCTATCACTACACCATAAATTATGATTTACCAACACCATGACAAACACGCACACACAGACATTTACTTTACTTTAACCCTGCAAACATTTTCTATCAAATATGTAAGTCACTACAACGTAATGAGGAAATTTTTAAAACTATAGCAGCGGAAATTTTATATGCATATGGGCATATGAGAAAATGGATCGCTTAACTATCACACAACGCATAAAAATTATCAAAACATACTACAAAAATGGTGATTCTGCCACAGCCACACATCGTGCTTTAAGAGGAGATTATGGTTTACATAATCGCATTCAACTATGTACGCAAGCAATTGGCAAAATTGTGAAGAAATTTGAAGAGACTGGAGCGGTTACAAAAATATTATAAAGCCTGTGCATCATCCTTTCACTTGTTCCGCTGAAAATATTGCTGCTGTAAGTGAAAGTGTTGCCGAAGACCCGATTCCTCGTCGTTCTCAGGAATTAGGACTGTCTTACGGCACATTATGGCGTATTTTGCATTTAGATCTACACTTGCATCCATATAAAGTCCAGCTCACACAACAACTGAAGCCAGCTGACCATTCACAACGTCGTAGATACGTGGAATGGGTATTTGAAAGAGGCGATAAAAGGCGATTTTTCGAACAAAAGTTTCTTCAGCGATGAAGCACATTTCTCACTCGGTGGGTATGTTAATAAACAAAATTGTAGTATTGGGGTTTCTGCGAATCCTCAAGTAATTGAAGAGAGGCCATTACATCCAGAACAAGTCACTGTTTGCGGCGCTCTTTGGTCCGAAGTTGTGTGTTGGGAGCTTACTTCTTCGGAAACGACGATGGAACGACTGTAACCGTCAATTCGGAGAGTTATGGTCATACGATAACCGACATTTTTTTTTTGCCTGCTATTGAAGAATACGACTTGGAGAATATGTGGGTGCCACATGCCACACAACTCGAGCGAATATGGCTTTATTGCAAGAGACATTTCCTGGCCGCGTAATTTCTCGTCGTGGCGATATCAACTGGAAACCACGATCATGTGATTTGACATCATCAGATTTTTTTTTGTGGGGCTACGCGAAAGACCGTGTTCATGCAGATAAACTTTTAACTCTTGAGCACTTAATAACCAACATTCGTCAGGTTATGGCTGAGATACCGCCCAATATGTGTCAAAAAGTGGTCGAAGATTACCTCAAAAGAATCAATGCTGGCAACACTTCGCGTGATGGTCATTTAAATGATGTAGTGTTTCACATATAGTGTCAACGTTCAAACTTTATAATAAAATAGAAATACCATGAAAAAAAAACGTTTTATATGTGTTTTATTTACGTTTACTTTTGAAACCGCAAAATGGATAACCCGTTACATTTCGTTAAATGAAATTTATTTTTATATTAATTTTGGTGCTAAAACTCGTTTAAATTTCATTTAATTTTTGCTATAAAGCCTGAGTAAATTTTCAAGAAGGCAAACATTTTTGTTCTTCTGAATATGTTTCAAGTCCCGCCATTTCCTTTTGCATCCAAAAAGTGCCTTTTTTAATGAAAACGAACTTATCTATGGCAGCAGAAAATATTTTTGTATGTATGTATAAACAGACATGTATGGGTGTATGTGTGTGTGTGTGTTTTTTTTTTTTTGCTTTCTTTTAATCATGAACATTTTTTACCCTTAAAAAGAACCCATAAATAAATTTTATGTTTAGAGAGCAAAATCTTAGTTTGTGGTGTTTATTACTTCAAGTTATTTTGTTGTTTTTTTTTTTTTTTTTGGTAACTGATGAAATAATCTTTGCTTTCTGACAGTGATTTTTTTTACCTAAAAGCATGATATAACTTTTTTACTGCTAAATGACCATCTAATGTTGTAGTTTCTATATGTACATACGTTTGTGTTTATACAAGAAAGAAAAAAGCTGTGGCACATGTGTGCTTGATAACATGTTCATAAAAAAGTTGTACGTACAGTATCTAAGCATGAATAATCGCTGCTTCTCAGCTCTTTTTTTATTGAAGTGATTCTAGAGGGGTTTTAAAAATTCATATTTGTACACAAAAAGTTGGTTTTATGCAAAGTATGACCCAAAGCATTGTATGCAAAGGAAATTGCAAAAAATATATTTATACATAAGTATATGTACCTATGTAGGTATATAATGAATACACACTTATACATATAGCGCTGCTTCATTGCATTTATTGTACCTAGTCATTCTCGAAAAATTGAAGTTTTTAAATTTGTTAGGAAAATTGTTTGCGTACACTTTGTTTACCTCTGTAAAAAGTGTTCCGGCTTATCTCTCAAGTTGAACCGAAATCATAAAAAAAGAATCTTCTTTGTGCTCATTTTATAAAGCTAATAGGTACATACATATATAGAAAACTTCGGCCACATTTTGCGGAACGAATTTTTAAAGTTACGAAAAAAATTTGCATTTATATCTCATGTCAAGTCTTGCAATCACATCTGGCAAATTGATATACGAGGTCTGATCAAAAAATAACCATTATTTTAAATTTCTTCAAAAAAATATTTATTTATTCCTCAATAACTATCTTGGCTTACTTTAAAGGAAGCCCCCTCAGATATAATACACTTATGCCAGCGTTTTTTCCAATTCTCTTCTTTTTGAAACAATCTTCGCTGACGCACGTTTCATGCCTAAAATATCCATAAAAATTGCTTGGCATGAGCCGAACGATATGCCAACATCATCAGCAATCTCTCTGATACTGATTCGACGATTATCCAAAATCATTTTCTTCACTGCTTCAATGTTTTCATCGGCTGCTGACGTGCGCTCGGGCGACCAGGACGAGCATCGTCATTGACGGCCTTCCTTAAGCCGCTTATACTACAATTGAACTTGTGTGCTGCTCATAGTAAACTCGCCATATGCCACAGTCAATATTTCAAATGTCCTTGCACATTTAATTTTATTTTTTGCACAAAATTTAATAGTTTCTTTGATCCATTTTTTCGAATAGTAAAAAAACTCGAAGTGCACACCAAAGCACGACTAACCTTTTTATCTGTCAAAAACAAACTGATAATCCTAAATTATTGGGTGCCACTGAAATTTGCGTAAAATGTTTATATTCCTACTTAACAAATAGAACACAAAAAGTCCGCTTCAATAACAAACTTTCCAAAAACATAGCTGTACTGTCGAGTGTACTACAGGGGAGTCATCTTGGTCCACTACTTTTTACTCTCTTCATCAATGACTTACCTACAGTAATAATGTTTTCATCTAACTTGATGTATGCCGACGACGTAAAACTTTTCTTGACTTATAATAAATTTTCTGATCAAAGTCTACTTCATAAAAAGAATCCAGGTCCAGGATTCTTTTTTTGTGAATGGTGCAGTAAATTTAATGTATAAATTAATGCGGTTTGCAGGATCTAACCAAATTACAGCAAACTATGTTCTTGGCGAGCAGTAATTGGATTTGGTCCATAGTTTCCCCGATTTAGGGGAAAGCTGACTTTTACTTCCCACATTACTCTAACAATAAACAAAGCTAGAGGTACACTTGGATTTATAAAACGATGGGCAAAAGAGTTTGATGACCCATACATTGGAAAAGCACTATACATAACAAGGGTACGATCCATTCTGGAATATGGTTCAGTAATATGGGATCCAATATATCAATGTCACTCTGATGCAATTGAATCCGTGCAAAAACAAATTCTTTTGTTCTATTTTACAAGGTTTACATTTTGATCCTCTTAATATATCCCCTTATACAAGTAGACTTGCACTTATCAAGCTGTCTACTCTCAAAAGCCGTCGAGTTATGCTGAATGTATCATTTATTTGAAATATTATTAATGGCGATGTCTGCTCTGGATTTTTGATCAACGAAATCTTATTTAACGTTCCGCAACGTACATCACGTAATTTTATTCCTTTATTGGTAAAAGTTTATAGAGAAAATTATGCTGATGCTGATCCTCTCAGGAGAATGTGTTATACTTTTAATAAATTTTATAGATTTTTTGACTTTTCTTTAAGCCCCGCTGTAGTAAAAAATTCTGTTAATCATTTTTTAAATTCATAAAAATGTTTAAAAATTTTTTTTTTTTGAAAAACCGCTGTCTTTAAATTAATAAAATTGTATATTATCGCCCTAATTTATAAAAATTATAACAGGCTTATAAGACTGTTATTTGACATATTTGTATGGAAAATCTGTCAAATAAGAGCTTTATAAACCTGTTATAATTTTTATGAATTATACGGTATGTACATATGTAAATTGTCTGTAAGGAATTAATTTCCATAGACTAAATTAATAAATAAATCAACAGACTTATGTACCAACATAACAGAAATAAAAATGAGAAAATCGAACATACATTTGAAACTAACAGTTTTTTTTTTTATCAGACCTCGTATTTAATCAATAACTTATTGGTTTTTGTATGGAATATTGAGTTCAGTAATGACATTTGTTGTGATAATCGCAATAAAGCGGTTTATGTGAACACGATAAAACGCCAGTTTAAAACTTGCGCTTTACTGCTGAGTTTTCTCAGATTTCAGCTTTGCCCGATTTGTTTTGAGCCAGCCGTGTTCAACCCAACCTCTTGGATTTTATAAATCTACATCTCGGCTAAAAATTTGTCAAGTTGCTTTATATTAAAATGAAGTTCATGTCATCAAATTCGATTGGTCAGCTATCATTCTATGAGTTGCTCTACTAAAAATCTTAATGGCATTGAAGTGTAGAAAAAAAATTTTTCTCCCAGCCTGTTAATTTTTGTACTACCATGAAATGAGTAATGAAACATACTAAATTGAAAATCAGCATGAAATTAATCATTCAGAAATTATGTATGAGGTTATGAAAAAATACATGTGTTACAGTAAAACTTGACATCGCAGCCCTTCACCTAAAAAAAAATTCGCTTCAATTTATTATCAAAATAATGTTTTTTTTTTGTTTAAGCTTAGAAAACTCTGACGCATTTAAGCGATATGCGTTTTTTATTTCATTTGCTTTCTTCTGCATTCATGTAATTATAATAATTGCAAAACACTAAAGTTATTATACACATGTATGTAAATTTTTTTGTAACAGAACCTTGAAGTAAAATTTACAACATGTGTGGAAAGAGTAATATAAATTCATTGCTTTTAGCATTTGATAAATTTTTATAATTAAAAACTTTTTTAAACATAAATTTTAAACTTTTACAAATTCGCATAATTGCAAATTGCAGCAATATACATATGGACGCATATATTTTTTAAACTTTTTTAATAATTATTTTAAATAAACTTCACACACACACACGTGCTCGCAAATGACAACGTAATCTGTGTGTGTGTGTGTGTGTGCGTGGAACGCAGTACATTAAAATTAATTCTTTTACTATAAATGAATTTTTTTTAAACGCACACATTCAAATATTTGTGTAACTTTTAGATGCTCAAAATAAATTGCTTTTAATTTTTCATTTTACTTTTGCCATAAAAAAATTAAAAAAAAAGCTCTGCATTGCTGGCCCAGCAATCATCATGGAACGACCAAGTACTGCAGCCAGGGTTGAGTACTTTATGGAAAAGAAAAAAAAATCTGACCTTTTGAGAGTTGGACAGTGGATATTGCTACGTTTATTATTATTTCTTTTTTTTTGTTTTTGTTTTGTTAAACACTTGTAATTGTTTGTCTGTATATTATGAGCTTTCATTTGTATGAATGAATTGCTTGCTTTACCTAAAGTGCATGCAATTTTTCAATTGTATTTACTTCTTTATATGCACAAACACACACACACACACACACACGCACATGTATGTATTTTCATCTCCAACTGCTGCTCTTTTTGCTCTTCATGTTGTTGATTTTAACTTTTCTCTCTGGTGGCTAAAGTGTTTTGTGTGTGTATGAGAGCAGCTCAACTTCAACGTCCTTTAGAGAGTTTTTCAAAATGAATAATCGTTTAATTTTTTTGTTGCTTTTTTCCCCTTTTTTTATATTGTAATACTATTTGTTTGTGTACAAAGGTAACAAATGGTTTCAATATGTATGTGAAGCCACAAAAAAAAGTTAAAAAATTGTTTAAATAAGAGATAAAAAAAAGAAAAACAACGGCTACAAATGCATACAGTTAAACAAATATTTAATTGTTGCAAGTTACACAAAAAAAAGAACATACCAACTTTGTTGTTGATGCTCAAAAATTCTATAAAAATGTTTTAAATGGTTAAATGAACGTATAGTTAAATGAATGAAGGTTTGTTTACTTTGTTTGCTGAACTGGTATATAAAGTGAGTTGACCAATAATTTATGGGCAGTCATTTGGTCAACAATTATATTGTGTATGAGCATTGACCTTTTTTTGTTTGTGTTGCTGCTGCCTGCTGCCACTGGTCATTACGATGACACGTTAAACATCAAACTAGGCTCAAAGAATTAATGCCCATACACAACAGCCGCATGTGGTATGTACTCGTATAACGGATGGAGTTTTTGAGTTCAATACAAAATAATTGTCATCTTGAGCCACTCACGTTTTGATACTTATTACCATATATGAATATATCACTTTGAAAGCACTTACATATAACCACTCGATTACCAAAAGCAAATTGCTTCAAAAATTAGACTTTATGTTTATTTTTTTTGCTGATTTTTCTGTTTAAAAGCTGTTTAAAATCTCATAGCAGTTTTCATTTACAGTACAGAATTTTGTGTTGTGGATATAATGCTGATTTAGAGTTTAAAAATCACGTGTTTTAAAAGCACGCGATTTGAAGAACAGACCCCATTTTCAGTCTTGAATAACACTGCTGAATTTAGTTTTTTTTTTCTTTTTTTGGAAAATTATTTATTGATACGCCATTGAACTGCAGCGGTTTACGATAACCATAGCTGCACCTTTCACAGTATCTTTAAGCACTTGTAAAAGGTTGCAATGAGTTTTTTCTTGATATCTACTTATTTACTAAGGCTTTTTCTAGCAGCAAGATATAGCCAAGATTGATCGGTGCTTGAATATGTTTGGCGAAAAGTTTCACTTCAATAAAATCAGCAACGCAATCATTTCCTTAGCCTTTTAAGTCTTCACACTTTTACTGATATTGATTCCTTGAGTGATAGTAAGGTCACATATAAACTAATATTTGTCCAATAAAACGTGACCACTTTTTTTGTTGCGCTTTATTTTGAGCAAATACTTGCATATAAGCAACTAAAAACTATAAACATACTTGCAAATAGAAATGCGACAGCAAACAATAACGAAGAGAAAAAACAGGGAACAAGATGAGCATATTTTGAGGTTATGTTTACTCAACCTGCAAATACAAAATTTGTAGATAAATTGTATTTGCTCTGTTTTTTTCTTTGCTCTTGAGAACTTTTCGCAAGTTCAAATAATTGTTTACAGCTAATTTTGTATTTGCTCTTTGGGCAAACATAACCTTAAAATATAGTTTTGTGAAATTTGTGTTTTTTACATTTCTTTCCTGTGTTTAATTCCATCAATACACATTGTTTGATTTTTTTTAATGCAATATTTAATGATTTATTTTTTTTTTCAGCTCATGATCTTTATTTTTTATGCATTTTTATTTCAATATCAAATTGATTCTTAATATTTCGTCAATATATTGTTGGTATATTCACGAGGATAAAGGTTTTTGTTAGTTTTCTGTTGTTGAAAGATTTTCTAAAATTTTGATTTTCCGGAAGATGCCAACAAAATGTTGGCGAAGTATCGAAAATCAATTTGATATGCAATAAATATATAAAAATGTACAGATAGGCTGCAAAAAGAAGAAGAAGAAAAATCATTAAATATTTTTTCCTTTTCTTTTAGTTGGTATTTGTTTATGTATGCATATGAATGTAAGTGTGTCTTTATGTATTGTACCGGAACTAGGAAAATAGGTTTTGAGGAGAGGAGGAAAGAGGTAGTAGTGTTTATGTATGTACATTTGATTTGAACATCTTTACATTGTAACTGGCGGGGAATACAGTGTCTGCAAGCAGCCCAGCCGAACTGTACGGCTGAAAAACGAATTATCGCCTGTAAAGGATGTGCCCTTGACTATGCACGTGCATTGCACAAAAATGTGCACGTTTTGGGAATAAGATTCCTGATCTTGTCTGAGCAAAACACACTATAATAGAGGAGTATAACAGCTCCCGCTATAGAATAGTGCAACACACATATCTTTATACATACATTACTTGGGGGGAAAAATAGGTCGACAAGAGCGTAGTGGTGCTGTTGTTTGATGGCCTATATTTGGTAATTGGTTATATTTGCAGAAAATGTTGAACAACATTCCAATGATATTAAGTGATTGAGCATTTTTTTCTTTCCAAAGTAGTACTTCTTCAGGGAAGATTTTTCTTTCCTTTGTTTTACTAACATTTTTGCCTGAGTGTGACAAAAATGAACGTTTGTAAAGTGTTTATAAAACATTTCAAATTGTAAGTGATAATGATGAAAAGGCTACAAAATCGCTCTATAGTGCAAGAACAATCGAATATTAAAGTGTGTTTGAGAAAAAAAAAACTCTGCTTTAAAATTAAAAAGAAAAAAAAAATTGCTTTAATATCAACACTTTGTGCTGCAGACAATACGTACATATGCATTTTGTATATATTAACTGAGTGCAGATGTTTGTCTGCCTCTCTGTCCACATGTCCAACCATCAATATACAACATATGTGTGAAGATATGCGTTGATATATAAATGTCTACAATTGTTTGTGTTTACCGTTTAAATGGCAGACATCAGGCATCAACAGTTAAAAAATGGTTTGTGTATTTAACTGTAAATAACAAACTTTTACAATCATACACACACACACACACACACACACTCATAAGAAATCTATACACATGCCCGCTCAAGTTCGCTCATACAAATGTGTCTTTAAACAGTAAACATTTTTGCTCCATACATACACTTACATATGGGGAAGTATGTATGTATGAACGTACATATGTATGTATGAACTTATGTACATAAGTATGTGTGCATACAGTTAGTGTTTTTATATCCGCTTTTGTGTCTCCCCGTTCTTTGCAATGTGGTCAAGTGGGTGATGCCAAAATGATTTCCAGAGCAACAGCAATACATACAGATGTATGTAAGTGAAAAACTGGCATAAAAATGTGCAATTCATTTGTTTGACCCATGAATGTTGGCTTTGGCGTACTTGGCGTACATTTTTTTTCTGCTTAAATGTCACCACATAGCGGTTGGCCATACACTTTATAGTACAAAAAACCTTAAATTTTGTTTTCTTTTTTTTGGAAACGAATGTAAAAACTCATATGTAAATAAAAATAATATAATAGTAAATATATCACATGTGTTAAACTGGGCTTAAAATGAGCACACAAAAAAAAAACACCATATAAAATTAAATTCAATAGACAAATAATTCCAACTTATTACATATTGCTTTTCCACTTTGTTTTGTGTTTTTTTTTTTTAACAAAAACTTTAGCCTTTAGATGAAATTTTAATATTTATAATTCATATGTTACTATTTTGCATAATTAATTGGTTTTCACACATAATATTGGCGTATTAAATGAGATTATTGTTTTAACGGCATGCAGCTGCAGGTTGTTGCCTGCTTCATTTATAATGACTTTTAATGCTATTTGTAGCAAATTAATTATAACTTTTATTGTTTTCACATTTAAAGCTTTCAGAGTATGTACATGTGTATGTATGTATTTTACTTGTTTATGTGTCTGTTAATACGCTTTTTGATAAATTTGTTTTGTCTGATTGTTGTGCATGAAAAAGGTGCTTAATTATTCTGTTTTACATGAGTTTTCCAAACATATTTTATGCAATAAATTTGATTATTTTTTATTTAAAATGCATACATACAATGACAAATTTTGATATATTGAAAACTTTATGTTCTTTTCCATGAGCTGACATCTTAACATAAGATTTGAAGCTGCTCTCATACGATTAAACTTGGCGTGGCGGACAATGTTTAGCTGCCAATACGCTTCAACATTTTCGCGCGAGTTGTCATAAGTTTTGTTGTCGTTTGCTAAGAGTTTTGAGAACTCAAGAGCAAAAAATCGTAGACAAGTATTGAAGCAAATTGGAATGCCATTATGTGTTTCACACACAATGTCAACGTTCAAACTTTATAATAAAAAAGAAATATCATGAAAAAAAATATTTTATATTTATGTGTTTTATTAACGCTTACTTTTGAAATCGCAAAATGGATAACCCGCTACTTTAAATAATTTGTGAAATAGAAATTTTTCAAAATTTTCGTGTTTTAATATTTTTTATGGAATTGTGCACTTAAATTATTTATTAACTGATAAGAATTGTGGTTTTGCAATTTTAATGTCCCAGCATGGAGTATTAATTGGCTCAAGTACAAGCCCTACGCGAAACCTATTTTTTTAATACTAATTAAGTAAAGAAAAGTAAAATTTCACACATTAATTCGAACTACATATGTATATGATTTTCAATTGTTAATGATTTTTGTTGGACTTATTTGTATGTGTTTTATTTACGTTTACTTTTGAAACCACAAAATAGATAAAACGTTACTTACCCCCTAATTCATACAAATTATAACAGGCTTATAAGACTATATATGACAAATAAGAGCTTTATACACCTGTTATAATTTTTATGAATTAGACGGTTATTATTCTACGATTGTGCGATTCTACTAATGAGCCGATTAGCATCAACGAAATGTCGGTGGCATATAGACGGCTGAAAAAGACAGAAAACATTAAGGTCTATTTATAGACCTAAAATAATACATGTTTATTAAACGTTTATTTGGCGAACTTTGTATAGATATTTGACAAATGGGATCTTAATAAACATGACATAGGTATGTACATATTTTTAAAAGTAAGTTAGTCGAAGTAGACATTCGTAATAGGTCTTATCGTGGTTATTACGTCGTCTCTTTGTTTTATGCGGTCAACGTTTTGCAATATTGAGAAGGTTTCGTTGAATATTGTTAACTGGATAGCATCGAAGGACACTAAACGTACAAATTAGCAACATTTAATCCTGACTTAGCTTTGCAAAAATACATATTCTGTTTCTATGTTAACATTTTTTTGCTTAATCAAACGTCCACAAACACTCCCGATTTTGGCTTTTTCACCAAACAATCCCAATGCAATGCATATATAGGGGTCATACCCTGACTACTGGTCCCAGTATATAAAAAAAATTTTGAAATTTTAAAAGAAAAGTACCTTCAACCGGAAATGCTTTGAAATCTCTGAAGCAGCATTTTGCTTCCAAGAATATCTATCTACACTATTTAATAAACAAAGCTGAAAGAAAGCTTCAATTTACTCAACTTACTTCAATCAGAAACATCAATAAAGAATGCTAAAAAACAAACAAACAAGAACAAGTTCTTCTTTGAAAAAGAAAAAAAAAGTTGAACATTGAGGTATAACGAATTAAATCATTAAGATCACCAGGCAAGACAAGCAAAATACGCACAAAGCCAAGTTTTGTTCTCATTTTGCTTTCAACTACTGGCTTGACTGTACTACAAATGCAAATGAAGGGTACAAAGATCAGCTAGAAAATGTGTACATACTGCTACTGAGCAGCCAGAGGAGTGTATGTAGTACATACATATGTATTTACATATAAATTTACTTTTTCGTTTGTTCTTCTTTTCTTCTTCTCAAGTCATGTAGTAGGTACATACATATACATATATGTATGTACATATAATAAATTGTATTTCTTTAATAAAGAAAGAATAAGGTGAATTTAAAACAAATTCCAACCTTTGTGGTTTTTGATTGTGAAAGAAATATGTACATATGTACATACATACCTACATACATATATAAAATGTAATAATATTAATAGCTCCACGATTGCGGTTTCGAAAAGCAAAAGCAAATAAGAAAAAAAAAAAAAAGATAGTGATTGCCAAGTAAATACTTAAATAATGGTGGTGGTCATATGATTCACGCGTTCGTTAGTAAATGATAAACGATTAAACTACACATAAACAAATTTCATTTAATTATTCAAAATGTGACAAAAAAAAATTTTAATTTTTTTTTTCTTCTTTTTAATACAAAAGAATGTTTGTATCAAAAAGCAAGAAAAGGCGGCTTATCGCGTTACATGTTCGACTAACTCTTCGTCACTCAACACCACTTGTTAAATTTTCAGTTTTCAAAACAATAAAACTCTTTGTAGTTACTTGCAACTTGCAAGTGAGTGGCTAAAGCAGGAATGCACATACATACATATGTATAAGTAGATAAGCCCCTCCTGAGGAAACAAACATTCCTTTTAAATCATGTATGACTTTGAGATTGCTTTTAATTTTAAGAAAACAAAACAAACAAAACGAAGAAGCAGTGAATATTCTTATTTAACGTATCATTAGCACTTGCGGCCATTATGCAATTTATGAGTTTTCAACTCAAGGGAGGAATGCCTGACAAAAAGAAGAAATAAAATCATCTCACAAGCAACAAGTACGAGTACTTACTTGATTAACACCATTCTGTTGTTGGGTTTGGGGCGATTGCGCGGCATTCGGTGAATGCATGAGTTCATGTTTTTCGAGCTCTTGGCGATTTTGAAATATTGCCGTACACTGTAGACATTGACAGGGACCGCTGACACTGCTGAGCGCTGAATTATTGTCACTGCCTCCACACGAACCAGGACTGGAGGTGGAACGCCTTGTGTCCATTTCACCAGCAAACGAATGATGATGTTGATTTTGTTGCTGCTGCTGGTGCTGCTGCTGATGATGTTGCATTAAATGAGAGCTGGCATGATGATGATGATGTTGATGATGATGATGATGACCATTAAACGCTAATAAATGTGATGTGGGTGAGGTTTCGTTGTTATTATTATTATTATTATTATGTTGGTGTTGCATAGCTAAGGCAGCCATAAATTGTGCTGCAGCAGCCGGATGCAAATTGTGTGGTAAATGTCCTGCAGCTGCACCAAAAGGTGTTGTCGCCGTTAAGAGATCTGTTGTTGCATTTGTATTGCTTGGTGTATTTGTAGTTTTCGGTGATGATGTGTGGCGTGTGGGTGAATTGGATGCGGATATTTGTGGCATAATACTATTATTGTTTTTCTCGTGACTATCATTGTTATTATTATTATTATTATTGTATGATTTATTTTCCGCCGTACTGGAGTTGCTTTCATTATCATCACTCTCCTCCATGGCGGTTGTGGCCAGCGATGAATTATGTTGTATGGCATTCTGCTGCTGGTGGTGGTTATGGTGCTCTGCTCCTGTCTGTGGACTAGGAAATGAGGGCTCAATATTTAATTTATCATGCAAATGTTCGGAGGCTATGTGATTGCGTAGATGCTGGAAGGTTAAACAAAAAAAATATATTTCTCTCTTATTGGATTCTTCTATACATACATATCTAATAAATCTAGCTGCTTATTTATGTAGACGTAATCATGTAATAGTTCATTATTTTTGCTATTAAAGTCAGAGGAGTAAATTTTCAAAAAACTAAATATATATAGATAGTCTGAAAACTTATCAGGCCAGGCCCACGATGTCACATAAAAGCGCTCGCTCGCTTCGTTACACGCGATACAATAACAAAATTTAAAGCTGTGTTGTTGTTTATTAAAAGTGATTTTATATATTTCTAGAATCATTTTGTTCGGAGAAATAAAATTGAGTTACAAAATTAGAAAAGGTTTGTGCAAGAATGATCGGAATTTATTTTGTTACATGTGGACAGTAGACTCGAATAAGCGGTTAGATTTCAAACATTCCATAAGTTTTATTTTCAAGTCTACTGGCGAGTTGATTAGCATCAACGAAATGTCGGCGGCACACTGATGGCTGGAAAACATTTATAAGGTCTATTTTCAGGCTTAAAATAATACATTTCAATTGGCTCTTATCGAAAATAAATAATTAAGTAGAGAAAACAGTTGTAAACTTGAGTATTATATTCCTTTACTGGTTCAGTCTAAGGTCCTTTAAAATTAAAACAAAGTTTTAATTATTTTTGCACGCGACGTTTTTTAAATTTTTTTGGCGATTTTTTCAGGAAAGAAATTTTTAAAACACTTGAATTTTACAAAAACAGATTGATATTTAACACAATACGTTCAAACTGTTAACCTAATAACGCAGCTCTAAACTTTTTGCTTGATTAATAATGCTTTGTTGTTACCTCAAAACCCGAGAGACGGGCATGACATTGTGGACACGAGACCATAAAATATGTTTGCTGTGGCGATGAATCGCCCACTGAAGAGACAGGCATACCCGTTGAATTGTCATCGTCTGCTGTGGCACTGTTACCGCTTTTAGGCTGATGATGATGCAATGTTGAGGCCAAGGTAGGAACTAAAATAGAAAAGAAAAATTCGTTTGAATACAAAGATTTGACTTGTTAGTGAAACGAATATTTTAGTAAAATTTTAATACAATTCTTTTTATATGCAGATATATGTAAATTCCCTACTTTATTAAAAACCACCTTTAAATTTCGATACAATTACTTTACTTAAGACATTTTTCATGCCTTTGTCATGCCTCCGTTTACTTCATTTTAAATAGAAAATAACTTGTCCCTGTGGTAAGCTCATTATTCCGTTTATAATGTTTCGAAATGGCTATGGAATTTTCTCGTTCTCAGTCTTCATAAGACTCAACTGAAACACTGCTCAGTATATCATAGATTTTAATTAGGGTTATAATTATAATTGTTATTTATTTCAAAGAGTTATAACTCGATTTTTACTTCCTCAGAATTGAGAAAAATTGTTTTATGTGTTTAAAATTATAGTGGCCAGTGTTTTTAAAAAAAGACAAGAGAAGGAAAGTTGAAAACTTATTGGCTGTTTCACACGTCCACCACGAAGCTCAATAGCTCCCAAACTATTGTTTTTTTATCAGCAGCACAATTCTAAGGAAGTAAAAATCTAACTAAAGCCCAATGAAATAATTAACAATTGTAAATTATATACCTAGTTCGACTGCAAAATTATTGATTATAATTATAATTAATTATATTCCCTCAAAAAGGGAATTGGAGTCATTAAATTATCCTGCTGTATATACATATGTATGTATGTATACTAAACTAAAGTAACCTGTTACTCAGGCAAAGAATCTAAAAATAGTTGGGACTACTTGTTATCATTGAAGAGTGAAAAAAACAGTTAAAAATAAACGCAACTACTTTCAAGGATTATTTTTGATTCTTTGATATCTTCATCTGATTCTTGAAGCTTAACTTTGGTTGTTTTTAAATAATTCAAAGTAATTCCGGCAACTTTTAGTTTATTTTTATTTGTAGTTAATTACTTATTGTGGAAATTTAAAGCGATCACATTGTAATTAATTGTTTTATCTCTAAAATAAAAGGAATCAAATTAGTAGTGATTATAATTAATCATTATTTAACAGCTAATGGTTCAGGTGTCCACTTTTATTGCGATTACGGCAACAAATACCATTATTCAGCTCAATATTCCATTCAAAATATATTGCTCAATTAGTATGAAATTGTCCCATATGATAATATTTGAGTAAATGAGAGCGACGAAGAACTTCTCTCAATAAAGCTAAAGTTACACAGTACGCTTTCTACGCGGTTGTCAAAAAAGTAGGATCAGTGCATTTGTATGTGACAAGTTACAGAGCACAAAGCGTAGAACGCGTAGACTAGTATAACGCATAAAGTAGATCTACTTTCTACTTTTATACGCGTCACAGGCGTCATGAGAAAATGGCAGCTGTTTTTAATAACCAAAGATGTGCCTACTCTCAATAATTATATAAAATTTATAAAATCTTTTGCAAAAAAAAAAAAAAACGTTTTTAATGAAAAAGAAAAGTTTTGTTACAAATTTTATAAACATTATCACGAATAAAACAAATTGTAGTTGTTTCTTACAACACTTTTTTCATTAACAAAATTTTATAATTTATTAAAACAAGTGATATAGAA
The DNA here is from genome assembly GCA_963662145.1 of Sturmia bella. Taxonomy (NCBI): domain Eukaryota; kingdom Metazoa; phylum Arthropoda; class Insecta; order Diptera; family Tachinidae; genus Sturmia; species Sturmia bella. The sequence continues at coordinate 40,172,306 of OY759168.1, read as the reverse complement.
GAGACATTCTCGTTGCAATACGAAACTGCTCATGGTCTTCGTTTTTTAATTTTTTATAAGTTGCTGCAAAGAAACCACTCACTCCCCGTTCCAAATACAAGGGACGCACCCAAAACTGCCTAGTTTTATTTTGGTGCTTTTCGTAAGCCCTTATCACACAAATAACAATGTTTATGAACTCTATGAATTCCATTAATTCTTTTAAAATTTCAATTTCTCTTTCCATTTTGTTAAAACTTGTTTTGTATGTTAAAACAGCTGATCAAAACAAAAAAAAAAAAAAAAAAAAAAATATGGCGCGTACGAAGCGTTGTATGTAACTTTTCTTTCGTTTAGAATGCGAACAATCGCACGACTTCGGCATTGATGAGTAGGCAGTGAGGGAATTTAACTTTCAATGAATTCGCTATTTTTATTAAAAATAGGGAATACATTTTATTTCTACAGATTTTATTTCAATTTAGTTTTTGATTAAGTGAACTCGTATGAGTGCATAATTGTGTTGTTGATTCATGGTGAGTTAAAACATTAAAAAAAAACAAATATAAATCATTCTTTTACAGATCTGTTGTGTGTGAATGTATTTTCTGTGTGTGGCCAAAGATAAGCTTTCAAGTCAAAGCCAGATATACATACATACATACATATTTTAGGTATATACGAGCAATATACACACACGATTACTTCAGTATATGGTATATAAACACAAGTGCATACGGGTATTTCGTATGAATTCATTCCAAGAAACAAGGAACGGATTTTGTTATAAATTCTTAAAGACTGACACAAATAAACATACCTAAACATATATCGATGTACATTAGGGGCATTCATTTTTATGAGAGATCTCTATACCTGCGAATTTCATAACTATTATGATCTCGTAAAGAGTAAGCAGATATATGTAGAAAAAAACATAAACACAAAATTAATAACATATCTCATTAGTTGTATTTCAAAAAGGAAGTCTCTTCTTTTAATAATAAGAAAACGAAGAAAACATGTTTTTTAAGAGATATTTTTATTTTCTTAAAAGGTTTTTTCTTAGCGAACTCGAACCTTCAGCCTTGTGATTTTTGGTCGGCCATCATTTTCTAAAATATTTTAAAGAAGCCTTAATAAAATCAAATAGTTTTTCTTTAAAGACTATGTTTTTTTTTTTTAACGTCAAAAATAAAGAAAATTGAGTACAACATGTGAATAATAAGTTCTCTTTCTGATCTTATGTGTTTTCTTTGTTGATAAAATTAACAAGATTTATCACATGAAAATAATAAGGAATCTCTAAGAAAAAATCTTCCCTTCTTTGTGCTGGACCCTTATGTTTAAAAACGTTTCATGGAGAACATCTTTTTGATTCTATTAGGCAGCTTTGGGGCACTACATATGAAACTAGAAACAATTTTATGTGCATTACAGATTTTATTCTTTTAAAAATTCTGTGTCCCGTATAAATTTCAAAGAAAATATTTTAGGATCCATTGAATAGTTTAATGTAGAAAAACTTGAGAAAAAATCATTAGTGGCAATATATCTGTAGATTTTCCAGATCCTTAAATTCACTGAAAAAAGTTCCGCCAGAGACAGCAACAGTTTTTGAGCTATACAACTGATACTAAAGACTTCTGTCTATAACTCGAAAGCTATTGCTCGGACGAAATTGGCTCAAATGAACCTTTTGTAGCGTTTTCTTGTTTTTTAACCACCAAAAATTTACATTGAAAAAAGTATTCCTTCAAATTTTTAATGGTAAGTTGAAACAATTGGAATTTCTTGTTAGTTTCATATATTTTATTTCTTATGAAGTACACTGAAAGAAAAATGCTTGGTTACTGAATGCAACTGTTTCGTTCGCCCGCCTTTTCTTTCATCCTGCTATGAAAGCTTCATCAATGGGAGGAAAATTTCGAGTGATGCCACTTTATAATTTTTACAACTTTTTCAAGGTTACGGAAAATGTTTTAAAAATGCGTTTCGAACGAATTTAAATAAAACATTTTAAATATGAACTTAATTATTTATTTATTTTGAGAGCCAATTGAAATGTATTAATTCAGGTCCAAAAATATACGTTACATATGTTTTCTGTCTATTTCAGCCATCTATGTATATGCCGCCGACATTTCGTTGATACCAATCGAGTAGACTCGAAAAATTCTTAAAAGAATGTTTGAAACTTAACTGCTCATTCCATAATTCCCAGGAACAAAATGAGAATTAGAAATGATCAAACAAACCTTTAACACAGTAAAAATTTTTTTTGTTTTGCAACTCTTTTACTTTTCTTTGCAATCTTCTATACAACGAGTTACCATCGGTTACTACGAATTGTATTTTTGAAAGTATCAAACAGTAAATGTTAAAAAAAGGTCAGGAGGTTCAAGCTAAAATTTAAATTTTTGATGTTTTTTTTAGCATTTAAATGCTGTTTAACAACTGAAATTAGCATGAGAAAAATTTGATTAAAAATCAAAAAAGTTTATCATAGTCTAGCATAATCAACTCATTCACCCTTATTGTGTTTGGCGTAGTTTAAAAACTACAGTTTTTGCTGTCGTTGTCAGTTTTAGAATCGCACTTTTTTTTGCACTTTTGACAACCAAATACTCCAGCCACGATTGAATTTTGATGGCGGTTTTGTAGTAGATTTTGGAAAGTTTCGTAGTTTTTGCAAATCATGGCATAATTTTTCAAAAACGCCAACCACAATAAGGCTGATTATTTAAATTGTTTGTTGCTCCATTTATTATATTTGTTACGATGACTGCAACAATTTATAGAGTTTGGGACCCCTCCAGAGGTGAGCGGAAGATTGAAGTACGACCTTAAATAAGTTAATTATAAAAACGAAATGGAAAGAAATATAATATAAACTTAATAAACAATTTTTCCGTTTATGTAATTTCGCAAATGCCTTACGTTGGCTCAAAAATAATGACAAAATCGTGTAGTATTAATGAAAAAAATCGTTACATTGATGAAGATTTTTCGATCAGGGTATCAGATTGGCAGGTAGCAGAAGTTTCCCCTAGAAATTGAACCCCCTAATGTATATACTACATACATACATATATATCTATATAAGTATGTATACGTATGTATATGTATAAAGACAAAAAAAAAGAACTAAAACTAAAAATTGCCATTAATTACACTAACTGTTAGCTGGGCAACAGAATGGTAATGCGTGTGTAGTGCTTCGTTTTCAAAAGGGCATTTTGTTTGTGGGAAAGGTAGTAAATATATATATGTACATACATATACATTTGTATAGGTATCTGTATTTAAAAACTGGGAAATGATCTCATCGTTAAAAAAATAAGCAAACACAAGAAGGAAGAATATTTAAGCAATTTTTTTTTTCAAGTCAGCCTTTTATACACAAACAACTTTGTATAAAAATTAACAAAAAACAGAAAAAAGAGAAAAAAACTGACTTTTTGACTTGACGAAAGGTCTCTAAAGATCAACAGTTTCTTCATTCACTTTTCAACAATACCCCTTGTTTGTTCTCCAACAAACGGAACACAAACTATGGAAGAAAGAAAATAAGCAACGACTTTAACAAAGACACCATGTTGATTTCCATGTGAATTTATAAGCAGAGCCATCAATTTTGTAAAGTGAAGGTGAGACAGCAAAAAAAAGAAAAAAAGAAATGAAATAAACAAGACTCCAACCTACAATAACAAATGCAATAAACGACTTCAAGTCAAGACAAGAGAAAAAGACAAGTCAGTCAAATCATTAAAAAATACTCAGAAACACATGCATACATACTCATGTGTGGATGTGTGTTGGCACATAATACAAAAAAAAAACCTCAAGACGGTTGGTTGGTTGGTTGGCTGGTTGCCTGCCTGACGTAAAAAATGGAGTTCAACACTGTTATCTCTCTTTTTCTCTTTTTACAAACTAATACAGTTAAATTCATCGAGTAATAGGTATTTTTATACGAACGTTTTTATGTATGTATGTATGTATGTGTTAAGTATAAAGCATTAATATCAATTGAAAACGAAATTGTTTTAATAATAATCATGATCATCATCATTATGATGATGATGATGATGTGTAATACTCATGCTTTATTATTGCTTCGCTTCCAGTCAGCGAACCTTGTGTTATTTGTTTATTTTTATTAACCCGCGAGTGAAAAAAAAAGAAGAATGCATTAAATTGTTTTTCATAATTTAGTTTCATCAAATGTCATTTGATCGTTTTGTGTTGTGTTGCTGCAAAAGTACCTTAATTTACCTCAATTAACAATACTTTACGAACGGCTGACTACACAATGACTACACTACTGCAACGGCTTTTATTACAACTAATTCTGCTGCCTGGAGTTCGTTTACTTGCTGCATAAAGTTGCATGCGGGCGCGCACTCTTAAATGCTTTATTCGTTCGTTATTGCTGTTAAGGTCGGGGGAAGTTTTTTTCTTTTTTTTTTTACAAAATTGTTTGAGGCCGGGATGCAGTGTTCGCTTCGTACCTTTGATTGAAAATAACACGCATGCGTTACAAATTTATTGGGCATTTAAATGGGAAAGAAACTAATAAAAAAATGTTTTTTGAAAAGAAGCAAGTAATATATTAAATTGCTTTCGTTGTTTTTTATTTTTTTTTTTTTTTATTAAGCAACTTCAGAGAATAATCAAATACAATATATAACAATTAATAAAGTTCAATAGACGTAGAGCAATTTTATTTAATACATTTACAAAGCAATTTTGTTTTAATACGGGTTCGAAATACACTTATACATACATGTGTACGTAAGTCAAGAAATAGAGGTACCTATTTGTAGTACAGCTGAGAAACTTCTTTGTTAATTAATTCAATTTCTACACTCAAAGAAATAATGTCATTAAGAACCTATGTATGTATATTAATGCAATAAAGTCATATATTGCAATGGCAATAAAAACATATGGGTCATTATTTGTGAAGCGGACAAAAAAAATAAACTTGATATTTGTTCGAACTAGGCAGATACATCCTTTTTCTCTAAATACGAATGTAGTTTTCTTTCGAATACAAAAATTTTTGTATTCTTTTTATTGTTCCAATAAAAATATGCTAAAGTAAACTTCAATCCCATTTACATCGGGATAGGCAGTATATACTCCAAATATTTCTTCAATAAGATGCTTATTTGAGTTCTAGGTTATGAAAGTGTTGCCGCTTTTGACATAAAACATATAAAAAAATTTTTAGAAAGAAAGCATGTGTTCCGAGTTAAATAAAACATCGACATGGTTACTGATTGCACTTTCAGTGATTAGGTTATTATGGCCACTGACCCCGTGTGGTTCAAACATGATCGTGGCATGTCCGATGATACTATTTTCATTTCCTACCATACTATAGTTCCATTAAAACAAACTATTGTCAAAATCCAACTACTTTATGTTTTGATTGAATTTGACAGGAATATGGCAATGGTATCCTTGAAAGTAACAATATTATTGTTGAAAATGACAATGATATGACCAGGCAAGGCAATGTTATGATTGAATACAAAAATAACATGGTTAGTGGCCACAACAGTGTAATCGATTATAGCATTTACAAAATGCCAACAAATACTTATACGTACATACACATCTTTATAGAATTCAAAGCTCCTACTTACACATACAATAAAATCAGCTCTTTATATGTTCCATAATTTGCATTGCACAATTGTCTTACTTCGGTTTTAATAACTGTGGTTTTTATTTAATTTATTTTTTTTCCTTTTCCATAAAAGAAAAATGTTTATTAATAATCACACAACAATTTTCAATCACAACACAAAAATTTAAGAAAAATTAGCTGTCAACGGCAGCAACAAAAACTTTGTTAAAAACAACAATATTTTGTTTACTATTCAATTACCATTTGATAGATCAAAAATACTATTTTAGTCACAAATAAAGCTTGTTCGAAAGTTCGTTATAAAATGTTTGTAGATATTGTTATTTTTAAATGAATATAGCCGCATTTCAAATTTAATGGTTGATGAAGTTGTTTACCGCAGTTTAAATTAAAATATATTGTTTGCCACAAACTTTCGCATCGTTACGTGTAGTCTGCAAGGCTTTCCTCCCCCCCATTATTGTAGAAGGTTGTTCTCAAGACTGTTGGTTGCTCCGCAGAACGGTTCAGGATCTATAAAGGATCTTACTGTGCACCTTTAGGCTAAGCAGTCCCACCTTTTGTTGCTCTCATCTCCTTCGTGTCTGATTTGACAGATAATTAGTTTTATCCCTCCGCTGAACGGATATGGTTGTGTATACGCTTCGATAAGTGGGCCTGCGATCGACTTACAGAAGATGCCGAATTTGCAAAAAAAAAAAAAAAAAAAAAAAAAAAAAAAATCATCTTTTCAGATGAAGCTCATTTTGATCTTGGCAGGTATGTAAACAAGCAAAATTGTCGCATTTGGGGCACAGAAAACCCGCACGCATACATTGAAAAGTCGACGCATCAAAACGAGTCACTGTTTGGTGCGGATTTTGGTCCAGAGGCATAATTGGGCTATTTTTTTCTTCGAAAATGAGCCAGGAGTGGCCGTTACAGTCAATGGCGATTGTTATCGGGCCATGTTGAACGAATTTTTGTTCACAAAAATTGGCAACATTTGATTTCAACTGGACAGCGCTACGTGCCACACAGTCGAAGCTACACTCGGTGTTTTGCACCGTTTAAAAAAAAGAAATTATTTGGCGGACCCTTTCAAAATCAAAAATCTTTCAAAGAAATAAGAGTTTCACCGAAAAAACTACTTTCATACAATTTGTTTTTGGTTGGTCACGTTAGCGTCGCGAATAGGTGGGTCTCAAGAAATTTTTTGACAAATGATTAAATATGAGATAATTAAAAAATTAATATAAAAATTGAGACATCATAAAATTTTATGAGTTATTTTTTATTAACACATCAATTAAAAAAAAAACTACTGCTTTATTTATTTAAATTAAGAAAAAAACATTTTTTTTTTTGTAATTTATTTGTTTAACGAAATTGACGTGCGATTTGGAATGCCCACAGCGGCTTGTTATTTGGTTTGTGTGTTGCCAAGTGAATTTTGAAGGGAGCTAAATTTTTCATGTCATAACAAAACAAATTCATCAAAAGTAATTGATTTGATTTTTGGACATTTCTGTTTTCTAAAAAAAAAAAACACACACACACACACAAGTTATGAGAATATGATTTTCTTAAATTTCGCTTAATAAAGGTAAATTTCATTTTTGTTTGCTTTGTGGCTGCTTGAAAAACCATAAATCATGACAAGTTCTGTACGGTTGTTACGGGTTAAAATTCATTTTACTTTACGCTATTTAAATATTTTCAGTTCTTTTAAAATTTTCTAAAAGTGAGCCCGCCTGCCTGCCTGCCTGCTTACTCCTGAAGCAATCAAGCCTTTTAAACAAACAAACAAACAAGCAAACAAATGACTCCCTTCCAAATGTCTTGCTGAATGAATGCACCAAAATGCTCATTTGGAGGGGGGAAGCCAGGAGACAGAGTGTCAAGCTCTTTGTGCAAATTATTTTTGTATTGTTTCATGTGCAACATTTTGTTTAAATCTTTTTTTTTTCTTTTGGTGCGGCTTGTATTTGCTTTAAAAATTTCAGCTGTATTAAAACAAAAAAAAAAGGAAAACCCAAAAAAGTAAATTGTTTGCCAATATTTGTGCATTGTATTTTTTTTAAATTATATACATTTCTTTCGCGGACTTTACGACTACTGGATACCAGCAGTGCTAAAAAAAAGTAACTTTTTGAAACAGTTGTTAAACTGAAAATTGCATGGAATGTTTTGTTTCTGCTTCCAACTTCATCTGTTCAGTTGAAACATACACCAAACATATGCAAAAATACCTTTTGGGTAAAAAAAAGTGATATACAAAAAAAAAATCTTTCACAGGAAATGAAACAAAATACATGTAAAAATAATTTTTTTCCCCAAAAAAAAAAAAAAAAAAAAAATAGACTACATCACAAGAAAATTAAAAAACATAAAAAAAGATAAAATTTTTTCGGGGCTTTAACAAAAGATTTTAAGCTGTTCACTGTGCATTTCGTTGAGAATGGGAGAATAAAAATTTTTGGGCGGTTTTTTTTTTGATTATTTTTTGGTATTAATTTTATATATTATTTTTTGCTACTGCTTTTTACAAGTGTTTTTTTTTTTTGATATTTTGTTTTGTAAAAAGAATTTGCCCAGGGATACAATGCAACGCCTGCAATAAACTACGTGCAACAAAATAAACAAAATATTAAACAAATTTGTACACTTTGTCACAAAAGTACTGAGTTCCAAAGGAAAACATTCAAAATCAGTGTGGCAGTACAGAAGCTAATATGTAATATTTTCAGTCTCAAAGCTTGGAAAACTACAGCTGCTCCAAAGTTGAAATCATAGCTGTTAAAGGGCAGTTCAAACTATTATACCATGTATTAATACTTGTCAGGAATTCAAATAATACAATCAAGTGTAATCGTGTGAATGCAATGCATTATAACTATTTCTTTTCAAAAAGAATCATAGTGATTACATTATTTTGCTTTAGGGAATTTTTTATTATTAATTGATTGTATATACAAGGAATCTAAAAGTAATCGGAATTACTTCGGATTGTCAAAAAAAGCAAAAAGGACCCAAAAGTAAGCCAAAAAAGAAAACGTCTACTTTCGAGGATTATTTTCGATGCTTTGACACACATACCTATAACCCTATTTTCTATAAACAAAACTCGTATTTGAATGTTTTTAAATAATCAAAAGTAATTACGAAAATTTATAAATTTTTGGAACGAAGTTCCTTAACGCGGCTTGCTGGTCGTGCAAATTAGTAGAAATCGTCACGAAAGCGTGTGAACTGTTTATATGTATTGGTTTATCTATCAGCGGAGACACCAACCAATAAATATCAATTAGTTGTGAAAAGGGACACTATCAGTTGCTAGATGTCGCTAATGTAAAGTATGTCACAACACAAAATAGCTATATTGAAAAATTTACCAACAAATTGACCAAAAAATAATGCATGTGTCAAAAGTAAAAAAAATAAAACGATATATTTGAATTTTTCTGATGTAATTCGTTCTTCTATATTATTTGTTTTCAAAAACAACACAAAATAAAACATACAGATTTCACCTTGTATTACATTCGAAGATGAAGAAAAAACGTAAGGAACTTCGTTCCTAACGCGGGTCCACCGACCGCACAATCTTTTTTGTAATTGCAGTTGATTACTTGTTTTGCAAATTGTTATAAATTCCCTTAACTTTAAAATAAAATTAGCAATGATCATGATTAATAACCATTACTTAAAAAGCCAAAAAATTTGAATTTTTTCTGGGGTGCAGCATACATTGAACTGTATGGTGTTGTGATATACATATTAAATTAAATGACTTTTAGCTGACTCAAATTCAACCCTTGATTGGTCACTTTTTTTTTTTATCAATATCAATTAAGTAAAGAAAAGTGAAATTTTATAGCTAAATGGACAACCGGCTGTTTCTGGATAGCAACCACCCTTCATCAACATAATATAAACTTTGGACGCGTTAAATTTCACAATTTTAGCACTGCCGCTTAAGCCAAAGTGACCAACCAAGGGTTGAACTTGAGCCAGTTAAAAGTCATTTAATACAAAACAAATATTTTTATTCAGCGGCTTCGCTAGAAAGCGGCGGCCAGAAGCTGTCGATAGTTTAACGGAAAAATATAGAATGGCGCAACTATCGACAGTTCTAATCTGTCGCCCATCTACAATAAATCGTGATATTTTTATCTACAATAAATCGTGATATTTTTATAATACAGAAGGTCCGCCAAATAACTTTTTTTTTTTTTTTTAAACGGCGCATAACATTGTGTGTAGCTTCGGCTGTGTGGCACGTAGCGCCGTCCTGTTGAAACCAAATGTTACCAATATCCTTCTCTTGAATTTTTGTGAACCAAAATTCGTTCAACATGGCCCGATAACGATCGCCATTGACTGTAACGGCCGCTCTTTGCGCATTTTCGAAAAAAAAAATGGCTTAATTATGCCTCTGGACCAAAATCGCACCAAAAAGTGATTCGTTTTGGATGCGTCAGCTTTTCAATGTACGCGTGCGGATTTTCTGTGCCCCAAGTGCGACAATTTTGCTTGTTTAAATACCCGCCAACATCAAAATGAGCTTCATGCGAAAAGATGAATTTTTTTTTTCAAAATCGGCATCTTTTGTAATTCGATCGCAGACCCACTTAGCGAAGCGTATACACAACCATATCCGTTCAGCGGAGGGATAAAACTAATTATCTGTCAAGTCAGTTATGAGCTAAGTGTTACCATTCACGAAATAAGCACTAATTGAAAAAAAAAACGTTAGATGGCGGACTCTTTAGTTTTATAGCACATTTTTTTTTTGTATATTCTTTGTGTGCTCACTTTTGTAAGGCAGTGTATAAACATGGTTTTATAATTGTTTCAACAGGACGACTTCTCAATCGAAGTTTTCTTTTTTTTTATATAAAAAGGCTTACTTATGTAAATACACTCTATTCATTTTCATTTTAACAATAGTTATAAATTTCACACAATTGCCGAGTAATTGTTAAAATGTTAAATAAAATCCAATAAAATTTGTTGTTACAATTCATTTGAAAATGAATACAAAAGCCTTTTTAAGGTAAAACAAATAACTGAAAAAAAGTTACGAATCTGCAGAACAGTTTTTTTTTTTAATTTTAAAATGCAAATACAAAAAACTTTAATTGAAACTGAGTTGAAACAATTGAAACCGAAAACGCTTGAAATATTATGAAAATATGCATTAAACCAAAAACTATGAAATTGTATTAAATTTTGATTTTTTTTTTTTTTTTGGTTTTTTGGCTTAAATGATATTTGTGGTCAATTTTTTGTTTTTTTTTTTTATTTATATTCCACAATTGGCCATTAGACTAAGTAATTTCTTTTTAGCAATTAAACTCTTTTAAAATGTTTTGCATTTCTTTGCTTTTTGCGTTTTGCGTGTTTTTTTTGTTGCAACCAACCATTCCTTTGGTCTTGCGTTTTAATGTTGGCTGTTGCCATCAATATGCTTAAATGTTTATTCTATGCATAATACATCATGATGCCTTGACATGTCTGTCTTGAAAACGTAAAATGAACATTATAAAGGCAGAAAAAGAAAACTTAAAATAAATTTAGTTCAGTTTCATTTGCCGCTGAGGCTGCTTCTGCTGCATCTCTCCTTCAGCTCAGGCAACAAAATATGTATATGAACGCACTTACTTACATACATATGTATGTATGTGCCGTACATATGAGCAGACCTGTGACAACAAACAAACTACAATTTTGTTCATTTTATACTTTGCACCTTTTGAAAACACTAAATAGTTATTTTAAACCATTTCAGGCGTTCCACGAACAATTCTCTGGCGAATGCATATACATACAGTGATGGCCATGTTATTAAGACCAAAATGTTCGGTGGTTTTTTTTTCTTCTTTAAATTATCGTTTGATATTTAAATGGAATTTTTAAAACGTAAAGTGAATTGGCACTGGACTACTACTTTTCTAGTTAGTTTATTATTTTGTTCAGTTTTCTTGCAAAGTAAATTATTATTTTGTGAAATACGAGGGTTGCCTTTCACATTTTGGGATTAGAGAACAAAAACAGATATTAAAAACCGAAAATCGCCTTATTGCACCTATTGTCAAAATATTCTCCATGAACATCTATACAATTTTGCATGCGTTTAAACCAATCGTCGAAGCATTTTTGCCAGTCTGATTGTGGTATCTCGAAAACATGCATTCTGAATGTAGCAACCGCTTCTTCAGATGTCGCAAAACGTTCACCTCTCAGTTTGTTTTTTAGGTAAGGGAATAAAAAGAAGTTATTCGGTGCCAAGTCAGGTATCATTAAATCGATATTTTGGATGCTCAAAAATGCAGGTGTTTTTAAGCTGATGTATTATTAGAGCTCGCATTGTCGTGGTGAGAAGTGCTACATCTTCGGCCGTTAATTTTCCTGATGTTTGGAAAGATAACTGACAAATAAATGCTTGCGTACCACACAGAATTGGCTGTTCTGTGTTATTCTAGTGATACGTTGGCGAGATGTCCAACTTTTATAGGAAAACAAGCGATCATTTACTTGGAAGTGCTTTTATTGGATCTCGATCATCTGGCTGTAAGTCGACTGCTGTTTACTTTCGGGATCACACACGTACGTCCACAATTTATCACCTGTCACGGTGTCATAGACCTGTTACGAAGCATCGCAATTGTAGTTTTTGAGCATTTCATTATTCGACCAATCAACACGAGCCCTTTTTGAGCGATTGATAAATTGTGTGGGATCCAACGTGAACAAATTTTTTATCAATCAAATGCTTATGCAATAGTGACTGTATGCCAGTTCCACTAAAGCCTAAAGGTTGTCTCAATCTCACGGTAGATCACATAACAATCTTGCAGTATCAGTTCGCGCACAGCTTCAATGGTTTTCGGAACAACATTTGATTTTGGACGACCTTCACCAAATTTGTCTTGGAGTGAACTACGACCACGATGGAATTCACCATACTATCGATAACCATTAGTAATTGATGGATCTTTATCAGCAAAAATTGAATTAATTTCATCCATACACTATTGCTTAGTTAATCCATGTCGAAAGTTGTAAGAAATAATCACATGAAAATGATCACAATTTGATTCCATTTTTGGCCTGAGATGAATCTTTACAGTTACTATAAACAACACAAACCTCCACGTACATCAAGATCGACTGTAAATATTACTGCTGTTCAAAAGAATGTTCAAAACAATCCATCAACCTCAATTCGACGCCGTGCTCAGGTGCTTGGTCTTCAGAGAACAACTTTGACCACAATTTTATACAAAGACTTGCATTTGTTTCCATTTAAAATTCAGTTGACTTAAGACCATTTACTTCGTTACAGCTCGCCCATGACAGCCCCGATTTTCATGAAAAACCCATGAGTGACGAGGCACATTTTCATTTGATTGGATATGTGCACAAACAGAATAGTCGGTTCTGGGCAATGGAAAAGTCTCAAATTATTCATCAGTCATCTTTCATTAATTGTGACAGTATGGTGTGTAATTTGATCAAGAGGAATCATGGGACCCTACTTATTTGTAACTGAAAACGGGGCAACGACAACTGTCAATGGGGAGCAGTAACGTGATACGATGGAGAACATTTTAGTGGCACAACCGCATGCTTTAGGCTTGATTAGCATGTGGTATTAACAAGACGGTGCCACATCGCATACAATCGAAATACTGCGAGACCTTTTTCCACAACAACTCATTTCGGGAAATGATGATGTTGACTGGCCCGCACTGTTGCCTGATTTGACTGCTCCGAACTTCTTTTTGTGGGGATAGCTGAAAATCAAGGTTTATGCAAACAAACCAGAAACGCTAGAGCAACTCACACAAAATATTCGTGAAAGAAATGAGATTGTAATGGAAAATATGCTCGCATTTGTGAGACTAATAGAGGCGGATATTTATCTGATGTTGTATTTTAGACATAATTGCCAACATTAAATAAAACATTTGCCAACATAAGCTCCATTCTCTTTCGTCTAATCAAAAATTATAAACAAAGTTCTCGGCGGACACTTGCCGCGTGTGAAAGTGGACGGATTACTTTTTGATTACTTTTGATTCTTTTTGATTAGTTTCCAATTACTACCGCTGATTGTTGTGGTATTCTTTGTAATCAGGTTCAATTCTCTAATTGGAAACTGTCTAAAGGAGAATTATATAATCATTCGTTGACAAATAACGATCACTAATCGTCAAATCAAAATGTAAAAAAGTATACTTTAACTAATGGCCAATACTGTATGTGCTCATACATGTATATACATATGTATGAGAAAAAACTCTGGAATTTTTCGCAGGCAACAAGAAGAAACATTTAAAAATGAATCACATTTCAAAGCCTTAAAAACTAAAATGGAAATGAAAGAAAAACAAATATAACAAAATTAAATAAGAAGAAGACCACATATGCTGGTGGTGGCTTTGTCTGATGCATCTGACTGATTCCAGCAGCATTTCACTGCTGCACATTTTACCTAAAGACTTTCGTGTACATACATACATACGTATGTATGCGTTCTTGAAAACGAATGTGAAAATACGTAAGTGTAAATCAAGCCCTCCACCTACACTTTACAAACAATTGTTTTTACACAAAAGTCAAAAGTAATAAAGGTGCACATGCAGGGTAAATAATAGGGATGTGAGTGAAAAAATTCTTAAGTGTTGACTGTTGGAAACAAATCTATAAATAATTTCTTTTTTATCACAAATCATTTGAGGCAGGCAAAATCACACACGGTCTAGTCTTGTAATGTATACAGAATTATTAGTTGTATGAAAATGAGCCTTTGTTTGTAGTTTTTTCCTTTACCTACAGACATATTTTTTTTTCTATATGTACTTCTTTGATAAATTGTAAGTAGGAACATGTGTTTTCAATATGTTGTTGATTAAATTTATTGTGGATCGTGTTTGAGAAGGTAAATTAATCGAATAATGATTTCAAAATCCAGGAAGTCTTGTAGAAAACTTCCTTTTGGCAAAAAAAAGCAATAGAAAGTTGTTATGAGTAAAATAAAAAAAATATCTATGGACAGGAAAAGAACAACTATGCACAGTGGGGGAGTTTGAAACCAAAAATAAAAATGGAAATAAATCGGCAAGCTCAGGAGGTGCAGTAGATGTAGCTCAGGCCAAGGCGAATTAATTTATCAGGTGATGCCAAGTCTACTGGTAACTTTTTTTTATGAATAATTTGAGCTGTCAAACTTTGTTTACAAATACATTTTGTTTACAAAACAAATTTGTATTTCGAAAATTTTATTTAAGAAATTTTGTGTGAAAAGTAAAAATTTGTTTTAAAAAATTTTACAATAAGTTAAATTTTAAAGTAATAAAATATAATAGAAAAAAATGAAGAAGTGTTGTATTTGTGGCAAAACGCGGCGTGCTGGAGGTGGTACTTTCTTCGGTGTGCACAACGAAGACCGCAGGCTTAAGTGGAGCTGAATTTTTTGTTTGTTTCTTTCATCTCAATCAGACTCAGAGGATTTTGTAATACTGTCCTCTGTTACGGATCCATTTGTTTCATTCAAATCAGAGGAATTATCATCAGTGTTGTTGCCAAGATATTTTAATATTTCGAGTGAATTATTATTATTAATTTTGTTTGTAGTTTTGTTTTGGGAAACATCGCAGATTTCAATATCATTGCAAATTCTCTGGTCATTTCTTAGCGCTTCCTTCACAAGAAAATTGAATTCTTCTCGGTTTTCGTTGTTTTTTTCGGTCACATTTTTTTGACAGCTCAATTTACTAATGCAAAAACAAAATACAGGGCAGATTTTCTTGCTGTAGACTTGGCATCACCTGATAAATTAATTCGCCTTGGTTCAAGCCTCAGTTCTTTAAGGGAAGCTTAAAATGAATGACGATAATTTTCACAACTTATTGATAGCTAAAGGTAGAGTTTTATGGGCCGCATTTAGTAAAAAGAACTGATAACTCAATGTGATTCTTGAAGATAGTTCTTGCTTTTAGGACTTCTAAAAATTCAAATTGCAAAACCTTATTACAAAAGGCAGTCCTATACAGTAGCATCTTACTTTTAACTTAATACAACATAATTATATAAGAAAAAGTTCGAATAATAAAAAATTACTAAACTTGACATTTCAAAAATTTTAAACTTTCTAATGTTTTCTAAAAAATATTTTTTTAAAATTGTTTTTAGTGATACTTATATATATGTATGTATGTTCATTTAATTTTCACACTTTGTTTTTATTTTCGTTAGTTCCTGAAGAAGAGTAACTCGAAATATTAAAAATAATAAAATCGATGCAAACTAAAACACACAAGAGTTTCATTTAAAACAACACTGACCTAGAGCCTAGAAATAAAGAAAAGCAGACTTTCTAAAAGAACGGAAAAATAATTTGTGAAATCGCAATTTTTTATGGAATTGTGCATTATTTACTAACTGTTAAAAGCTGCGCTTTTTTACTTTAAATACCCCAGCATGGAGTATTAATTGGCTCAAGCCCTACGCGAAATCTATTTTTATTAATACTAATTAAGTAAAGAAATGTAAAATTTTATACGTTAATTTTGACGTTATAGTCGAAATATATGAGTAACAATTGTTAATAATTTTATCGGGGTTGAGTTCGATTTGACTTCGTCAACATTGAGAACGATTTTTTTGTGATAAAGCTGGAATGCTTAACATTTTTAAAGATAAAATTGTCTTCCTTAAAAATGCTGATGACTCCAGTTTTATCCCAAAAAAAAAAAACTCTTTCTCAATATTAAGGAAGTAAAATCAAACTCAAGCCTGATAAAACCATTAACAACAATTGTAAGATTTTATAGCTAGCTGGACAACTGGCTGTTTCTGGACGGCAACACCCTTCATCATCACCCCTGTGATATATCTCCCTGTACATAGAATATGTCCTTGTATCTCTTGCTTCCGCTAAAGGTTTCATATTATATCTATTGTGCGTCTTCCCAACTTGTTGTATCACTCATAATTTAATTTGTAGCAACTTGTTTGTGTTTCAGACAACCTTGACACGGAGCAGATCACAAAATGCCAGCTGTTTTAAAGGCGTTTTCCTAAAATCGCTTTGATCGTTGTACATCAATTGATTAACGCCGCAATAATTTTTTGGTTTTTTTAACGTTGGACACGACATGCATTTTCATTTTTATTAAAATCATAATTTGTGTCAATGTTTGCCTTCACCTGTGCACATGCCACCAAACGTTTTCTTGTCTATTTTTTTTTTTTTTTTTGGTTCCAAACCACAAAACATCTTCCAAAACAGAACAGTTGTGTATTATTTAAAACATTTTTTATGTTCGCTTTGCGTCATTTTTATGGCGACAATAAAAAAGTATTTTTCTATAAAAATTGTTAATATTTAAAATTTATGTTTTTTCTAGAATCCCTTGCGTTGATTTATATTTTTTTAAATTCTATTCCACCCAGCATTCTAGCTTTCATCTCGTTTTCTAGTTTTTTTGGGCAAAAGAAATTCTTTTGCTTTTGTAAATACTAAATTGATGTAGAAAATTAGTTTAAAATGATTTTCAAAGGTGCTTTACTTTTTACGTTTAAAGTATATTCCAAAATATATTTTTGAGTTCTGAAATTTACACAATTAGTACCTGGGATGCCAATCTTAAAATTCTGTTTCCATGATATGGAAATTCGGCTTTCGGGCAATTTCGCAATTGTTTTTTTTGCTTAACCCTTTTTTTATAAAATATATTTTAATCTTTTATATCTCTTCCTAAAAATATTTACTAGCATCTCTCCTGCCAAGTTTCTTTTAATAATCATTAAAGTCTGCCAAGTTTCTTTTCACCGTTAATAATTTCTAGTAATATCAACAAAATTTGTGTTTGTAGTTAATTATTACAAAAAAAAAAAAAAAAAAAAAATAGCAGGAATGGTTCTAAAAATATTAAAATATTTGTTGAAATAACGGAAAATAAAATTTTTGAAAGTCTAGTATTTTTAGTATTTTGCTAAAAGCAGCCTACAGATGGACATCGTCCAATCGGCTTTTCTATCAATACAGATATGTATATACTTTCTGTGGACTTTTCTAGTAGCTTCTAAAAATATGAAACTTAGTGGCAAACGAACTTAGAAATTTTTATAAAATCTAACTGGGATCAATCAACGTTTTCTTGCAACACACTTTTGCAGATTTTTTTTTTTGGAATTTAGCATCTATGTAAAGCATTAATTTTTATTTTATAATTTAATGTTGTTAATTACTTAATGAAATAACTGCAAGTTAGGGTACCAGCAATGCTGCTTCATGTTTACTACAATGATCACCAGCATTTGATTTGCTTTCCAACTTTCTACTGATTCTGCCCTGAGCTAGTCAGATGGACGGGTAAAAGACTTCCTCCTGCTTAATGCACATTGCGACACATTCGCCAGTCCATGCAGTGTTGGTCTGCCCAAATAATTTACTATTTTGCTAGGGACAGCCGGATATCGGCAGAGGAAGTCTTCTCTTCCTTTTCATCTCTGCAGCTTCTGCAGAAGTCAATGTATAAAAGATATAGTCTTCTCGCATGTACTCCCATATGACAGTGTCCTGTCAGAGCAGCAACTAGTGTGTGAAGCCTTTGTCACAGTTCTTAAGAGCTGTGGCTGTAGTTGTATTAGCTGCTTACAACCATAGAGGAGAACATTAACGAATTCGTCGATGACCTCCTGTTGTAAGCGGGTACCAGATCTCTCCAGTTCAGCCGCTATTATATTTCCGGACACACCATTGTGTGCAGGTACCTAGAGCTCCGCCGTAAGCTCCAGGTTTGAATATTGTGATATCTCATTTAGAGATGTTGTGTAAGCACTTGCAAGCGCGTTTATGGGGGCCTTGCTGTCAGTACAAATTAGGATATGCTCCCCGTATATCCTATAGTATGTCATCCAGTTTGCTCCCTCCTTATCGCCGCAACTTCGGCCTGAATGACGCTACACTCATTACGTAGCCTAAAACTGATCCTCCGCTGAGGCCGGGGGATATATATACCCCCAACAATCCTTGCGTTCAGCTTGGAACCACGATCGCATCTTCAGATTGATCTATTTCGGTCATATTTCAAACATTTACGCTGAATTCCTTATGGATCATTGGGATTGGTGAGCAATAGCCAATGCAATGCAAGACCTACATTTGGGCTCCTTGAAAATAAAATTTTTCCCTCTTCCCAATAACTTGACCCGAGGTACCCGTAGAGGAGTCCAACCTTAAAATATAGATTTTTTCCAATCAATATTTTTATTAACACTTGGGCAGACTTAACGGAGAATGCATTCAGACATCTAAGATACTTTTTTCGAACACACAGATCTCGTACCACGCTGCTTAGGGGTCTGTTATACAAAAACCAATACAAAGAACTGAAAACCGAAAGCCTCAAAATGATGTCGTACTAGAAATTTTTTCCTCATGCCAAAAACTATCGAAAAAATTATGGCACAATATCGACAAATTTTTGTCCACACATTTACCATTATTTAATCGAACTTTTCTGTAAGATATTTATATTTTAAAATTTTTAGACAGGTTCTTTTTAATAAAACGCTGCTATATTGAAAAATGAAGGTAAAATAAATTTTTGCACGGTAGACATGCAGATGTCCATACAAATCGAGCCGGCTTGATATATACACTTATGTATGCTTCATGCTTTTTCGCAAGACACGTTTGTTCTGTCATTACTCCGTCAGTTGTGAATTCGTTTTCTTTTTGGAACGAAGTTCCTTAACGCTGCTTGTTGGTAGTGCAAATTAGTAGAAATCGTCACGAAAGCGTGTGAGCTGTTTATATGTGTTGGTGTATCTGTCGACAAACAATTGTGTAGGTGACTCCGCTGCTGTCAGCGGAGACACCTACCAATAAATATTAATTAGTTGTGAAACGGACACTATCAGTTGATAGATGTCGGTAAAGTAAAGTATGTCACAACAAAAACAGCAATATTGAAAAATTTTCTTCGCATGTGTCAAAAGTTTTAAGAAGCATATAAAATTTAAAAATTTCAAAAACAACAGAAAATAAAACATACAGATTTCACCTTGCATTACATTCGATGATGAAGAAAAAACGTAAGGAACTTCGTTCCTAACGGGGGTCCCCCAACCGCATTTCTTTTTTTTTTTTGAAAGATTGATTGACCGGATACAGAAAAAAAAATCGAACGAACATTTAATCGCTTTAAAAAGTTTATTATTTTTATATTATTAAGAAGTCGATTCTTAAGCGAGTGTTATTGGACGCAATTCTTTTTACTATAGACATTAATATTTCTCGCCATATAGTGAACTTACGGCTTCTTTCAAAAAAATTTAAAAATACTCTCAACTAAAAACTTTTACACTAGTATATAATTAACTCTTGAAAGGATTTATCTTTTCAATCAGAAAAAGAAAAAAATTACGATATACTGGAATTGAATATTTTGAAATTTCATATCCCGGGATTCGTGAAAGCCAGTGCCGCTTGGCATCCCTCACATTTGTACATGTGTACTTTCCTAATACACACAAACTTTTGTAGGTACTGCTTCGTGTCACAGGCTGCTAATTTGTACTTGTTGACAAAATAACGTCAATATTTTTTGCTTTTTAAAAGATTTTTAATAATTTAGTGACAGCTTAATGTCACAAATAATCTTTGAGGTAAAATGGCTGGCTGAAAAAAAAAAAAAAAATAGAATAATAAAAATAAATAAAAGTTTTTGTTTTCCATTAGTCGCTTAATTACTCCCCGGTTAAAATACGATACCTGTGAGAATGTTTATGGTTAATTTTTGATTGTTTATTGCTGGTGTTTTATTATTATGTTGTCTTAAATGAGCTTCCAACAAACTATTTAAAATTGATTTGTTGATTTTAATTTGAAAGCTCATACTTCTTGTTGGCAATGCGGCCTTTCCGCGTGTTTTTTATGTGTATTTTATTGTCTTTTTTTTTTTTTTTTTTTTTTTTTGTTAATTTATGACAATGAACGTTTCTCAAGCAAATTTCCTTCACGTTTTTTTTTCTCTTTACTTTTAATTTATTTGAATTTATTGAAATGAATTTTATAACACCATAAAGGTGTTTGATTATGTATGAAAGCAAATTTTTATACTTTTCCATTCGTGTGTGTTGTGGAGAAAAAAGAATATACGTTTGGGCATGCAGGTATTTGAACGTGGGTGGATTTCCTAGAAAAATCATCAGCAGCAGCATCGTCATATTTATGATAATTTTTATGATAATTTATGTTCGTCACCCAGAAACAGGTGAGAATATCTAATTTTTATGATAATTGCCACAGAATTTCAGCGTTGCGGAAAAATCACGTCTTTAAAATATTGGGTGTTTTTTTTTTTGTAGTTGCATGAGAACTTTTTAATGTCAATAACTATGGTTTGACAGGTGTGAATGTCAATAAAACTGTGTTAACATTGCTCTTCTTTAAGTTATGGGAAATCAACGTTAACCATTTATCACGCTTTGGAATTGGGAACATTTTTTGTCAAATCACTTTTTTTTGCGAAGTACACTTCGTGGTTAAGTGTCGAATTTGAAGGGGTGAGAAAACCTCAAGACGTTAATAAACTACTATTGCCGGCATTAGGATTGAGTGAGTGATTGGTGCAGCTTAAGCAATGACATTAAAAATCGGTCCTTGTTTCATGTGAAATGGGCAAAGGACTGGCGTTACGGCCACTTGGGGGTGGGGGAGTATTATTAAGTCTTGATGACTAAATTTTGGTTTCCAAAATTGGCGAAAATCACCGACATTCGGGTTGTACCTGAAAATCGATTTAGTGCAAAACAGATTTGGTAGCAACTTTCTAATAAACTTGAAAGGATAAATGACCTTTCGCAGACCATTGACCACTGCTCACCAGTCTTAATGGCTGTCAAGGGTTCGGACGTAAACTTGTTGAACACGATCTCAAATCGTGTTTCAGTAAATCAATCAGATTGGGTGATTGAAATCTTAACGGATAGCTCCAAGTTGGTATTAGGAGTTGTTGGGGTTATCTAGATTCTCTATTTTCATTCGAGAATGAGTTTTAGACTACACAATGAATGTAGTGTTGCTCAGGCCGAAATTGTAGTGATAAAAAGAGCGATGAATTGGCTAAGGTACACACATTGAGCATATCTGAATCTGTACTGACACTAAGGCCGCGATAAATTTACTAGCTGATGTCTACACGACATCTAGGTACAGTTCGAAAATGCTGGGTATCTTGGTATCTCTGAATGAGATAGCAAAACATTCAGAGCTGGAGCTTTTCTGGGTAACAGGACACAATGGCATGTATGGAAACCTTGTTGCGTATACACTAGCACCAAAGGAGGACATAGACGAGTTCGTTGGTGTCTCGCTTAGTAGCAGTAAACAGCTTAGTAGTAGATAAAACAGCAGCTGCTAATAACTAAACAAGGCAGTGGATCAAATGATGCCACCTGCCGATTATCGGGTCTCACATGGCCTAGTTATGATGACAGGAAAGCCTCAACTCTGTGGAATTTTGTCTGCTAAGAAGCCTGAGCTTCTTAGCAGCTGTTCTAACAGGACACTGTCATATGGGTACGCATGCGAGACAATTGAATCTTCCGCATCAGAATTACAATTTTGTTTTGCAAAACAAACGCAGAAAATCATTGTTTGATCGATTTGTTTTTACACTTGTTTATGGTTATTATAAGATGTTCATTTGATCTTAATCTCACCAGAATATTACAGCTCACATTTGAGGAAAAAAAGTGCAAAATAAATGCATAATCTTTTTTAGAAACGAAAACGGCAAAATTGTTTGGCTGATGCCGACAAGCCAGCAACGTGAAACGTTTTCGAAAGTAATCAGCATTAAGGCCATTAAGACCAGACCAAATACTAGAACTAATGCCTTGAAGTTATCTATTAGATAATAATAAATTTTATTTGTATAGCGCTTGAAAAGCATCCTAAAGTTTTGGCAAAAATTTTTTGTGCCTGCAATGGCAACACACAAGTTGTCCCGCATTTATAAGAAATGAAACACAACCTAAAAGTCTTGCCTAAATTTAGTTGTTCTTTTAATCGTATTAATCATTGCATATGCTAAGGCTTAACAAGCTTTTGTGTGAAAGAGCTTTGGCCTTAAAAACACAATCTATATCAGTGATGACAAGACATATCTGAAAATTATTGCCCACATTCTGCTTGGCGGAGGCGACAGTTTGAGGCAATTTAACACAATATCCTTGTTAAAATGGTATTCCGCGAAGGTTTTAGCATGACATTGCCCATTTGTCGATAATGTTACACACACGTTCAATAGTTCACAATAAGAGTAGCGCCTCGATGGATGAATTGGTAGAGTGGCCTACTAAGAGTCGTCCCCGAGGTCGCAGGTTCGATTCCTGCCGAAAGCTCTGGGTGTTTCTGCAGACAAGCAAGAAGCTTCGCAGTTTTGTGTTTGTTAAAAAAAAAATTGCAATAAAAGAGAAAAATGTTGTCATCTATAGTGCAATTCAACACAAATTAAATCGTTTAAATACCTTAACATATAAATTAGCGCTTTTGGTAGTCAGTAACACTTTATAAAGACATTCGCAGGCGTTTAAAATCAGCCGGCTGATTAATAGTGTTAATTTAGAGCCAATTTCATTTATGATGTTTATTTTAACTTTACAATATTTATTGAAATTACTTTTGAATATTTGGCTTACGATTTATACGAAAATCAGAATTTCACGCACTGTAATTAATAAATATTGCTTCAGTTTACTTACTTGGCGCATAATAGAGTGAATAGATAATTTTTGTTTTGTTTAGTTTTTGCCTTCTTCTTTGTGTTTTTCGCCATTTTCGACGAAGTTGCCACGTATTTTCAAATTATTTTGACACATGGCACTCATGGGTGTTAAAAGGTAGTTAATGAATCATATAAACGTTAGTGCGAATCACAATACTTGGAGTTAAGTTAAACACTTTTAAAATCGTTATAAAATGGTGAATAGGACGGTGCCAGTCTGCCAGATCATCAAGTAAAAGAGGGGTCAATAATCATTACGATCAGCTGCTCTGCATGACCTTCAATTTATGTAGTTTTTTTTTGTTTATTCTTGTTATACCCTTCACATAAATGTGTAAGGGTATATATAAGTTTGTGATTCCGTTTGTAACGCATTGAAATATCCATCTAAGACCCCATAAAGTATATATATTCTGGATCAGCATCAATAGCGATTACGATTGAGCGATGTCCGTCTGTCCGTCTGTCCGTCTGTAGTCGTTGAAATACCGTTTCTGAGAAAACGGTTTGAGATAGAAACCTCATTCTTTCGCTAAAACGTGTGAAACCCCGGTAGTGGGTCTGCTATTGAAATTCAGTAAGATAGGTCCGCGGATAGCCGAGATATATTCAAAAAACCGGGGTTTGAGGGATATTTTGTGTAATTTTTGTATTCAGATTTTTGAAATAAATTTTTTCCTTAAAAACTAAATCATATCATTTTTAGTGCTCATTAAATCCTAGAAATGAAGGAATTTTTGAAATCGGCCCATATATATCCGAGATATAGCGTCTCCCGGTTTTTAAAGAAATCGGCTTTATTAGCCAAATAAGACAACTTTTGGCACCGAAGATCAATCAAGATGGTATATATAGGCTATTTAGAGGCAAAAGTGGAAAATTTTTCCACATCGGCCCATATACACTCGAGATATAGCGCCTCCCGTTTTCTCAAGAAGTCGGCTCTAAAAGCCAAATAAAACAACTTTTGGTATCAAAAATCGATTAGAATGGAACATATAAGGTGTTTAAAAGCAAAATTGGAAAATTTTTAAAATCGGTCCATATATATCTGAGATATAGCGACTCCTGATTTTTCAAGAAATCCGCTCTTTAAGCCAAATAAAGCAATTTTTGGCACTAAAAATCAATCAGAATGGTACATATAGACTACTTAGAGGCAAACGTGGAAAATTTTGGACATCGGCCCATATACACTCGAGATATAGCGCCTCAAGTTTTCTCAAGAAGTCGGCTCTAAAAGCCAAATAAAACAACTTTTGGTACCAAAAATCGATCAGAATGGTACATATAAGGTGTTTAAAAGCAAAATTTGAAAATGTCTGCAATCGGTCTATATATACCTGAGATATAGCATCTCCCGATTTTTCAAGAAATCGGCTCTATAAGCTAAATAAAACAACTTTTGGCACCAAAAATCAATCAGAATGATACATATAGGCTAGTCAGAAGCAAAACTGGAAATCTTTTTGTCATCGGCCCATATATGTTCGAGATATAGCGCCTCCCGATATCTCAAGAAGTCGGGCCTGGAAGCTAAACGAAATAGTTTTTTGCACTAAATATTTGTCGGAATGGTACATACAGGCTGTTTAGGGGCAAAATTAGAAAATTTTTGGACATCGGCCCATATGCACCCAACTTTTGGTACCAAAAATCAATCATAATGGTACATACATATATATATAATATTATATACATATGTATATAATATTTGCGATCATGTATGAATGTATGTACATATGTATGTATGTATGTATGTATGTATGTATGTATGTATGTATGTATGTATGTATGTATGTATGTATGTATGTATGTATGTATGTATGTATGTATGTACGTATGTACGTACGTATGTATGTATGTATGTATGTATGTATGTATGTATGTATGTATGTATGTATGTATGTATGTATGTATGTATGTATGTATGTATGCATGTATGTATGTATGTATGTATGTATGCATGTATGTATGTATGTATGTATGTATGTAGATACGTTTGTATGTATGTAGGTATGTATGTATCTACATATGTATGTATGCATGCAAGTATGTTAGCATAAACAATTTTTTTGCTTTGGTGTAAAAATGTGTATGTATATATACACGAGCTTGAAAATGAAAGTGATATAAAGAATTGTTGAAAAAAGGGTACGCAATGAAATTCTTTTAAACAATTGCGTCTTCAAATTCATTCACACAAAAAATCATTTTGGGTTTCCCTACGTACTTACATATGTACATACACACACACATGTGTATGATGATACGCAACAGATCATCAAAAACGTGCACAAGAAAAAAATCATTTTGTGAAAAAAAGCAAGCAATGTAAATATGTATGCATGTATATATGTATGTATATAATCATTGTTTTATGGAACACACTGAAAATATTCAATAATAAAGAATTTATTTTAGCGTTTTCAATTATAGGTACATATGTAGATACACACACACATGTGTATGATGATACGCAATAGATCATCAACAACGTGCACAAGAAAAAAATAATTTTGTAAAAGCAAGCAATGTGAATGTATGTATGTATGTATGTATGTATGTATGTATGTATGTATGTATGTATGTATGTATGTATGTATGTATGTATGTATGTATGTATGTATGTATGTATGTATGTATGTATGTATGTATGTATGTATGTATGCATGTATGTATGTATGTATGTATGTATGTAGATACGTTTGTATGTATGTAGGTATGTATGTATCTACATATGTATGTATGCATGCAAGTATGTTAGCATAAACAATTTTTTTGCTTTGGTGTAAAAATGTGTATGTATGTACATACATATGTATACACGAGCTTGAAAATGAAAGTGATATAAAGAATTGTTGAAAAAAGGGTACGCAATGAAATTCTTTTAAACAATTGCGTCTTCAAATTCATTCACACAAAAAATCATTTTGGGTTTCCCTACGTACTTACATATGTACATACACACATACATGTGTATGATGATACGCAATAGATCATCAACAACGTGCACAAGAAAAAAATAATTTTGTAAAAGCAAGCAATGTAAATATGTATGTATGTATATATGTATGTATATAATCATTGTTTTATGGAACACACTGAAAATATTCAATAATAAAGAATTTATTTTAGCGTTTTCTATTATAGATACATACATACGTATGCATGTACCCACATACGTAAGTAAATTGAAAAGCAAATCACACTTAATGGCAATGTTATATGCAATTTTTTGTTAAATAAATTTTACTATAAAGTTAACTGATAAATAATTAAGAAATACATTTTGCTTTTCTTTATTTCATTGATATTAAAAAGAATTGGTGTCACCCAGTGGTTGAACTTGAGCATATTAGGAATTATTTAAATAAAAGTTTTGCAGCCTGTGTTAAATCCCGGTAGTGGAACTGATATTGAAATTCAGAAAAAATCGGCCCATTTAAAAGCCAAATAAAACAACTTTTCGCACCAAAAATCAATCGGAATGTATGTACGATTGTGAAGGGTATTTAAGATTCGGCCCAGCCGAATATAGCACTCTTACTTGTTGTGGAAATATGTTTAATACCAAATCAAACTTTAAAAAACTTTGTTAGTCATCTTCAATGTATTCTTTCTAAATCAATAATTAACAAGCCAAAGCACTTAAAATGTTTATGATTTATTGTTATGAAAAACTTATTTAAATCAAAACACATAAATTTCACAATAAATTTCAAAGTTTTTAAAAATAATATATATAACAAAAATTAGCAAACAGTCTTTTAAAAAAAAAAAAAAAAAAAAAAATCACACAACTTTAGCACCTTTCGAAATAGAAAACTAATAAATAATTAAAATTAGATTTCGAAAAAAATGTTAAAAGCATGTGAAAGCAAATAATAATTCTTTTTAACACAGTACAATTTTTGCTTCAAAAAAAAAAAAACAAATACATTTATCAATATGTATATATATTCTGTTTTATAAATTTAACTGTAAATTAGTTTTGCATTAAGTTTATCAGGCTCAGGTTCTTTCTATATAGAAAGAACTTGAGCCTGATACACTTAATACAAAAATAATTATATAAAAAAAAGTTCGTATAATAAAAATTAATTAACTTTAAAAATTATTTTGATTTATTAGGAATTTTCCATGTGAAAGCCTTTTTGCTTTAACATTTTTAAGCTGGTTTTTCAGAAGCCCTCGAAAAGGTTTAAAGGGTTATTTTAGGTAAAACACATTTTTTTTTTAAATTTCAATCACAGAAGCCCCTCCCTTTTACTGTTCTGAAGATTTTCATTTGACAACAAAACATTCACAAAAACCACAAGTAAATATTTGAAACAAATGCTCTATTTTTTTAAATTAAATAAAAAGCAACAAATCGAATTAAAATCTGCAACGTTTAGAATTCATTTTGTAAATTGCTTCACTACCGCTTGTTCTTATTTTTTATTATTTTTATATATATATATGTATATGTATTTTTTTTTTGTTCTTTACTTAATTTTTTTTTTTTTGAGAACAAACAGAAACATTGATGCTGAGGTAAATAAATCAATATTATGTTCTGTTTTGTTAATAATATTGTTGTTTTTTTTTTTCTTCTGTTATTGTTTTAATTTATGACAAGTGGGGATTTTCTTCATGGAAAAATTCAATTTCGTAAGATACAGAAACAGCGTATATTTTGCAACGAGCACGAACCAATTAATAATTTTGTGTATATGTGTGATTAGTTTTATAAGTATATTGGGTGAGTGAAATAATGGCATAAATCCAAAAATGGCAAATGAACGCATTTAGAGAAAAATAATTTATTTATTTAATGGCTTCAAAAAGCAGGCCTTATTTTCTTCAAAAAAAAAAACAATCACAGAATGGACTTCCAACCAAAAAAGTGAAACCCATTCGTAGTTTGGTTGCTTTGAAAAACGTAGCCTGAGAAAAGTATTCTGAACGAAACTATTTTCATTGCCATTTATGCACCACTTTTTACTCAAACTAGACTTCAACTTTCAGAGTCGCATGTTATTAATCGCTTAAAATCGAAACCAAATCATTTTAAGAACCTGAAGGGCATGAAAGAACGCCTCGCTGTAGAATGCTCTACTAAGAGTCTTCGAGGTCGCAGGTTCGATTGCTGCCAAAGGCTCTGGGTGTTTCTGCAAAAGACAAGCAAAAGGCTTCGCAATTTTGTGTTTGTAAAAAAAAAAAATAATAATAAATCTTCAAATCTAGTGGCTTTGTGTGCTGAGTGGAATAAACAGCTCTGCTCTGTAAAACGCACGTTTTTGAAAACGAAAAATTTTTAACAATGTGCAGCTGGCTATTTGATATTATACAAATTATTGGATTTATTTATATATTATTTACTACGACTAATCAAATTTAAATGCTTACAAAGATATTAAACGAAAAGTATTTTTATATGAACTTAATTATTTATTTGCTTTAAGAGCCAATTGAAATGTATTAATTTTTGATACTTTCAAAAATACAAATCGTAGTAACCAATGGTGACTCGTTGTATAGAAGGTTGCAAAGAAAAGTAGAAGTGTTGCAAAACGAAAAAAGAAATGTTTGCTGTGTTGAAGGTTTGTTTGAACATTTCTGATTCTCATTCTGTTCATGGGAATTATGGAATAAGTAGTTCAGTTTCAAACAAACTTTTAAGAATTTTTCAAGTCTACTGATAAGTTGATTAGCACCAACGAAATGTCGTCGGCATATAGACAGTTGAAAGATACAACAAACATTTTTTTGGAAAAGGTTCATTTTTTTTTTTTTTTGTTTTTATTTGTTAATAATTTTATCAGTCTTGGGTTCGATTTTACTTACTCAAAATCGATTTTTTTTTGTGATTAAATTGAAATAGTCACCATTTTTTAAAGAAAACAATACTTATCACGGCAGCTTCATTTTTTTATATTTCTAAATTTTGTGTACAAGCTGTTCTTAACTTCAATTTTAAAATATGTTGCTGGTCATTGATCAAAGAATGAAAAATAAATTTTTAGCAAGCTAAATGTTTCGTAGCTGCTACGCATCTCATCAGCCTCCAAGTGAACTTTGGTCGTGCTTGAACAACAGGCGGTGGACGGCGATGTTTCGAACACAATTTTCTTCAGCGATGAAGCACTTTGCTCATTGCGGCCGAGATGCCACCCAATATGTGTCAAAAAGTGGTCGAAAATTACCTCAAATGAATCAATGCTTGCAACACTTCGCCTGGTGGTCATTTCAATGATGTAGTGTTTCACACATAATGTCAATGTTCCAACTTTATAATAAAAAAAGAAATATCATGAAAAAAATATATTTTATATGTGTTTTATTTGCGTTTACTTTTGAAACCGCAAAGTGGATAACCCGTTATAAGCGAAAAAACATCACTTAAACATTTAACCACTTTTTTTCATTTGCAAAATCTGACTTTTCAATTCAAAATAATATTTTGTTTGTTATGCCATTCTTTAGGAAAATGAGCGATGTATAGCTTGTTTTTTTTTTTTTTTTGTCAGAGGTTCTTGAGATGTATTAGTGTGGTATTAATGAAAGTGTTGATGCGATCTATTTTACCAACAGCTGCCCATTGACATTAAAAACCCTAAAAAACTTAAACGGAACACAAAAATCGGCCGAAAAATGTTATTCAATAAATAAAATTGTAGCTAGACAAAACAAAAACAAACATTCAAATCAATAAAAAAGAAAGCACGAAACCCTGCAAAACAAATTGGTGAATTAAAAAATTGTGTTGTTTTTATCTGTTTTTTTCTTGTGTTTTTTTTTTTTTCTTTTTTAGGTAGAAGAGGGGGCGGTTTGGTTGAAATATTTCGTAGTGGTTTTGATCGATTACATATGAGGTGATCTGTTTTCATTTCATGTTTTTCATTTGGCTTTACTATTTCGCTTTAGGGGTACCTCTGGCTGAAAATGTTAAATGTTTACTAAATTTTGTGTGTTTGCTGTTGTTATACACCTACTAAAACGCCCATTAATTATATTTATTTGTTAATACTACTACGAAAATCAAACTTGACAACCAAAAAAAAAAAAAAAAATAATAAAACAAAAGACGCCAGCACGCATACTTACACGCGGCCTATTTTACACTACACTGCTGCTGCGAGCTTGTAGAGAATTAAAATACTAAATGCCTTAAGGTGGCAAAACCTCATTATTAAAGATTTATTTTTTCAACAAGAAAAAAAAAACCTCGCAGTTTGTCTACTCCGCATACAGAACACTAGTTTTGTCAGTTTCTTAAGCGTGGACATTTAACCATCAATCTTGTTGCTGCAAGCTACATACATATTTGTAACAATAAAAAAATATTAAATAGCTGAATATATTATTTAATTTTTCGAAGAAGAAAAAAATAATAATGTGCATAAGCTGGGGCATTACCCAGGAACACAAATGAACGCACATGTCTGCATATTAAAGACCTTATCCGTAAAAAAATTTCAAATTTATTAGAAGTATATTAAAAGATTTTCATGTGGCCATTTAACTTATTAAACCTTAACAAAGACGGAAATATTTTAATGAATAAGACCTGTGAAATTCGAAATCAGGGGCCAAATCGTCGCATTCGATATCGAAGGAATTCAGTCACTTATGCTCCAGCACGTCGCTCATCAGCACCCAAATTGCTTCGAACCTAGATCAGTAGAACTAAGAAATTTTGAGGGAAATTAAGGCAGAATTATGAAGTAAAAATAATGTAAAACGAAATCGCCGTAACAATCACACAGGGTTTGTGACAGAATTCATTCGATCACGAATGCTAAAATTTCTCTCCTGCTGGGCTTGGGGAAGCAGCTGATTAAATGATTCGAAAGTTCTACTTTTTGCCACTCAAACGAGTAGATGAGAAATGGGTGAATGAGAACACTTATGAGCTTTACTAAGATTTCAACACAAGAAATGTGTAAGAGAATATAATTCTTAACAATTAATTAATAAATTGTGATACATACTTTTTGGTGTGGAAATCACCAGGAAAAAATTCATAAAATTACAAAGTTTATTGAATTACAAACGCTACGCGCAACCAGCCCGTATGATTTCTGATTACAGAAAAAAGATGGCTGCAAAAAGGCGCATGTTCTTGAGCTGACCTGAAATACTTTCGTTATTTGGAAAATAGTACAATTAGAAAATTATAATTTGGCGATGCCAGACTTATAAAAAAATATGTGTGTGAAGATAAATTCGAATTTAAGTCCCCGGACACAAACCAATTTTTTTTAGCAAAGACAAATCTTGAAGTTAACAGAGCACTGTTAACGACTTAACAGACTATATTTTTGAATATATGAAATTTCTGGACATTATTAGGAACACCATATACAAATGGTGGCCTGAAGGGTCCTCTAAGACTCCTGGTGGGTGTGATATTTTTAAAAATAGCGTCTTTTTAAAATCCATTTTATTCGATTCCCAAGATTATTTCAGATATCACACCTACCAGGAGTCTTAGAGGACCCTTCAGGCCACCATTTGTATATGGTGTGTGGTGCGCTGAAGAGCTGGTTTTTCCAAAAATTTCCTAATCTTCTCCAGAAATGTCATATTTTCAAAAATATAGTCTGTTAAGTCGTTAACAGTGCTCTGTTAACTTCAAAATTTGTATTTGCTAAAAAAAATTGGTTTGTGTCCGGGGACTTAAATTCGAATTTATCTTCACACACATTAAAATAAAATCATTAATTTTGGTGTTAGCGTTAACAAAATGCCTTCGGTAGATAAGATTGGAACTGCCGTGGACTTTCGCGCGGTAACAAGTAGCCAACAAATCTGTTAATCACTTTCAAAAATAGGTCAATGCTTGGGCGGAATCTTTCTTAATTTGAACTTGAAGCGCACTTATTATAACTAGTTTATGTGTTCTCCAAAATCGACCACATCTTTAATTGAAGGTTTTCCCTCCTGCTTCGCTTCTGAGCCAAGGCATAAAAATAAATAAATATATAGAGATAACACATGGGCTGAAAAGTCCCGGGCCTAACACATAGATGGCGCTAGTTTTATTGCAGTCACCATTTCTTCAGTTAATGCTAACCTTCAAAAGAAAGCTGTTAAAACTTCACGATATTCTATTCATTAGTTTGTGAGTTAATAGTTTTATAGGGCCTGGGTTTGATTTTACGTCCTCCAAATTATGATAAAATTGTAGTGCTTAAAATTTGTAACTGAAATGAAAGACTTATTGGCTGGGGTACATACCATGGCTGTTTCATGTCCACCATGATGCTCATCAGCACCCAAATTGCTGCGAACCCAGGTCATGACTAATTTTATACTGTTTTTAAGCAGCCGCACTCAGCCATTCTACCACCTGAGCTCCTCACTACTGACTGCCCATATTTAATCCTACTGATCAACTTTCATTTTATCACTGCTATGGAATATATCTATATATTTTCCAACAATATCCAATTGCTATCTGAAATAGTGATAACAACGGTTGCAAACCTTTTAGTTATTATTATGTTTTTTTTTTGCAAACTTAATACTTATTGTAATAACCTCAATCTTTTTTATTTAAACTTTCATTTTCGTTTTCCTGTCAGGTAACTCAATAAATTTACCTACAATTATACATACATATTTCTTTTTAAGATTTTCTCAATATTGAATGAAGAAAGAAAGAACTCAAATTTTCACACCTTCCATTAAACAAGTTGATTTGAAATGAGTTTCATAATAAAAACAACAAAAAAAAAAAAATAATAATAATTATGATGAGCTTTTATCACTGACATATTTATGTTTTGTTTACTTTGTTTCTAATGACTGCTCGTCGCTCGTTCTCTCAGTGCTTGATAAAAGTTTTGTTATTGCTGTTGTTGCTTCAAAAATAAAGATGAAAAAAAAATGTAAGTATTTTTCTGGTTTTTCCCATTCGAGAATTAAGAAAATCAGTTTTAGGCGTCAACAAATGCTATTTTAGCATCGATACATGTTTTACAAATTATTATACAGCAGCATCTTTGGCTGTAAATTTATTTGGCCAAGTGTATTTATTGCCATAGAAGATACATACAATTTTTGTTTGTTTGCTTTTACAAAATGATGTAGTGCTTATGACTTTTAACAAGCAAATAATAATTTGTAAAATATGAACAGCAGCAGCAGCAGAAGCAGAAGAAAAGAAAAAACTTAGACAAATAAACACAAGAATTTATTTTACAATAGAAAAAATGAAATAAAATATTGTTAAAAGTATTAGAAAAAGGTGGACAGGAAAATTAACTAAGAATAATGTGTGTAGTCTTAAAGTGAATGTAAAACTGAAAAGACATTCAAATGAAAGGTGATAAATGATTTAATTAAATACAAAAAAAAAAAAATATGCGACATACATATGTACATGTACATATATATAAGTACACTGAAATAATTCTTGTAAAACAAAATATTTCTGCAAAAAATGTCTTCGCCAGTTTTCTGTTTTACAATAAGTGAAACATTTTCACCATAAAATGTAGACGAACTTGATTTTAATTACCTCTTTTACAAATTTTTAATTTTTATAATCTTTTCTTTTGATGTTTGACTCGCTAAATCATTAAAACTCGCATTAAAAAAAAGGTGCAAAATAAATTCAGAATTCGGAGCAAATTTGGTTTTCCTTTTGCATAGTTTCTGTAAGATCAAATAATTATGCGCTGTAAATTTTGTATTTGCTCATTGAGCAAACATAACCTTGCCAAGAGTATCTGGAGAAATTAAATGTTTCCTTTTCTTGTCCTCTCCAAAAATCTTGATCACTGAAATTATATCACGAAAAAATCTTTCTCAATTCTGAGGAAGTAAATCGAACTAATACTATGTTCACATATGCCTTTTTAATTGAAACAATATTCAGTTAATTGACAATATCTTTTTGTTGTTCATACATACTTGATATTGCTAAGACAATTAGCATGTGACAGGTGAAGAAATTATTGTTTAAATTTTTTCTGTAAAAATTTGGGTTTTTTGTTTTTTTGATCTTTTGAACAAGGTGTATTCAATAAGTACTGTTGTTGCAAAAGCTTGTTCATTTAGTACTATTAATATAAACCTAACAGTGTTGCATTATAAATGTTATTCTTTATTAAAACAATTAACTCTTAATTGGCAATAAGTTAATTGTAATTTTTATATGAACATTTTGTCTCAATAATGGCCTTATTTGTTATAATTTGAATATTGTTGCATGTATGAACAGAGTATAACGTCCGGTTAAGTAATTAACAACTTAATGTTTGTTTTTTTGTTCTTTTTTCGTTTGTGTTTGTTGATATATCTGGTATATGTATCTGTATGCTGAAGGCCATATTCATATTAATTATGGTAAGTTTATTAAGCTCTTATTTGACATATTTCTACGGAATATTTGTCAAATAAAGGTGTAATAAACCTGCAATAGTTTTTATGAATATGGGCGTTAGAAAATAGGGGTCACAGTGTTTGTGGGCATCAATGTGACCATGCTGTAAGTTGATTATTCAGCGGTAGGACTGTTGTCTTTTTAACATAGCAAAAATAAAAGTATATTTATGTTGGAAAAAGGTATCAAAACGAGGGAAGGCCTCCTCCGTGTTGCTATTAGAAAAAAAGTGACCGATTTGCAATGCAGTTTCGAGTTTATTAACTGTGGCTGAAATTGTATTCCCAAATTATCGATATATAAATACCCACTTATTTTAAAAGTGCCTGAATATGCAAAGGAAAATAATGTGTGTTTCTTCGGGGCTGTCTGTGAAAATATGGCATAAAACTACAAACATTCTTAATAGCTGCTATTCACCGACTTTTACTCTAAAAAAAACTCTTACAATTGCCTACAGCCACTTTTATGGAACTACTATACGTTAATGGCATTTTTTCTTTAAATGTAATATTTGATTTTTTTTTTTTGCAATATTTCTCAAGCACATTTGAAATATTTGAATTTAGTACATTTTTTTAAAGAAATAAATGAGATTTTAAAAGAGCTATGATCATAATTAAAATTACAATAAATTAAGTGTTAAATAAGGAATTATAAATGTAATGCATATTTTAAAAAGACTTTAAAATATTACAGTTTCTTTTTGAATTTCGGAAAAACTAACACTTTTTTTTCAATAGCTTTATTCTTTTTGAGGACAAAGACTCATACGTAAGAAGTCTTGTCTGACCACTTAAACAAGACACACCTTTTTATAATCATCTATCAAGGTATGTTTGCCCACATTTGCTTAAAATAACAAAAACAAATGATAAACTCATTGATAAAATGACTGACTGATTTAACACAACAATGGCTACAAACCTGCTACTGCCATTGTTTATTATCTACGAGTATTTATTTATTTACTTACTTATTTACCTTGAGTGAGTAAATCACCTGTAGCGTTTGAATGAGATAAAGGTGCCACACAGCGGCCATGCGTTGTGTAGGTATGCAGGTATGTATGGATGTATGTATATTGTGTTTGTTGTTTTATGGAAACCTGTTCGTGTGCGCATGACAAAATTAAGGTGTGATAAGTGTGGCTTAATAATTAAGAGCAGGTACAATAGTTTGAGGTCGTAGCAATTCGTATAAGAACCAAAAAAAAAACACATGAATGAAATTTCCCCTTTTCTCAATAAGAACAAGCAATTTTCCTATGACTCAGCCAAAATTTGTATGAGTTTATCAGTAAATTTTCTTGTTTTTTCAATGCATACCCATCTACTTATGTAAGTAGGTAGGTACGTCCCTCTATAAGTAGTTCTTTTGTAAATAAATTAATCTTTGTTATCTCGTAACAAGAATAAACCAAACACTTTTATTTATGCAAATAAACCTCAGGGCATTCAAACAGTATTAGTGTATTATTTATTCTAAATATTCAAACGAACTGATTAAATTTTTTTTTCAAGGAATTAAAATTTCTTTACTGGAAAAAAAAATTACTTATTAGAAAAAAAGTTTGCAAAAAGGTTGATTGTTTTTTGAGTTTTAAATGGAATTTTAACGATAACAATTATTAATGTGCTTAATAACTGGGGTGGTCCCTTTTTTTAATTTTTTTTTTTTATCAACAACAAAAAACCTGCTGAAATTGCAAACTTTTTTGTATTTTAACACCTACACCATCATACCCTGTTCGCATGGAAGTCTGGGTTTAAGCTTCATTAAGAGCAATAACAAACAAACAAAAAATATCATATAAAATTCACCTTAAGCCACCATCATGTTCCCTGAATTGAATTCACCACCAACAGCACTTTTGTTTTTATTAACCGACGGAGATCAAAACAATTTACCGTTTCTTTGTTTGGTTTTCAAAACAAAAACAACAACAGCAACAAAGAGTATGCATCAAATTTCAATACAAAGAGCAGCAGTAGTACAATGGGAGAAGAGTTGAATGGGAGAAGAGATTTTTTGTTTTTTTTTTCTTCTTTTTTTTTGGGATTGATAAGCAAATAAACAGAAATTATGAAGTTTATTAAATGAGAAAATACCTATGTATTTTAAATTTATGAATTTTAAAGAGGACATACAAAAAAAACAGTGTCACGATATCGAATACAATTAGGGCACAATTATCGCATTCGTGATCGAAAGAGCTATCGTCTAAAAAAAAAATAATAATAAACAACAAAAGCACAGCATGAAAGAAGGGTTTCACTCTATCTAGAATACAACGTGTTGGCCCCATGTTTTTTTTTTTTTTTTTTTAAAAGCAAATTCTACCCAATAACGAAAATAACACCGAACAAATGGCAGAAATTAGTCGATTTGGTAACATGCAAGCTCACCTAATAAATTTCAGTCAAATTTAATGCAATAAATTAACAAATAAGAGAGTATGTACCTATATAGAATTAAAATATATATAGGTACATATGTACGTATGTATAATCATTTAGATTTATTTCAGTCAGATTTAATGCAATAAATTAACAAATAAGTATGTATGTATGTATATAGAATTACATACCGTCTAATTCATAAAAATTATAACAGGGTTATAAAGCTCTTATTTGACAGATTTTCCATACAAATATGTCAAATAACAGTCTTATAAACCTGTTATAATTTTTATGAATTAGGGGGTTAAAATATAAATATAATGATTTAGATAGGTTAAGTTGATTGGAGGGGTTTGTTTGCCCACGTCTTGCGACATACACCCAAGCCAGTATAGGCTTGTTGTGCGCTCCCTGGATTTCACATTGAACAGTTTGACCTATAGGTCTGTAGAAACTCCTGTTTCATTCACAAAGTTCCTCAATTTCCTCCAGCATATGCCCCGTAATTGGTCATATGCCAGAAAACATATTTAAAATGTAAGGCCACAAGATTATCTTTAATTGCAACTTAACTTATCTTTTATTGCAACTTAAAGTTCTATACATCGAAAAAAACACCCTTTATATAACAAAAACATATAAAATAGAAAAAGACCTTCAACTCAAGCAAATACTGATCTTAAATAAAAAAAAAAAAGTGTTCGAAGAAAACCAAATATTAATATTCTATCTTTTTATATATTTAATGCATTAATTTTTAAAAACTAAACAATATGTGGCTTTTTATTGCTTAAACATTTCATTTTGCTCTTAAATAGTTAAATAATTTAATTTTTTTTTATATTTTATTTAGCGCCATTATGTCCTCTCTATCTCAATCTAATTGGCTAAATTTTTCGCAATTTGTTTTATGTTTAAAAAATACTTTAAAGCGTTCATGTATCTTCTGCTTTGAATAATGCGGTTTTTGTTTATGCTTTGCAAAGTGAAA
This sequence comes from Sturmia bella, assembly GCA_963662145.1. Taxonomy (NCBI): domain Eukaryota; kingdom Metazoa; phylum Arthropoda; class Insecta; order Diptera; family Tachinidae; genus Sturmia; species Sturmia bella. The sequence goes on along the minus strand of OY759168.1, from coordinate 40,134,100 downwards.
TACATGCGTTAGTGAAGAGAAAAAAAACATTTTAACGTTTTTGTTTTTATTTAGTATTTAGCAACGCCTCATTTTTAAACTGGCGACAATAAAATTTTGTTCATCATCATAAAAATGCTGACTTAAGTTTGTGTGTTAATATATTAATAATCATTTCCTTTGCATGTAAAATTTTTTAAATGTTCGATTAAATGAATTAAAACATTTGTTGAATGAATGCAGCCAATGCAAAATGGTTAAAATCAAGCAGTGATGATTTTCATAAAGATATTCAAATTAGTTTTCGAATTTTTGATTTATTGCAAGAAGAGTATAATTTGTTAACTATTTATCGAGCTAATAAAGCTTAGTTAAAAATCTCCACAAAAAATATTAAAATTGACAATTAGAATATTAAAACAATTAGAAGGTCGAATAAATATCACAAACAGTTTAAAATTGAGAACGAGTTTTTGTGGCAAAACTGTAGTGATTAAGATCTTCAGCGAAAATAAGAGAAGTAAATTTAAGGACTTATTACCGCGACCATTTCAGGTTCGCCCCGCTATCACAGGCACCCGAATTGCGTCCATGTCAGAGGTCATTGGTCAATTACCTGCAGCTTTAAAGCAACATCTTATAGCCACAAAGTATATGAAAAAATTAAAAAACCATCAAAACGAAATAGTAAAATAGCATAAACTCAGCGAATCTCGCTTCTGGAAATGCACCATAAATTGATAGAAAAATAAAGGAAAACCCCGTTTTTTACATTTCGTTTTATGTGGCACAAATATGATTCCGACATCTTGGGAGAGACACCTTACCAGACATAACCCAATTACGGGGCATATGCTGGAGGAAATTAAGGAACTTTGTGAATGAGACGCAGTTCCTATAGACCTATATGAGTCAAACTGTTTCATGGTTAAATCTACGGCGCGCACCACAAGCCTATGCTGGCTGAAGTGTATGTCACAAGACATGGGCAAGCAAATCCCTCCAATCAACCCAACCTAACGTTTTATGTTGCAAGAAAATTTATACAATTCACAGTATATCTATCTCTTTTTAACATTTGACTTTTTAGCAGCTGATTTAGGCGATTTGCAGAAGTCTCTTTTTTCACCTCTGTGTACTCTTCCAATTGCGCCTTTTATTACCAGCTGTCTATATTTAACTTATTGACTTATCAATTTTATAAGTTTCGATTGAGAAAATTTGATTACAAAGTAATGTTTTTGCAGAAAATGGAAAGTAGTAATTTTAAAATGCCAGCGATATTTATTTTTTTTTTTAATATTAATTTCAATTAGTGTTCGAATTTTGTTTATAGCAATAATTCACCACGAATTTGACAGGATTCGAATTTTACCATGTTATATTTCATGGGCTGCTAATCATGAGACCGGCCCACTTGGGTCCTGGAAGGTTCCAGGTGTGCTTTGTCATCCTGATTTCAGTTTTAAATTCTTAGTAAGACTCAACTTGAATTTTTTATAAGCTATGACTTATGATTAATATTATTAATTAAAGTAAAAACTGCAAAGTTATTATGGGATTTAAATTTGATTCAAATACAAAATAGAGTCAAACAGTTGCTACTTAAATCAAACTTAAACGGCCTGCCGTGCCCATTTAAAATTGATTTAAGTTTTTCGTACTGCCATATGATTTTGACACTTTGTTTTTGTTCTGCAAATTGAGAAAATTGCACATGTTTTTTGTTTGTTTCATAATTTGATTTTTTATTATTTCCAGAAGGTAATCAACTTCTGTGGCAGTGAAATTGGGAGTCCTTTTATCACTTTTCCTACTCATTTTAATAATTTTTAAAAACAATTTATTATTTTCTAAATTTTTCACAATTTCACTTGGTTCCAAATTTGTTTAAACAGCTGTTTTCTATTGAGTTATCGATAATTTTTTGACACTTGCATTGTGCTGCCGTACTTTTATTACAATTAATTACCCAAAATAATTTTAGACTGTAAAACAGAAAGCTATTTTAAATCCAACTTAAATTTGAAGGAGAACTTACTAATTTTGTATTTAAATCCCAAGTCAAAAATCGGGGGTTAGGTCACTTGTTTTTTTTTTTTATTTATTTATTAAATTCAATATTTCGATATCACAATCGATATCTTCTTCAGGAATGTTTTGATATTTAAAAAAAAAAAAAAAATTTATAAAAAACATCAAAACATTCCTGAAGAAGATATTGAAATATCGAATTTAATGAATACTTAAAAAAAAACAAGTGACCTAAGGCTCCAACACTTAAAATACTAAATCATGTTTCCATTATGCAAATCTTTTTTGAAGTCTACTTGAGAGTAGCTATTCAGAGTAGTTATTCATCTTTTTAGAATGGAGCATACATACAAATTATGAAAATTAGAGATAGCTGCTTTAAATTGTAAATAAAATCAACATTTGCTTATGGATTTTTATGACTTATAGCTTGTTTTGTTCCTTAGACATGTTGGGTTTAGGAAAATGTAAAATGCTGCGGAAAAAGATAGAAACAAAAAGTACAACAGTATTTGAAATAGCGCTATTCACTAAAATTGAAGCAGGGTCTTCCGAACTATGGTTAAAGACATGTCTTTAACTTTACTTTTCTTGTCTTCTTTACTAATGTCGATCACTACAATTTTACCACAGTAAACACCTTTTTCAATGCTGCAGAAGTTAAGCCGAACTAAAGGAAGTCCGATAACATATTTAACACTTGTGAATCATAAAAACCTCAACTGCTTATAGGAATAAAAATGTTTAAACGTTTTCCCTAAAGCAGCAGTTAAGAATATCTTAATTCGAATACATCTCAAGGAAACAATGAAATTATGTATGGATATGTTTAGCCGCTATTCAATATAAATATTTTTTTTTTCTTTCGATAAACTTTTCAAGGGGATTTTTTCACTTGTATTAGTTTTTTAAAATCTTTCATTTTCTATGGCGAGTTAAATTTAATCAAGAACATTAACAATAAATTATATCCACTTATGATGTTACCCATGATGTTTGCATAAAAGATTCACCAAAACGGTAATGTAAAATTAAGAAAACTTTCAACGATAATATACACAATATCTGAATTGTTAGCGGATCTTATAGGCGATCGAAAAACGAAACTTTTAAAAATTGTATTAACGTCATATACACACATGTACATCGGTCTGTTGGTCTGCATGTATTTCATTCTACTTCAACATATTGTGTGAATGGATAAAAACAAATTAAAAACAAAATCAATTTTATTCAAATCCGAGCGATTGATTTAATGTTTTATCAACATTAAAGAACTTTAAAAAAGCTTGAAATTGATGTGAATACAATTTAGTTTTTAAATTAGATACCTGAAAAAAGATTTGAATCATATTTAATTTGTATGGCTTTTATTTTATTATTTTTTTTTTTTAACAAACACACAAACCGCAAAGCTTTTGGCTTGTCTCCCCAAAACACCCAAAGCCTTCGGCAGGAATCGAAACTAAGACCGCGGAGACTCTTAGTAGGGCACTCTACCAATTCATCCATCGCGGCGCTCAAGAAACGTTTAAACATTTAAAAACAGTGACTGTACAATGTAGCTACTTTGGGCCAAATAGCATCAGGAGATTTTTTGTAAAAAAAAGCTTTAGGGCTTAATTTTATATTTCATAACGCAACGCCTGAATTTGTATGAAAAACAATAACAAATTTGCAATTTCTTAAAATGTTTGCTTTGTGCCAAGAATTTCTCAACGCAACAGGAGGCAAAATTTAACTTTTAATTTTCTTAAATTTTTTCATAAAAACGTTAATTATCAACATGGTCCACAAGCAAAAAAAAACCAACGTATTTTTTAATTTCTTGAAAAATTTTTGATTTGTAACTTACAACCAGGGCTGGGCAGTATTTGAAATACATGTATTTGAAATACGTATTTAAAATACAAATACGTATTTTGTATTTGTATTTTAAACATGTCTCATGAATGTATTTGTATTTTGTATTTTAAATACTAAGCGCTTGAGTATTTTGTATTTCAAACGCTCATGCTTGAAAAATAAATTTTTCAAAATACATTTTAAATTTATGTTAAAAATTTTTCCATTCAAACATCGACTAAAATCGAAAATTTTGCTACTGTCTTATTTCCAAAAAATTGCAATACCACAATTTAATTACCAAAATACCTGTGTAAAAAAAACGCACCTGAATGCACATACATACATTGAGAAAGCCGCCAAGCTGTCAGAAAGTTAAATAATGAAAAAATAAAATACAAGGAAAAACAGCGTTCGACATTTTAATGTAGAACAAGAGAAAAAAATATCAATCAATTGTTAAATTAAAAAAACGTTTCACCAAATGCTATATAACTATATATAGTCTATCCAAGTCAGACTATATATAGTTATATAGCATTTGGTGAAACGTTTTTTAATTATCACTTTTTTCTTAATTCCGTTATATGTCTTTCAATAAAATATAATTTTCTAATAAGAAATCATTGAGATTTCGTCGTTAGCTGGGTTTCTTTATTCGCCATCAAGATATTTTTTTGTCTGATATCACTGGTGTTTATGAAAGAAAATAAAAACTTTTTTGATTAAAAGTATTTTGTATTTTAAATACATATTTTTGTTACACTGTATTTTGTATTTCAAATACTTGCTTTTGGAATGCAGTACCTATTTTGTATTTTAAATACCTGGAAAAAAGTATTTGTTTTGTATTTTAAATACACAACTTTCATGTATTTTGTATTTTAAATACATTAGAGCATGTATTTTGCCCAACACTGCTTACAACGTTATTCACGGCTTTACTTCGTTTTCAGGTTTTCTAGTTGGTGTTATACTTAAAAGATTTGGGATAAAAAATCATTAACCAACAAATGATAATTTATTAAGTAAAAAGTCCTGACCAAATTAAACACCAATTTCAAATTATTCGAACTGAAAATTTCCAAATCTTTTGCAAACACACCTAAATTTTCTTTCGAATACTACCCGTCTAATTCATAAAAATCTTTGATTCAATTGATTATCCAAGTATATATTTGACCAGCTGTGGAAGACTTATTTCAGTTTAATAAACATTTGTATTCCTAAACGCACAATAGCAAATTAATTCAAAGGTGATACATTTATTTCTTGTTTCAACTGCTCTCATACATTTTGCAGTTTAGAATGTGAAAAGAGCGAATAGAAATGCATTCGTGTTGTCACGAATTATTTATTTTTATTAAATGTCATCGATTTGACAAATAATTAATAATATAGTGTCTTTTATTTCACCTTTCAAGCAAATGACAAACAATGAGTTTTTCGAGTCTTTTGTTAACAAAAAGTAATTGCTTTTTCTGAAGCGAACAAACAGTTTAATCGAATAGCAATTGTATTTTATTCGTTTGGCTTAGCTGGGACATCAGTAAGACAATTGTTTGATTTACTTTTCGCCTTATTGCCAAATTCGTTGTCAATTTTTAGTTGCAGTCAAATTTTGTCGACGTCAGCATCTCGACAGCTCGACAGTAACTACCATTTTTTGTAAAACACACACACAAATTTTCATCCTTGAATTTATATTCAAAACAATAATAAAATATGAAAATTTGTTTTTGTTTTCAATATTAATACACAAAATTGTGTGGGTTTTAGAAAAACCGCCAGAATATCGGTATCAATTTAGGAATTGATATCGATTTGTTATCGACATTTTTCAAAAAGACTTTACTAATTCTCCCTTTCTATCATGTGTTCTTCGGTTAGGCAGTGTTTAGAAAGCTTTCCGTTTAATTACCCGGATGTCCAAAATATGCCTCTTCCTCAAGCCTGTAAATTGTTTTCCAGCTAAATTGCACCTGCACAATTTGCACTAGTACATACAAGATTTCAAGCCAAATCTGCTAATTTTGAAAAGATTTCCCATACACTTACTGCTACTTTCTTTTGGCAAAATCTTCTCAGTGCCGTGTGATGCAACTGTGATTCTGTTCATAAAGCCGAATCTGCTAATTTGGAAGAAATTCCCCATATATGTACTTCATTCTACTTTCAGACAAGATTTTGGCAAAATCTTCTCAGTGCATACTTGTGCAATTGTGATTCTGTTCTTAAGGCCAACTCGGGTGATTTTTGTATTTTTCATAACATATGTATGTACTTATAACAATAAAGAAATTGATACCTCAGCGCTTTTTAGAGGTTCGCTGGCAAATTTAATAACTTTAGAAATGTTAAATCTAATGATATTATAAATCAACAGTATTCAGAAGAAAAAAATTTCCCATACACTTCATTCTACTTTCAGACAAGATTACCTACTAATTTGAACACAATCATAAAGCATTTAAAAATAATACACTGCACTCAATTGTAAACACTTTGTTCCTTCTGCCCAACATTTTACAAAATTAAATATTATGAAAATGAAATTTTGCAAAATGTCAAAAAAGTTAGTGTAAACGTTGGGGATTTGGATGAACAATTTAAAGCGAATCTACTAGATTTTGCGATGGTGTAAATATAGTATCACTTCAGATATGAACATTTTCTCTGGTAATCAAAATTTTTATATTTTTTCTTGCTAATATCTATTTCAAAACTCTGACAACGATGGTCAAATGATTAGATGGAAGAGTTAAAAGTAAATTTCAAGTTGCGGATAATGAATTTTCAGTCAAAAACTTTAAAATCTAATACTGGTGGTATTCATAAAAAAATAAAGCATTGTTCAAATACATTTTAGAACAAATTTTTCAGATATAAAATTAGAACAAAAAAAAATTGTGCTAAAATTTATTTTAACATTTGTATTAATTTTAGAACAAATTTTTTATATAAAATAAATTTAAGCACCAATTTTTTATAAAAACATTTGTTCTAATTTCATATATGAAAAATTTGTTCTAAAATGTATTTCAACAATATTTTAGTTATTATGAATACCAATGTTAAACTTTTGAGAGTTTTTTCTATCTCTATTAGAAATTTTTGAAATTAATTCAACAATTTAGTTGCAGCTTTCGGGTTGTTCGTTCTGTGTATCGCCCAAGTTGTGCAGATGGCTTGAGACATTCTTTCTTTTAAAGTGGTTTCTTTTTGTTTTCAATGTTCATATTTTTAAGGTATTCTTAACTGAAGCCGTTTATTATAAAATCATATGTACATACGTATGTATGTGTACTTACATTGCATGGTGAATGCTGTGGATGAGGGCATACTTTGATTGATGATATTATCCTCTTGACCAAAACGTGATGTCGACGACGGCACCAAACAGGACAACATTGGAATGGTGTTAAGATTTGTTTTTTTTTTATTTTTTTGCTTATTAGGTTTTAAATGAAAATTTTTAATTTAACTAAGACCATAGAAAGCTGATTAATTTTTGTTTGCTAACTTCACTTTTCTTCCAATAAGGAATTTAAATATTGATAAGCTCTAGCTTGTTTTAGAGCTATTACCTTAAGATTTTGAGTATTGACATTTTTTGTTTTTTGAAAACACTTAAAACTTCTTTTGCATTTTGTTTATTAATCCAATTTTGTTTGTTTGTTTTGGTTGCTTAAGTTTTTTTAAACACTCATACCTATATGTAAAATGGAAACTACACGTACATAAATCCCGATATTTTTTTCTTTGTATGGTTTTTTTTTCTTGTGTTAAAAAAGAAACTTGTTTTTGACTAATAGGTAGGTAATTTACAATACTCAAGAATATTTGTTTTTTCGAATTGTTTTCCCCGTTTCTCAATAATATTTTTCCTCTTTCATTTTAGTATTTCTTGTTGTGATTATTTCTTTTATATTTTTTAATTCTAAAAACTCTTATTCAATGTGAAATTTTGTCTAAATGTGAAAAGGAACAACGCGTGTCTTTTCGCCGCGACGTTCTATTCGCTACTGTTAAAACACGTTTGTACGCGACAAAATAATTCCAAGTTTTTACCGTTGCATTTGCGACTGAAACAAAACTCTGACAAAACTCAATATAATATTATTTGAAATAAACTCTTGCTCGATTGTAAGGTATCGGTGTGTGTGCGTCTATATGTATGTATGCCCGTGTGGCATACGTACGTATAACGCAAAAAAATAAAACAACCAAGAAGGAAAATATAAACGACCCTCTGTGCTTGTGTGTTTACATATTTTTGTACATATAAACATCTTTATTTACGGATAAAATTTTACTCCATGCTGCTCTGGTGGCTGGCTGTTGGACTGGACAGATTTTTGTAAGTTTGTTCTGCTGTAAAGCAAACATACTAAATTATCACAACTCTTCTTGAAAACACATTTAAGCAAACCTTTATCTAACGTGTACTCTCACCCAAGAGTAACGAAAAGTAACAGCATCAACAACGTCATCATCATCTTCATCATTATAGAAATTATCATCGACAAAAAAACTCTCCCACACACACACACACACACAGCCTTCCCTTTAAACAGCATCAACAATTGGCAACTGAATTTGCTCACAGACCAAGAATCCACTTGATAAAAATTCTCATAACGGTGCTTTTACTCCAAGTTCTTTGGTTTTCACTTCTTCTCTCTCTTTCTCTTTTGAAAAAATTTCTCTTGTTATGAATTGTTGATACGTGTGAGTTAATTATCATTAAGTTTTGCTGGTATGAGTTGCAACGTGTGTTTTTCTTATATATTCTCTGTTTTGATAATTTTCTTTTGTGGTATTAGTACGTAAAAGAGAAATGATTCTTAGCTTATGTTTGGTATGACTGTTAAATAGGTGATGTGTATTTATGTATGTATACATACATTCAAACGTTTTTATTTTGTATTACCTTAACAGCTTGAAGCTATTATAACGGCACTGTTAAGGCAGGGGAAATAAATGTTTTTTCAAATTATTAATGGCATGCATATGAACATCTTTAAGGCCCATTCATTTTACAACTTTGATTAGCTGGAATCGAGGTGCAGTACTTTCAAATCTGCGGTATAGAGAATTAGTACGTCCCCAAAATATTAGATCAACATTTTCTAATGAACCATTATAACCGCAGTGCATATTGTTTCTGTGATGTGGGTAGCTGTGGTTGGAAAAATGAAAAATGTAAACAGACAAGCAACAAATAACACAAACGTCATTTTAAAATTGCCTTAAACATGGATGCAAGCAAGTTGATTTCAAAAGACGTTAAAATGAACATTTCAGCTTAAAATTCATTTATGAATACAATTCTATCGAAATTTCCCTAAAATGTGTTTCAAATGCTGTTCAATTTTTTTTTATGAATACAGCCGTTAGACTCAGTGAGGCTGACAACAAATTTTTTATCATGCAACAGACGCGTGCAATTTACTGGAACGGAGGGCTCATTAGGTTTGGTTAAGGACACGATGTTTCTGTAGGATTTTCGGCTGCCAAAAGTAGTCGCGATCCCCATGCGTTCCAGGGATTGGCATTGCAATAGAGATCAGTTAGCTCTAACGTCTCAGCAAAAGGTTCTGTTGTGGGCCAATACCAATAGCAACAAAAATTGTTACCCGAGCAGTGTGGCCAACTGTTCGAGGGGCAGGGGTATAACGCCAGAATAACACTACGTGATTTAATCCACCGTTGGATTAGAGCCTATGGCCAGGTGCTGAAGCAAATCACTCCACATGTGTCCGTGAGAGTGTCTCAAGGAATCACAGGCAGTTGATACATATTACATGGTGTAACATGGATCGTTTTTTCGCAGACCACAACTTGATGGATCTTACTTCATCATATGGGCGTTCATCTGTGAAAATCCAACTGACCTAGACTTGACAACCATAGACAGCAATGTGTGTTTACTGAATGCCCTCTCGAGCAACTGGTTACTGACTCTAAAACTCCAGTCAAAGCCGTCTACAGCGATGATTTTAGTTTCTGAGTGAACAAAAATTCTAGCATTTAGAATAATATCAATCCATATGAGATAAAAAGACCTCCAAAGTATTCCATAAATCCTACCTTTTGGGGCAGATTTCTAGCTGGTGCCATCATTGGCTTATATCTCTTTGAGAACAAAATTGGTTGGGCCATTAATGTAAACGACAGCGCTATCGGTTGCTACTTATCAACTTATTTTGTCCTGAATGGAATACGTCCCATACAGATCATTTCTTATTGGATATTATATATGAGCAAATCGAATCATAGTCGTTTTAAGAGGAGGTGCTGTCAGCCAGCTATCGAGATCGTGCGATTTCATTGCGTTAAACGTTTTCTTGTGGGGGTTTCTTAAGTCCCTGGTATAGGCGAATAAGCCACTGTGTTGTTCGAGGCCAAAGTAACTCCTGCATACATTAGGGACGTCCATTTACAAGGACAAAATTTTTGCGATGTTATGCCATCAATAGCTCTTAACATTAGAACAAAAGTTTCCCTAAGACATATCAAAAAACAAGAGTAAAACAATTTAGAGGCTCCAAGTTTTAGTTCTTTGCATTTTTGTATGGGACCATTCGTCGTACGAAAAAAGGTGGAACAATTTCCCCCTACGACACTACTCAGGGTGCCCGTTGGGTAGTCAAATACATGACCAACACGCTCATTTTGCTTTTCGAACACAGTTGTTTTACGAACACAACTCCTTTACAAAAATACGGACAATTTAATTATCGCAGTGAAAATTAATTTTTAAAAGCCAAAAGCTATCGAAAAATCGACAACACAAGTTGAATTCTAATTCTACATCAACAAACTTTAATATACTTACGTACATAGATATACTAGTATACAAGGTATACTAGTATACAAGGTATACTAGTATACAAGCTATACTAGTATACAACAGGAAGCCAGTGGACCCAACTGGAAACTCTTTGTGAATATATTTGTAACTGTTTACTGGCTATTATGAGTTTTTTTTTATTTTACTTTATACATCTCTGTTACTGTTTTATTATTTAAATTTGTATCAAAAAACAAAAATAAACCAGTAATATGTACATCTTTGATATTTTATTTTATATTATTTAGCACTATAAACACAATTTCCCCCAAAAAAATCTCCATATTCCGAGCATTTGCAGACTGGTGTAGGAGTTTCATACGGAAATGTACATAAATTGCACTCAGGGTACCATTAACAGTCTGGTGAGATTTCGGAGTAAAAAGGGGAAATATTCTGATATACTCACATGCACACACACACTCGTTCACATGTCCGCAAGTTGGTTAACATTCATATGGAAAACTAACATAAACCAAACATTTCATGTTGTCGGCTTGCTCTCGCGCACACACACGCACACACGCATTAAAACAACCCTGCCAGCAAATTGGTAGTCGACTACTAAAATAATTAACTTCACGTTAACTTTTATGGACTAGCTTCAAATTAGCTACAATACAATCGAAACGTAGTGCAGAGTTCACTCAAAATTCAAATACTAACATACACACATACACGATAAATAACTCTTGAATTAAATTGCCTATTGTCGCATTCGTTTTAAATGTAGCGATGGCTGAATGGGTTAAGGTGGCTGCTCACCAGTCTTGAGGCTTAGTGGTTCGAATCCCACCAGAGGCTAACAAAAAAAAAAAAAAAAAGTGTGATGAAATTTAATTTAATAAAATATAATAACTATTACCACCGAAAAATGTAAAATCAGCCTTGATTTGTACATTTTTTTCTGTATGTACTGACTTTGAAGTAGTTAACTTGAAATTAGTTGAAAAGTAATGCAGCGTCGGACAATTGACTACCTCCTAGGACATCGTAATGTTAAAATAGTCAGTCATCTCCATTGAAAATAATCTAAGTGTCAACCACCACCAGTTGTAAAAAAGTTAGCTTGTAATTCATTATTAGTTAACTGAGTTGCCGGCAGGGAAGAGAGCATACAACTAAACACCCCTTAAAACAAAGCTGTTAAGTTGTTTTATCGTTCCTCGGCACGACTTGATGCAAAAGTTAAATAAAGAGTCATCAAAATATGAGGGCTAAAAACACACACAATAAATGTTATTAAAGGCGGGCAGCGAAAAAAGAACAACGTTTCAGAAAACTGATATGTATGAATTGAAGAAGTTGTTGATTTTAACACCATATGGAAAGATGTGAAAATTGAATAAAATTGCCTGAAATTTATGAAAAAAAAAAAAAAAATGAATGAAGAAAAAACTAATTCCTGAACAAGAAAAATAGCGAAATAATTTATGCAAATTAAAGTTTTATTTCGTTATTGTTTATTACAAAAAAAATTCAATTAATACTTTTCCACACAGAGATACACATACTTAAATGTTTCAATACGTGCAAAATTTTATTTGCCTTGTTCAAGATAAAAAAAGCTTGCAAATTAATAAATTATACTTTTCATGTCTAAGAAATTTCATTATCACTTGTGATGAGTAATGTCTTACAAAATGAGGTACTGTAGGTAGGTACACTTTATTGTTTATTAATAATGAAGTGTGCATACCTATTTGAATGATATTAATTTAAATCGAAACTAAAATCACTTTTGAAAATTTATGTATATATATTTCATCTTAAGAACCTGCCTTCCTTCCTTGAACTGTCAATCAATTATTTAGTTTTTTTTTTAATTAATTCTTTTCTTCTCTGTGTAAAGTTAATTTCATGTTTGTGAGTTTTGTGTTTTTCTTTGGATTTTTTTTATAATTGCCTTGAATACAATTCGATTTCGTTATTCATCTTTTTAAACTGAATTAACTCTTGAGTTTCGTTCGAAGCATTTATTGTTCGCTTGTTTCTTTTTTGTGTTTTAGGCATTGAAATACATATTTATGTATGTATGGTGTGTATATACCATATACATAAGCACATACTAATGCACATATTTACATTCGATATCATAAGAGTATATACATATGTATTTAACTTTGTCTTGAATTTTGAGGAAATATTGAAGTCTCATTAGTATTAAGAATTCGAACCTCAAAAAATATTTTGAAAAGTAATAAGCAGCGAAAAGTTTGTTTGATTTCTGTGCAACTTCCATACACAATTTTTGAAGCTTTTGATACGCTATATTTATACACATACATATCTCCACCTCGATATAAAGAGGTCCAAGCTCGATTTTTTCAAAAACATTTTTGTTTTTCATTAACTAATATCGTTCAAAAAAATATCATTTGTTTTGCGAAACAATTTCACTACCATTTCATTAAACAGATGCATGAAATTATTAGAGCTTAGTGTCGGGCTTATGTTCATTCTATAGTATTGTTGTGATCGATATTGACTGAAGAGGCCAGAGGAAACATCAAACACTTTTTCCTATAATGATATTGTGTTACGTTTATCTAGCTTAAGTTCACTCTTTGGCTGGGGGACAGCTAGTTGTTTCGAAGCCGCTACACTTCACGTCAGCTCCCGTACTTGAACTCAGAGACTCAGCTTTCTAAAGCACCATACATGCCACTATAAAATTTTATAGTCTTACAATTGTTAATTATTTTATTGAGCTTGAGTGCAATTTTTACTTCCCCAGAATTAAGAAAGATTTTTTTGTTGTAAAATTGTGGTGATCAACATTTTTAAAGAAGACAAGAGAAGTAAGGTTGAAGATTTCTTGGCTGGGGTACATACCACAGATGTTTGACATTTTCGACGATGCTCATCAGCAATTAAATTGCTTCGAATTCAGATCATGGCCAATTGTAGGTACGTGCATATATTGCTTTTAAGCAGTTCTTGAGCTCTTTATTATTGGCTGTCTATATTTAATCTTATTAATCAATTTTCAGTTTTATCGCTCAGTTTTTCTGTTGATTAGAATAAAGTCTTTACTCTCTCACTGACATCCAATTTTATTTATTTTGATCTTTTTTAACGTGATTTGCTTATCACTTTCAAGTATCTACAAACAATTATTCTAACTTCTATTTTATTTACTTTTCAGTCACCATACAATTGAAGAACTGTTGTCATTCATTTATTTTTTAAACTACCTACCTTTAGATTAAATAATAAAATTTTACGATGAAAAATATGTACTTATGTATGTATGTGGTACTCATACACTTTAAAAATTTTAAAAAATATTTAAGCAATAAGTTTTTACTCTTTTAAGTTCTGCTGTTAAACAGCAATATGTAACATATCTGCTTGTTAAAACAATAACAACCGCAAATAGGTACCAGAGAGTGCTTAACTTAAACAAAGTAAATAAGTACTCGATACAAAAAACACAAAACATTCATATAGTTAACAAAAAAAAAAAAAAAAAAAGCATTCATAACAGTTCTTCTTATTGTACCTATTTTTTAATTTGAAAAAATTCAGCTGCAAAATAAAAAATATATATGTATGTATATGTCGGTATATAAAAATCAACCAAAAAGTGCTTAAAATAACAACAACAGCCACAATAAACAAAACCACACATTAATGAGTAATTTTTTATAATAAGAGATTGTTGTTATTTCGTGGTTATGGAGGTAGGTGGAGCTTCACTCAAACAAATGATAAAATGACACACACAAACCTACACACACACGTGAGCTGATTTTGTGTATGAGAATATTTTAAAAGCCTACAAACACACAGACCATGATTGTACATATGTACATACATTGTTTCTCATTTGCACACGTTTACAAATTTACATATTCTCAGCCATATGATTTTTGGTTGGTGTACAATTTGTTTTTTCTCTATCGTAGACTGCTAATAAATTCATCTCGGAGACAGGTGAGACAATACCTCAGTGCGTATGATTTATGAAAATATTACTTATTACTTTTTTTTTTTACATAACAAAAGGCAATGTTGAATAAAGTGCAAATTTTTCGAAGAAAATCACTAAATTAAAAATTCTTTGATTTGATATTTACCCTGAAGGAAATGTCAGTAGAAAAACTCTAGTGATTTACTATTGACATGGTCACCAGTACTAGTGGAATATTATACCTCATACAATGATTTTTTCTGTTGACATTCAACATGTGCTTGTCATTGCAAATCAACTACTGACGAAGGAACTAGTGACTAGGCAGTTCTAATGCGACTATATGACGACCATGGTACTATTGTTTCTCTATAGACATTGTCGCTACCCTGAAATAAATGTCAGTAGAGAAACTCAATTGAAAAATCAAAAAATAAAATTTGTCACTCATTAACAACTCAATGTTTTCTTTGCAATTAAAAGCGATTTTTATTTCACGATTTTGGTGGCCTTACAAATTTAAACAATCACAACACTGTTCAACTAGAGACACTCTGTTGACAATTTGATAAAAAGTCACCAATGTAGGCGAAAAATGTAGCGAATTGGAGCCACTTGACGCTAGGTTTCCTTCAGGGTATATACAAACTATACCTATATAAAATTTATATATACATCTACATACATATGTACAATACGGATTATTTGTGGGGGTGACTAAAACAAACTTTTTAAATTTTTCTGAAGAAACGCTACAAAAAGGTGTTTCTATTTGTTTGTTAACTTTCAATTTAGCAGAAACATTGCGTATGTAGCTACTATATTGAAATGCTTACAATAAATTTAATAATTTTTAGCTTCATGTTAATAAAGTTTCGTTGAATAATGAAGCACTTTATATCAAAACTTTACTACCGGCTTTTGTCAAACACACATAGATTTTCATTTCTGAACTTTTATTCAAATTGTCAATTGTTAATAGTTTTATCGGACTTGAGTTCGATTTTACTTCCTCAAAATTGAGACAGATTTTTTTTTTCAACTATAAAGTTAAAATTAATTTTTATTCAAAGCAAAATATGAAAATTAACATTTTTAGAAACAATTTTATTATAACAACAGTTCACCAGAGGATGGTGGCAAGAAACTAGTGCGCTCTATGAAGTTCATTAAAATCTCTGAAAAATCTTCTGATAACATGTTCGAATCCTTTAAAAAATGCATTCAAAGAATATTTCCTTTTTATTTACTTTTTCTTAAATAACTTATAGACACTTCTCTTATGATCATTTCAAATATTGCTTAAGAAAAATATTTGATTGTTCATTTAATTCTATTGATGCACACAACCGCACACATAAACACACACACACACTAACATACAGCCACACAACATGTACACATTAATATTTTACAAGGGTTGAATTTATAAAAGGTCCTTTTTACTTATTAATAAATTACTAATATGACTTCTTAAGTGTTTTTTTTTCTCTCTCTCTCGCTGCCTTAACAAATGCATGTGCTTGTGTGAGTGCATGTATTTATTTATGTATGTTAAACACTCTTTGGTTGTTATGAATGAATCACTGAAGTGAAGTGTAGTATAATATGAATGAAATGTAAATGTCAAACGCAAGGATAACAACATTTATGCGGTAAATGAAAATGCAGATGAAGTTGACAATAAACGAATTGACACACAAATACAAATTTCTTTAAAAGACATTCTTCTTCTGGCTCTTCTATCTTATCGAATTAAAGGGGCGCACAACAAAACAGATGATGTTTGTTCAACGGTTTTTGAAATTGTATGCTGTTTTGGAAAAATTATGACACGCTTCAGGAAGAGCAAGTTTTAGTGTTTTCGTTGCTAAAAGTGCACCTTTTGATTTTATTTATTTTAGAACAAATTTTCTTTTCTTTTTTCTCTCATATTCGGACGATAATCCAGGAAAAAGGATTTTATTATTATTTTTAGATATTTATTAAAGAAAAACATATGGCACGAGACATTACATTTAAAGTGTGTTTGAAAAGGTAAATACATACATATGTGTTTTTGTGATTAAAAGGGGGATGCTGAAATACGTTTCTTTTTTTTTGATCTGTAAAATAAATTGATTTGAAGTTTTGATGACAATTACCTTTGATCTTCGAATTGAAAAATTATGTAAAAATTTCCAACAGAATGAATTTATTTTTGTTCGAGCTCGAATCGAACTCGAAAGCGATACAAAAAGAATATTCTTTAAAACTACTATAAGAGACACGGCAACACTGGGGCCTGGTCAGTCGTTATATATGCAAATATCTAGTGCCATCAGGTCTGTTCTCTCTTATCTGCGTAGCTACTGGCTTATGTTTCACGGGCTGTTAGTTATGAGACCGGCGGGCCTACTTGGGTCCTAGAAGGTCTCGAGGTGCTAAGCTACTGGATTGATTTCAATGAAATTTCTCACAGATTTGTTAACAATTTGAAACTTAATATGCAGGCTATATTTTATTCTAATTTTTTTCAAATTCAACTAAATCAAATAAGGCTGTAGCCTCTTCGGATAGTCCACCAGTTCCATCCTGAACCAGCCAGATGAACGGATGAAGGAGTCCACCATGTCCATTCCACATTCCGACGCTACCCATTTGGTGGCAGTCTGCCCAAATAATTTGCTTCCTTGCCAGAGAGAGAGAGAGAGAGAGAGAGAGAGAGAGAGAGAGAGAGAGAGAGCCGGGCAACAACAGATAAAGTGTTCGACACTCTTCTCCTCATCTTCATCTCTGTAGCCTCTGCAGAAGTCATTATATGGAAACTTTAGTCTTCCTCAGGGCGTACTTTTTTTCGAAATCGAAATTTTTTTCGACATCGAAAAGAGTAGTTTTTTGCATAGTTTGTTCATTTATACTTTGGTTTTCAGAATTCGTTGTTCATTTCGAAACTGTTTTTCAGTTAAATAAGAGCACTTATTTTTATTCAAAATCGAATTCGAAAGCTATACAGAAAAAGTATTATTTATAATTGTTATAAGTGCCACAGTAATGCGTAGCCTGGTCACCTAGTAGATGTATGAAAATATCGTGCCATGATGTTTGTTTTCACTAATTTCTGAAGGTACTGAATTGATTTTGTGGAAACTTTGTACAGATGTGACAACCAGGTCCAACTTGAAATATAGATCATATTTCATTTCCGATTTTTCGAAATTGAATTCCAAATCGAATAAATCGCTCAATTATAGCCTGATGCTAAAGCTTTTTTTGTTTCTTAAAAATGTTTAACAGAAAAATTATCATGCATTTTCGATATCGGAAAAATGGTTTTTATCATTCAGTCATTTATAGCCTGATCTTTTAAGTTCCTTTAGCTTCTGTAGGTGTTTCTAGAAAAAAGCAAGTATTTTTTTTTAAATCGAATTCGAAGTTGAAGGAAGCTACGTAAGCAATTGGTGAAGAAATTTGAAAAGACTGGAGGGGTTACAAATATTGTAACTCCTGTGCAACATCGTTTCGCTGGTTCCGCTGAAAATATCGCTGCTGTAAGTGAAAGTGTTGCCGAAGACCCGAATGTGTCGATTCCTTGTCGTTCTCAGGAATTAAGACTGTCTTAGGGCATATTATATCGTATTTTGCATGTAGACCTACATCTCCAGCCGTATAAAGTCCAGCTCACACAACAACTGAAGCCGGTGGACGGTTCAAGCACCCTGAAGGGTGCTTGAACAACAGCCGGTGGACGGTGATTTTTCGAACAAAATTTTCTTCAGCACATTTCTCACTCGGTGGGTATGTTAATAAACAAAATTGTCGTATTTGGGGTTCTGAGAATCCTCAAGTAATTGAAGAGAGGCCATTACATCCAGAAAAAGTCACTGTTTGGTGCGATCTTTGGTCCGAAGCTGTGTTGGGAGCTTACTTCTTCGCAAACGACAATGGAACGACTGTCACCGTCAATTCGGAGCGGAAATATCATGAAAAAAATATTTTATATGTGTTTTATTTACGTTTACTTTTGGAACCGCAAAATGGATAACCCGTTACATAAAAATAAGTACATATTTTTCTTGGTTCGATTTCGTTCAGCCTTTTTTTTTTTTTGTTACATTGTTTATGGCCTGGAGAGGAGTGATATAAAAGAAAAATTATAAATAAGAAAAGTATTGTATTACGGGCTGAGTTGCTCTAGTACTAAATATGAACTTAATTATTTATGTGCTTTAAGAGCCAATTGAAATGTATTAATTCAGGTAAAAAAATAGGCCTTTCAAATGTGTTCCGTGTTCTTCAGCCGTCTATATGCCGCCGATATTTCATTGCTGCTAATCAACTCATCAGTAGACTCGAAAAATTCGTAAAAAAATGTTTGTAGTTAAGTTTTGAAAAATTCTTTTAAGAACGAAACCATTTGAAAGGTCTGTTTTTGGACCTGAATAAATTGTTATTTATTTTACAAATTTCCCATAAGATCCATTAAAATTACAAATTACCTTAAATTACAAATTGATTAATAAAATGTATGATAAAGAAGGAAAAATCCATCAATCTGGTAAAACCAAAACAGTTTCCCACGTTTGATCACTCCCACTTAACGGTTGCGCAACAAGACGTTAAATTTAATTTGAAGTCACTGCTTCTTTTTCCATTGCAACCAATCTAGAGCACTTAACAGCACAGGGGTTGGCCTTTGAAATATCAAATAAAATTTTGGCAAACGTTGCCATCGATCAGTGTAAACGTTCATTAATCTTAACGTATTTATGCTGGTGCCGGCATATGAACTGAAAACCTACAACCGACATACACGTAAGTCAGCAGTCCATCATTGTCATTGAAGTAGCAAACGAAAAATAAAATTAAATAACAACTTCATGAAATAAAATATTAAAGAGGAAATCAGTTTAATTGTATTGATTGCTGCTGCTTGGCGCTCTTCAGAAAACTATTTACATTGAAACAATTGAGGGAAATACACATTCAAATGCAATTGAAACCCACGTCTACTTCAAATGTTTTCTCTTATAAGGTTTCGTGTGAAAATATGTATTTCCAGGCAAAAAGGGGTTTTCTACACAATTCTGGATCTAAATTAAAAAAAAAAAAAAAAAAAAAAAAAGAAATGGATTTGAAATGTTAAAGAAACAACAACCAGCAGAAAAGTTCATATATTTTCTGCCTGCTTCCCCTCGTCGAACTCTTTGACACTGCCTGGTAATTAACACTTAAAAATGATGCCACTAAAATAAGTATAAAATTTGGTTTTAGAATGCGGATTTAGTTACAACTTTACAACTGCATGTTTATTTACGTTTGACTGGATTTTCCATTTTCCATTTCCATCGAAATATTTTTTCACACATAAATTTTAAACTCCTTCACAATGTTCAGTACATTCTCTAATGCCCTGTTCCGTGGCGTTAGAGAATGTTGTTGGAAAACAACATTTCTATAGACATATTTTAAGAAATACTATTCGTATCATATGTTGCGGTTGGCCATTGGAATATCAAAAATGTATTTATTAGTTTTTAGTGTATTAAAATTGTGGTTTTTCTATTTTCTAGCTTTACAAAAAAAAAAAAAAAAAAAAATAATAATAATAATTCAAGGGGAAGTTTGCCAAGTTTTATTAAAAATAAAACTATTCTTTTAGACCTTAAATAACTTGTAATCGAGTGCTGGAATGGCCTCTGCTTGAAACGAGTATTCAAAAGTACGAACTTGAGCTTAAAATATGAGATTTTTTCTGCTTCGTAGCAGTAAAGCAGAAACTTTAGAATAAAAAGCCAGGCTTTGAAGAAAATGGGTTTTATGAGCTTGCAGAGGGGTTCAGGGACCTCAAAAAACTGAAGCCAAAGACTGCCGTAGGCTTGTAGTTTTTTAATAATTTGATGTTGAAGTTGTGGAATTTTCTAAAGAATGGCATAAAATAATTTGTTATTATTGGTAAATTGGTTATTAGCGAAATAAATATATTTATCCTTCCCCACCCCCTGGATCAGCGCCTGATTATCATATAGATCACATGGATTGATTGATTTATAAGTATTGATTAAGTTTTTCTCAGTCTTTAAAACGCGGATTTATAGAAACAGTTTTTCTGTTTCTGTTTTGTGTCACATGCTATAAATGCAATTTCTGTCAGGCTTCTTCCCCAGTAAATTTACTATTTACTTTACAATTTCTCGTTGTATTATTATTTTTTTTTCTTTGGTTTTTTTTTTTTCAATTTGTTCCAACCAAACGGATGTGTATGGAATACTTTATTCTTTCTCATAATTTCTCAAACATTTTTCAATTAGCAGTAAACTTTTATTAATGTCAACCATCTAAACATTTTCCAAAAAAAAAAACATTTGCATTGTCATACACATTCACACTGAAATTCTTCAACTCGATCGTCCGTTTCTCTTTGTGCAGCCACCAACCAGAGGGAGTTTCATTGATTTTCATTTCAAAGAAATTGTTTGACTTCATTTGTACGTTTCATTTCCAAATTGGTTATGGGATTTAAATTCAAGTGCTTGAAATTCTTTTTCTGCTCCCGTTCGATTTTAACCCCATCCCAAATTTGTGTGCCCCAAATACAAAACTATTGTTGTTCTTGTTGTTGTTGTAATTTGTTACATGTTACATCTGTTTGTTTGTAAGTGTAATTTTTATATTGTGGGATAATTTTTATTTTATTTTATTTTTTTCATTGTTTAAATTTTAACACTTTATGCCGTTTTAAATAAAATTATTTTCATTGTTTTTCAGTGGTTTTGATGGTGGAGTTTTTATCACAAGTGGCAAAAGATATATGATTTTCAATTAAAAATTAGTTGTTTTCCGTATGAAAATAGAAAAAAGAAATGTTTTTAAAGAGATACAAGTGTGGGAAGATTTTTTTTGGTTTCCTTTGTTGCGATTAGAAATGGCTGTGAAACGGAAAAACTTTCAAAGAGGTGGTGAGGGTGTTACATATGAACAAAACAAAACAAAACAACAAAAACAAAAACCCAACTTGTTTCATTTGGTTTTCGTTAGTTTCCGAAGACAAAGAAACGTTGAATTTTAACAAGTGTTCTACTTGTGACAGAGTGCAGACAAATGTCATGTTTGTTTGATGAAGTTTGATAGCGTTACATTATATTTCTTTTTTCTTTAATAATGATTTGATGCACAGTGGGCCGCTTATGCCACAGTAATTAACCATTAATCAGCACTGCTTTGGCTCGAATTGGAACTAAATTTTAATTGGAAATTTATTTTACAACTGAAAGCCTAAACATTTGAGATCTCAGCTAAACTAGATTTAGTTCAAAAAATAATTGCCGCTATTACCAATTTTATATAAACATTTTTTTTTAGCAAACAACTAAGTTTTGCTGAAACTGCTCTTCTGTAATGAAATAATAAATAAATAAAGTCAAGTACGAGGCTGGCTCGCACACTTAGGGTTCCGTACGTATGTATGTGTAATGTATGTATGGAATGGCATATGTGAATACATATATTATAAAAATTTCATCTCTCTGTTTTTATGTAGTATGGGGACACCTAGTAATTTTCGAATTGTTGTTGTTGTTGTAATTTGCTGTTGTAAGGCATCTGGTAATACATACACTGTGCGATTTTCAGCTCTCTATCTCTTACGGTTCGAGAGTTATAGCTGTTACTCTACGTTGTAAAGGGACACCTGGTAGTTTTACAGTTGTTGTTTTTAGCAATTGTTGTTGCGGATCATATGTGAATACACATATTGTGCACATTTCATCTCTTTGTCTCTCACGGTTCGACAGTAACGGCTAGTTGTTACTTTACGCTGTATAGGGACACCTGGTAGTTTTCGACTTGTTGTTGTTTTTAGCATTTGTTATTGTAGGCCATATGCGAGTAAATATATTGTGCACATTTCATCTCTTTGTCGCTTACAGTTTGAAAGTTACGGCTAATGTTTTTTTACGTTGTATATGTACACCTGGTAGTTTTCGACATGTTGTTGTTTTTAGCATTTGTTGTTCTAGCGCATATGTAAATACATATATTGTGCGAATTTCAGCTCTCTGTATTTTACAGTTTAGCAGCTACGGCTAATTGTTACTTTGGGTTGTATGGGGACACCTGGTAGTTTTTGACATGTTGTTGTTTTTAGCATTTGTTGTTGACAAGCATTAATAAATACATACACTATGCAAATTTCAGCTTTCTATTTTTTACGGTTGAAGAGTTATAGCTAATTGTAACTTTTGGTTGTATGGGGACACCTGGTAGTTTTCAGATTGTTGTTGCTTTTAGTATATGTTGTTGTGGAACATCTATAAATACATACACTATGCAAATTTCAGCTCTCTATCTTTTACGGTTCGAGAGTTATGGCTAATTGTAACTTTTCGTTGTATGGGGACACCTGGTAGTTTTCGACTTGTTCTTGGTTTTAGTATTTGTTGTTGTAGCGGCAAGGTACAACAACATTCTGTGAAAATTTCAGCTCTCTAGCTCTTACCGTTTCGGAGAATGGACGCTGTGACGGACGGACGGACGTACTTGTCTCCGTAATAGGGTTCCGTTTCACTCTGATGAGTACGGAACCCTAAAAATATGTTATGTGTGTCTTATTTACGTTTAATTTTTAAACCGCAAAACGTATAACCCGTTATAATTAATAGCTTTCGAAAATGATACTCTCTGGAGCAGTAACACTGAGTACCATTTTCAAACACAATTTTTTTATATTTTTTACAATTGTTAATTACTTTATTGGTCTTGAGTTCGAGCCAGGAAAGACTACTTTCAAAACTAAAGCCTATGGTTGCCACATGGAATGTTCTCAGCAGTACAGCAATGTAATGTGTTCTACCCCTAAGACATTATAATGCCAATTGGAGTATATATGTTCATACATTTTCTCCACTTTTAGAGTAGTTCTACTCCAGTATGGAGTCCTTCATATACGCAGGTATTAATTTTTTGTAGGTAATAACGACACCAGAACCTCTTATTCCAGTAACAGTACTATAAACGCATTATGTCGGGGTCGTCCCTACGTACCGGTCCAAGAGAATCATTATTGTCTATAGTAATTAATATTTCTGATTTTATATGTCACTGATAAATATTGAAATATGTTTGTCCCAATTAAGAGCAAATATACATTTGTTTACATTTCCTACACAAATTGAACTCAATTTTAGGTTTTTTCTCTGTTTAAAACTGAGCAAAAACAAATAATCTTCTTCAAACAAATTTAACATCTTTTTTCCTTTGGTTATCAGACGCACTGGCGCTTACCTTTCTTTGTCATTCTGTTAACGAAATAACTCACCGATTGGAAGGTGTTGTAGTAAATAAAACATTCTACAAATAATGACTGCAACACAAAAAGTTTTCAACCCCGTATGGCAGTGCAAGGACATCACAGGCACTAGAAATAAATATTGCTTTAAAGAAAGGTACGCGCATTCTCCGTGGGCAAAATGTAAAAAACAAAAACACAACAAAAGAATAGCACGTGATATTTTCACAATAAATTAACTCGTACAAACACACACACACAAACACACAAATAGCAGGATTTAATTCAGTACAAATTATAAAATCGAAAACCATGAATGAACAGGCATTTACATACATACATATGTATACACCTACACAAACATACAAACCTGAACAATATTACAAAGCGGGCAAACAATTTTCTACATACTCGTATAGTAGTATGTACTTATGTGCTTATGTATTGGTACGTTGATTTCGTAACAGCGTTCAATATTTTTGCAGGCCAACAAAAAAAAAAAAAAGAGAACAAAACAGCGGGCACACTGTCGCTGTAACTGGTTTTCGAAACAGCATACACAGGTAAATACTCGAAATGCGCTTTTGCTCTGCCTCCAAAGTCATCAATAAATCTTCAGTGTGAGTTTAACGGTAAAACGTAATCAAATCCGAAGGTATTACTAGTGGTTGAAAATCGTTCGGGGGTTCCTTTTTTGTCCTTCTGCTGAACGAGTGTGTGTCAGTGTATGAAGTTGAAAAGCGTGTCAAATTAGTAGTTTTTCCATCTCAATGTGTTTTGTGTTTAGCAGTTTTCTGAAACGGTTCCCATGCGAGTTCAATGTGTTT
Organism: Sturmia bella; assembly: GCA_963662145.1. NCBI lineage: Eukaryota > Metazoa > Arthropoda > Insecta > Diptera > Tachinidae > Sturmia > Sturmia bella. The sequence continues at coordinate 40,109,378 of OY759168.1, read as the reverse complement.
TCATGAGGGCGCAAAACATGTTGTTGCTTGCAGTCAAAATTCCTATAAGAATATTTAAAGTAAATGCAGGCAGGCAGGCGATAACGCTAACCGGTCGGTCAGCTTAAAGTAAAGTTTGAAGAGTCTGCCTTTAAAAAAAAAAAAAATAATAAATTGGAGAAATAAATAAAGGGTCCGCTAAATAACTTTTTTTTTTAAACGGCGCAAAATATCGAGTGTAGCTTCGACTGTGTGGTACGTAGCGCCGTCCTGTTGAAACCAAATGTTGCCAATATCCTCCTCTGCAATTTTTGTGAACAAACCATCCTTCAACATGGCCCGATAACGATCGCCATTGATTCTAACGGCCACTCCTGGCTAATTTTCGAAGGAAAACGGCCCAATTATGTCTTTGGACCAAAATCCGAACCAAACAGTGACTCGTTTTGGGTGTGTCGGCTTTTCAATGCACGCCTATGGATTTTCTGTGCCCCAAAGGCGATAATTTTGCTTTTTTACCCTGCAAGAACAGTGTCGGTCATATGATGGGTTCATACATCAGAGTTTCTATCATTTTCTTAAGGGCCAAATGAAAAAACTGATGTAAATATTCGTGCACGTGTGATTTCTTTTTTAAACCAGCGTTACCACCTCAGTAAAGTAATCAATCTTTTTTTCAAAATACCCACAAAATTACCTTTAATGTTATTAATTTCTTTATTATTAAATAAAAAAAAGAGTTTTTCGAAAAATTTAATTGAACAATTTAATTCTAAAATGGAATAAACTATTTTAGAAAAACGTATAGATAAAATTAAATGAAAAGCAGTAGTCAGTAGCAGTTTTAACAATAGAAAACTGAGTTATATGGAAAAATCTTGCCTAGCACCATTTATTTCAAAGAAAAATGGACAAATGAACCTATAAAAACATTAATGCATGAACGTAGTTAAACAGTAAATTACCAAATTAATACGGGAAAATCAAAATACTAAAAAAATCACTGTAATGGCAGCACTGAAAGCTATAAAATTGCTTTTCATGTGTTAGTAAATAGGTTGTTAATGTGTTAGTTTCCATCAGCTATTTCTTGCAGGGCTACATACCCGCCAACATCAAAATGAGCTTCATCTGAGATGAAAGATGATTTTTTTTTTGACAAAATCGGTATCTTCTGTGGCCAGGCCCACTTAGCGAAGCGTATACACAACCATATTCGTTTAGCAGAAGGATAAAACTAATTATCTGTTAAGTGTTAGCATTCATGAGAAAAAACGTTAGATGGAGGACCCTTTAGCTCTAAAAAATAAAAATTAAAAATAAATTAAAAATGTATACTCCAACTTGTTAGAAAATTTAGTACAAAATAAAAGCCATGAATCAAAAAAAACAAAATCCATGGGCTTACACTCGAAATAGGACAGCTTTATGACACTAATTCAAATCACAATCGCTTGCCAATTCGGACTAATGACAATGAACTCAAGTCTAATAAAATTATTCACAATTATTAACAATTCACAAATGGAAATTTTAAGATCGACTCTGGTTAAATTTTAAGGGCCGATGTTGATTTTGGGAATAATACACAATTCATTTAGGAAATTTTGTAATTTCTTTTTATTATTATGATAATATTGGTATAGTTTAATTATGTATGAAACAAAATATGGGTAAAATGGCTGCCGCTACTTCGCCGGCGCATCTCCATCCGATGATCGGAGTTTTCGAAGGCGCTGAGGCATATTTGATCGCTTCTGTGCTGAGTTATCTCATCCATCCTTTAGCTCTTGAATCGTTGTTGGCTTGTCGAACCCCAAAGAAAGAAGTCCAACGGTATCAAATCACATGACCTTGGCAGCCAATTGACATTACCACCACGTAAGTTAACACAGCCATTGAATTTGTCGCACAAAAGATCCATTGTGTGGAAAGCGGCGTCGTTCTGTTGAAACCACATCCACGTCCACGTCTTTTAGTTCAGGCCATAAAAACTTGTTATCATATCACTGCGAATGGTGTTCGCCACGCCATTTCTACACGTTTCATATTCCAAACTTCTGGTGCCATTAGCTGAGTTCTATAGGCTTTCAAATGTCAGCTTAAAGAGCTAAATTCATATGGAATGTTTCCATATGATTATGTAAAAATGTATTCTCCACAGTAACATTACTTTAAGCAATAACAATCCAATAAAAAATAAAAATCCTGTTTTAACAAAATGCCCACCAAATCTTATAAAAAGACAGTGACAAACCTGTATTCATATGAAAAGAACACAGACAGTAGACAGGCAAATTCTATTCCATAAACAGATTTGCACCCTCAAACAATTGCTATCAATTGCTGTCCTGCAACTACAGTGCACATTCAAATTTCAAACTATAAATCAAGCGAGAAAGGATGTCATACGAGCAGCCAGCACACATACATGTGTACTTAATTGCAGGAGTGTGTGAAAGTAAATAACTTTCGTTATGAGTAGTTGTTTTAATTACGGCATCAGCTGTGTTTATATTCTGCATTTTCTGTTTTATGGTTGAATTTATGTTGTTGCTCTTCTGTTCGCCACTAGTCTCTCACTCTTTCTCTTACTCTTACTCTCATTCGTATTCTGTTAATCTTACCTTTTTAACAAACTCACCTTCCTTGATTTATTTTTGCACTTTTCTGTTGTGAATTTTTCTCTTTCTCTTCTTCATTAAGTTCTATTATAAATCATCGTAATTTGTTTACCCAGTCTCTTTGATAAATTTCAATGGCTCGTGCTAGACGCACTTTTATTTTTATTTCCTACTCCTGCCGCCTGCCTCTCTACCCTCCTTTTGTCGACAAGTTTGGCTTTGATTTCTTTGTTTCCACCTTTTATCACAATATAATTTCAAATAAAACGGCTTTTGTTTTTAATTCAACTCCCTTTCATACACATCACGCATGCATACATACATATGCATACATACATATGTGTGTATATTGTTTCTCAATTGCATCCCTTAAGTTTTATTGAAAATTTACCTTGATTCTGGTGGCCGCATGTCGGCATCATCTTTTGGGTTGAGGCCTGCACACACGTATGCGTTTGCTTTTTGTGGCATTAATCATCGCATCTTTAGTCATACAAATGTAATAAAGGTGTATAAATGAATAGAATTGGATGAACAAAAATACACATACTTGCATCAACGCTCGTATACGAGTAAAAAGTGATTTTTTTTTATGAAAGCAACGTACATCCACGCATATGCTTAGGAAAATTAAAGTAAAGTGGTTGAAAGTAAAAACCGTTTCAGCGTCGTAGCTCTTTCATTTGAAATTTATAAAAAAAACTTGCGTAATTAAAAATTTCGAAAAAAATAACAAGTGGCCGGTATTAAAATTTTATGTGACAAAAGCTAAACATTTTACACAATTAAACCAGTAACTACTTCACGCTTTCAGTATAAAATTAATTTTCTTTTTATTTCGGTGGTTGATATCGAGTTTTCTTTTATGCTTCAGCGCTTGAAGTTTTCTGCTCTTGAATGTCTCCAAGGAACTAACTATCAATTTAGTTGAACTTTATTCTGGATTTGGAAAGATTTCCAAAGAAAAGAATGATTTTTCATATGATAAAGCAATTGATTATCATAAACTTTTAGCACTCAGCGTTGACGGTGTGATGGCTAGATTTACATAATTCTTAAAGAAATATGGATCGATGATGCCATCAGTGTGACATCCACACCAGACAGTGGATTTTGCAGGAAGCCTTAGATGCTCTTGAACCTCACGTGAACTGGTATCATCGCATACAAGACAATTTTGTTTGCCTAAGTACTCATTCGCTCAGGAATATGCTTCACATCTGAAGATGATTATTCCTTGCCAACTGCTGCAGATTTCATTCAACGACCACATTTCGTTGTCTATGGTCGCTTGCCTTCAGTTTGTGGTTCGGTTGAATTTTGTACAGTTGCAGGTCCATGTCAAGAAGATAATACACCAAATTCTGGTCTTCGAAATACTGAATTCTTGTGAGCGACTCGAAATCTATGGCCTCGGATTCTATTGTACCCTATCATTTCAAAGACTAGTCCATTTTCTCTTCTTCTTTCGTTTATTAGTTTTTCTTTTTGTTCCTTTTCCATTGCTTCATTTTGTTTCTTTCCTTTTATTTTCTTTTCGCTGCGCTTCTCTTCTGTTCGCTTAGCTTCTGTTCTATTTTCTTCTCTTCTGTTCGTTAGCTTCACTCCTGTTTTCCCTTATCTTCTATTCTTTGCTCTTCTTTTCTTTTCTTTGCTCTTTTCTTCCCTTCCTTTCCCTTCTCTTCTCTTCTCTTCTCTTCTCTTCTCTTCTCTTCTCTTCTCTTCTCTTCTCTTCTCTTCTCTTCTCTTCTCTTCTCTTCTCTTCTCTTCTCCTCTCTTTTTCTTTCCTTTCTTTTCTTTTCTTTTCTTTTCTTTTCTTTTATTTTCTTCTCTTATTTTCTCTTCTAATCTCTTCTCTTCTCTTCTCTTCTCTTCTCTTCTCTTCTCTTCTCTTCTCTTCTCTTCTCTTCTCTTCTCTTTTCTTCTCTTCTTTTCCCTTCCCTTCCCTTCTCTTCTCTTCTCTTCTCTTCTCTTCTCTTCTCTTCTCTTCTCTTCTCTTCTCTTCTCTTCTCTTCTCTTCTCTTCTCTTCTCTTCTCTTCTCCTCTCTTCTCTCCTCTCCCCTCCTCTCCTCTCCACTCCTCTTCTGTTCACTTCTCTTTCTTTTTTCTCCTCTACAACTGTTTCGCTTCCATTTCTATCCTTCTCTAGCTTATTTTTTTGCGTAGCTATTTTTTCGCTTGTAGATTTACTGCTTGTGGGAAAAGCAAAGGAATAAAGAAACTTATTGTTATTTTCTCAAAACATTTTAATTTCCAATATTTTTTAAGCACGTGATTTAAATAAATACAAACAGCGTCAAAGAACAACTTTATAAATTTCAAAAATAACATTAATAATAACATTTTGCCAACGGCCAACATAAAACATCAATGCCAATAAAAATAACAAAAATATCATAAACCTGGAAACGTATACAAAGACAAAGCGAAACAATCAACAACAATTTTAAACACATAAATCGTTTTAGGTTTCATTACAATTCTTTGAAGACTTCAGAAGTCCATGTACTCGCATACAACAGGCAGATATACAATACCTTTTCTGATAACAGAAAATTAAAAGAAATATCCTAAAAAAAACTTCAATATTTTTCTAATGGCACGCGACAAGATGATCTACCTCTCTCATACCTTTGTTCACAGCAACGTTCGTTTTTGTGCCACTATGAGTATTATGCGCTGTTTTCATTTCGTTTCGTTTTTTTTTCTTGCTTCACAGACGATTAAAAAATGCAATCGAGTGTAGATGAAATGAACATGTGCCATTCCACAGCCAGTATATGAAAATCAAAGCCAAAAATTGCAAAATCATCATTTGCAACCTTCATGCCACCAACTAACTACCGCTGTACGGTGTTTCAGTTTGCTCTTCGGGGAAGAGCAGTGGCTGGCGCACAATTCAAATCAAATCTCATGAAATAAAAACCTTAATAATCCATAAAACCCTCACAAAACAACACAACAAATCACACATATGAGACGTACGCGGCTTTGTACACCTTTAAGAGATTTGCACACATTTGAACACAATACCAAACAAAAAAATCGTAACATATACACGAGTTAAATGAACCCTTATCATCCTTAATCTGCGAACACATACATTTACATACAAAACTCACCTCAATTGCATTCAGCCCAACCCTGCGTTTTCACTTGAATGAAAGACGTACAAACTCAACCTTTTGAGGATTTTTTGTATGCCACTACTGGGGTAGTTTTTTTTTTGTTTTGCAACTGGCTTTTATGCGGAGCCTTTTATACTCCTCATACTTTGTTACATTCGAGATCTCATTAGATCTTTTATAAATGTGTAATCAGCATCAGTTTTGCTTCTAATTTTGTTTTTGTGCAAATAATCCATATCGCACATTCATCACCGTTGTCGTCGACTTCAATGGGAAACGATGTTGTGTTGTCGTCGCCGCCGTTCTCGCCTTCAATGAATGACTGACATCAGGTTGATATGACTTTTTAAATTTGCCATTTTTCTAACCACCGTTTTTTGGGCACAAATAGCTCACATTATGGTCATCTGTGCTCTGTAATTATATTTTTGCCAAAATCTTATGGCACAAAAGAGTTGGGGAGAAAAGTTTGCTCGTAGCGTCAATGAAAAAGACACGTTTCGCTGCCAGAACTGGTAGAAAAAAAAATGTGATAACACATCTGAGTCTGGGCAAGTTATTGCTTATTATCAGTAGAAAATATATAATAAAGAGAAGTTTTACTTTTTTTGGATGTTGAAGCAATTTTTTTTTATATTTTTCAGTCAGCCTTCAAACATGCATACATTTTGTTTTATTAATTCAGGTTTAAAAATGAAACTTTTCAAAAAATTTACTGTCTTTTTCAGCTGTCTATATGCCGACGACATTTCGTTGGATTAATATATTTCAATTGGCTATTAAAGCTAATAAATAATTAAGTTCATATATGAGTTTTGTTTTATTTTTACGAAATATCAACAAAAGTTTTCTAATTATTTTGTATTAAGCTTATGGGGCTCATGTTCTTTCTATATTATTTTTGTGATTGATATTAATTAAATTAGACAAAGAAAACATCAAGAACATTTAACAAGATGGGCACCTAGCTGTTTCGAAGCTGCTACACTTTTCGTCAGCACCCGTCCTTGAACTTAGGGGCTCATGTTACTAAAGCGAGAAGTGTGGTGGCTTCGTAACAGCTAGTTGTCTTATTTAAGAACTTTAGCCCGATAAACCGAATACCAAACAATTATAGAAAAAGCTAAAAAAAAAATTAAACTTAACAAATTGTTCTTTAAACATATTTAAAAAAAAAATCTACCCTTTTTGTAAGTGCTTTATATCGAGTAGTCTATGTCTGTAATTTTAAACAGTTTCGCAATTCTTTGTACGCTTAGATCTGTTTAGTTTTTGCTACTTGTTTAACAATTTAAAAAAAACTATCTTGATTTAAGCATTAACTTAAACTTCATTGTTAATTTGAATATGGGATAAACCCCACATATTTTAGAAGACTAACATGTGTCTCAATATACTCTTTCTGCAATTATTACACCCCCAGCGTTTGAGCCTGTCATCCGCCAAAATGAAATATTATGTGATGAGAAATCCACAATTAAAAAAATTTTTTTTTTAATCCTCTTGTAGTTTCTTTGCCCACAATTAATTACATACCAGTAATTAGAGCCTTTTAACGGGCACATTCTTGCTCGCAATCACTTGTAGCTCTGATTCCAAATTAAAGTTGAGACTTTCCCATCCCTGATGTTTGCAGAAGCTTTGTAACTTTCTTGTTTATGAATATAAATAAATTATTTCATTGCATAAAACAATTAAATAAAATAGATATTTTCCTTTTTGCAAGCACTTGCCATTATTTCGGATAGATACCAGGGATGGGTAAGTGAAAACTTTTAAAAAACTCTCAGACAAAAATGATGTCAGACAAAAATATGTGCCGCAAAAAGCCCTAAAAAGGTAGTAAAATTTTTCGCAGCTGGCCGAGAAATGGTGGCAGAGTGCACCAAGATTAAAAGTCGACACAGACTAAAAAATATTTTTTGGAATCGTGTTTAATTATTCAACTAATACTGGGTGGCTGCTTTATAGCATATTTTAAATTCACAAACAAAAAATTTTGCTGTAGTCAAAATAAGGCTCTCAAACTAAATTTTGGGAATTTTATTATTTGATCAGTTATCCGAACGCAAGGTACTGTTAATTAAACAGATTAAAATAGTTCCAACTTGGTTCACAATAACGTAAATCCTAACTTTGGGAAACATTTTCATAAAATCTTATTCCTAACCAATAGTTTTAACTCTATAGCTGAACTTTATGTTTTGCTATTCTTAGTAATTTTATCAGACTTGAGTTCGATTTTACTTTCTCAATATGGAGGCAGAGTTTTTTTTTTGTGATAAAATTAGAGTGATGAGCATTTTTAAAGAAGACAAGAAAAGTAAAGTTGAAAACCCAATGGCTGGGGGCATGACCAATTTTATACTATTTTTTTTGGCAGCAGCGCAATTTCTGAGAATTATTACAATAGTAGCATTTTTCACAAAATATTTAAAGTTTCCAAAAAACTGTTTGAATTTGGTTTTTGCAATTTGCAACACAAAAACGTTTTTAAAAGCATTTACAGTTAATTTTGGCAATAATCAAATTTTTGCAACTATTTAACTTAATTGGCGATATTTTACTGCTTTTGTGTGGTTTGTGCTCTCCAACGCTTTTAAAAAGAAAACATTGCAACTCTTTCAAAAAAAAATTTATTTCGAGACCGTAAAAAAATTTCATTTCTTTTCAATCACTGCAAGACAAGCTAATAATTAAAATCTCATCGAACACAAAACAATTACGAGGCAAAAGAAACAATTAACTCGTACTCGAATACCCACTTAGTGCCTAAAATAGTCCGGTGGTTAAAGCAGTGTCTTCCTCTTACAGTTTAAAATAGTTTTCGGCTTTTTCATAAAATAAGCAGTTTTTTCTTACAACCGTCTAAACAAATCCATATTAATTTCAAACTTTTTCTTATTGACTCAGCTGTTTAATGAACTGCACACATTGTGGTGGAAAATATTCCAAATTTACAAAAAAAAAAAAAAAGTGTTGCAGTTTAAAGTCTCAAAACAAACTGTTTTTGATTGCTCTTATTTTTGACAGTTTCTTCCCGCTAAATAAATATTCGTAAAAGGAAGTATCGTATTACAAGTTTTAATGTTACACTGCATAAATATTTTAGCTTGTGCCAACAATTCCTCGATTTAATAGTTTTGGTCTGGTTTTGCTTCAAAAGCAGACACAGAAATCTTCTACTGTTTGTTTTTTAAGAGACAAATAATAATAATAGTAAAAAAAACATGTGTGTATGTGTGTGTGTGTATTTCAAGGCTTCTTGGCAAGTTCTTATTTCATATGGCAAAACGTAATATTTACCTGTGTACAGGGTGGCGCAAAAATAAACTTCCGATGTTTTTTGGCTGTAATTAAAAAACAAAAAATGAAAAACTTTGATTCTTCTTGTGGATTATTTTTATTTGGTCTTTTCATTTTTTTACATCAAGTCGAGAATATGATGTCATATAAATGGCCGCCTCCAAAGTTAATTGTCATTTGAACCTTTTTTATAGCATTTTCCATCACATTGGCCAAAACTTCGGGCGATAGGTCCTCACATTTTTGCCGGATATTGTCTTTAAGAGCTGCAAGAGTCTGACGCTTGTTGACATTAACCCGCGACTCCACAAGGCCCCACAAAAAGAAGTCTGCAACGGTCAAATCAGACGATCTTGCTGGCCAGTGCAAATCGCCAAAACGGGAGATTAGGCGCCCGGGAAATGCATCGTTCAGCATATGGGTTGTGGCACGTGCAGTGTGTGCCGTAGCATCGTCCTGTTGGAACCACATGTTTTCCAATCCCAATTCATCAAGTTGCGGCAAAAAGAACTCGTTGATCATTGCTCTATAGCGCTCACCGTTCACAGTAACCGTTTGCCCCGCGACGTCTTCGAAGAAAAAAGGTCCGCTGACTCCTCCAGCGGAAACAGCACACCATACAGTGACTTTGAGCGGGTGTAAATAAATAGTCACCAATATTCCGCGTTCTGGAGCAGTGTAGCGTAACATTGTTTATTAACGTGTATTTCGCATGTGTCTGTACTACACAAATATCAAAACAGAACTGACATTAGGGGCCAATCGTAAACTTTATAGCATTTTCTGATAGGAGGATTACTTTTGCGCTACCTTGTATATGTGCAAGTGACTTTTGTAGAGGGTATTTCAGATACCTCTCGTCCGAATATACCACTCTTGCCTGCTACATTTGCTCTAGGCCGAAATGGATCTTATTAATTTTTTCAGACGTAAATATGCTGCCGAGGTTGCCACTCAACTCATCGGTAGACTCGAAAAAACTTAAACAAACTTTACTAATTATAACTGTTAATTTTTTGATGGGACTTGAGTTTGATTTTTACTTCCTCAGAGTTGAGAAAAAATTTTTTTTTGTGATAAAATTTTAGTGATCAGTATTTTTAAAGAATACCCCAATTGGTAAGCTATCCCAGCCTTATCATACCATCACGACACTCATCAACACCCAAATTGCTTCGAACCCAAGTCATGATCAATTGTAGACTGCTTTTGAGCAGCAGCGCATATTCATTCTGCCATCTGAGCCCATCATTACTGACTATCTATATTTAATCATACTGATCAACAATTAAGGGTCATATTTCTAAAGCGACATTGATTCTACTCAGTTCAAGAATCCGGTGCTGATGAGAAGTGTGGCGATTTCGAAACCAGCTAGTTGTCCACCCGCCTAAAAGTATGCAATGTTTTCTTTGTCCTGTTTAAATAAGAGCAGTATAAACCCCCCAAAAAAATATGTAACGAATTTTAGGCCGATAAAGGTAATAACAAAGAAAAAACATTTTTTTAAAATAAAAATTCTTTTTATTGTTTTCTGTGTATATACTAATTTTTACTCTTATGTTTTAAATTTCTAATTCATATCAAATCTCTGACTGCCTGCCCGACTGCCTGCTATCTGTCGTGTAAAACTATCTGTTTAGCTGTCATTCACAGTTACACCGTATGTCAAGTCCAACCCCTTTTAAATCCTATTCTCTCCTCTCCTCTCTGCCACCAGAGTGCGAATATCCTGTGGCAATTTCAATACTGACAGCTGGCATGTCGTCTAAGGCTTGAACTTGAAATACCCGTTTCTATTTTTCGTATGATATGAATGAAATGTGTTGCAAAAAAAAAACAAAAAGCATAAAACACCACAATGAAACCAATTTAGCACACGTTGCATTCAAAGTGGGCTTATTTCTTCTTTTTGTAACTGCTACCTTTACTGGTTGCATGGATTTTTTTTTAGTTAAAGTTTGAGCAACTTTTTGCTGAAAAACAATTTAACAGGATAATGGCTGGTAAAGATTGGATTTCATAGTCAAGCAAACAAGCCAAATAAGAAACCAGTATGACTGTGGCCTTTTCCCAGGCAAACTTGTTGTGTGTAGAGTGGAGCAAAAAGTGCAATAAAAATGTTTGATATGAAAATTGTGGCAAAAAAAAAAAACAGAACATATTTTTTGCAATTTTATTAGATTTTTTGTTTGCTGAAGACAAAAACAAAAAATCTAAAATTTCATTTTATTGCAGAGTATCTGCTGTTTTTTTTTATTTTGTATTTAACTGTGAGTAGACCTCTGAAGGTGATTTTTAAAGGCCTGAATAATGTTTGCTTACGTACAACTCTTTTTTTTATCATTTGCAGTCTTATTTTTTCTAGACGATCAAACATTCATCATGTGTAATAAAAGTTAGTTGCAAATTTTTGTAGATTTTGTTCTAACAATTTAGAAAACTCCATTTAATTTCTACTTTCCGTTCTGATGAGACAGACCACTGAGTATTTTAATGAGAAAAAAAAATAAACAGTTGATAATTTAAATGATTCTGGGAATAAAGAAATATTTATTTAAATTTTCACATACGCACTTAATTATTTATTTGCTTTAAGAGTCAATTGAAATGTATTATTTATTTATTAATTGAAAGTATTTTATAAAGATAAACTTATAAAATACGACATTAGAAATAGTGTGGACTACTTGGTCATGTATTAAATGTATTAATTTAGAACCAAAAATGAACCTTTTTAAAAAATATTTGCTGTCTTTTTCAGCTGTCTATACGTTTTAAGAAATTTTCAAGTCTACTGATGAGTTGATTAGCACCAACGAAATATCGTTGGCATATAGACAGCAAATATTTTCTAAAAAGGTTCATTTTTGGACCTAAATTGAAAATTTTAACTATATAGTACGAGTAGATTTTTATGATTCACAATTTTTAGTTATTTTATTTCAGAGTGTCCGTAGAGGAACAAGAATTTTTGAGCACACGCCTCAAAATTTTTTTTTTTTTTTTTTGCTACATCTTACTGGAACTTTTTTCCGTTCCATTAGTTATCAAAAAATCGATGTACAATGTTGACAAAATTTTTGACCGTACAATTCTTCCCGGCCTAGTGTATGCCCTATTGGTATAACTGGCGTTAACAAAATTGTCGCCAAGGAGATGTATGAGTGCAGTGTCCTCTATCACTTAGGGTTTCTGGCAAACAGAATTAACAAAATTGTATTCTTCTTTCAAAAAAAATCTCGCTCAATTTTGAGGAAGTAAAAATTGAACTCGATACCGATGAAATTATTAACAATTGTAAATCACACAGTTCGTCTATAAAGTTAAAATTAAATTGTCGTTGACGCACTAAAATCCACGACATCATGTAGTTTACTGTCATCTCCAGGGTTATATATTTCGTGGTTTCAAAAGTATATACACTAGAGCCCCGACTTGCGTCGTTAATGGGGATCGAATCACTTTTTTCTATATAAATGCACTGAAATTTAATTTGTTGGGGAAAATATTTAAAACAAAGCAAAAATGTTGTATTTTTGATAAAAAAAATACTAATATGAGTACGTTTTTATTTATTTAATTTACTTCAACGAATGTTTATATATGTATATTATAAAGAAATAACAAAACCATAAATTAAGAAAAAAAAAACATAAAAATTAAATTCATTTACATACATACATACATACATATGTATGTATGTACACTATTCATAAAAAGCTAAAAATGGTAATCCACAATGATGCAGTAAAAAATGTAACCGCGTTTAGCGACGCAAATCGAAATCAAAACGATGCAAATCGAATCGACGCAAATCGGGGTCAAAATGACGCAACTCAAACCGACGCAACTTGAAATCCCAACGACTCAAATCGAATTTTTTTTAGTTTTAAAAAGCGAAGCAAATCGAAACGACGCAAGTCGGGGCTTTAGTGTAATTGGAATTCGATATCTGTCAAACTAAGTTAATAAACCAATTTTTTTCTTCTCTGTCTGAAAGTCTGACATTGGCGAAAATGGATCGCTTAACTATCACACAGCGCATAAACATTATCAAAACCCTCTACAAAAATGATGATTCTGCCACAGCGACATATCGTGCTTTAAGAGGGGATTACGGTTTACATAATCGCGTCCAACTACGCAGGCAATTGGAAAAATTGTGAAGAAATTTGAAGAGACTACAGCGGTTACAAATATCGTAAGGCCTGTACATCATCATTTCGCTGTGAGTGAAAGTGTTGCCGAACACCCGAATATGTCGATTCCTCGTCGTTCTCAGGAATTAGGACTGTCTTACGGCACATTATGGCATATTTTGCATTTAGATCTACACCTACATCCATATAAAGTCCAGCTCACGCAACAGCTAAAGCCAGCTGACCATTCAAAACGTCGTAGATACATGGAATGGGTGCTTGAACAACAGGCGGTGGAAGGCGATTTTTTTAATGAAATTTTCTTCAGCGATGAAGCACATTTCTCACTCGGTGGGTGTGTTAATAAACAAAATTGTCGTATTTGGGGTTCTGAGAATCCTCAAGTAATTGAAGAGAGACCTTTCCTCCAGAAAAAGTCACTGTTTGGTGCGCTCCTTGGTCCGAAGGTAGGATTGGGCCTTACTTCTTCGAACACGACAATGGAACGACTGTCACCGTCAATGCGGATCATTATGGTCATATGATAACCGACTTTTTTTGCCTGATATTGGAGAATACGTCTTATTGAAACCACATGGTTTCAGCGTGTTTTCTATATATGTATGTATATAAAGGGTGTTATTTTTCGATGTATAGAACTTTACTGTTAAAGATGGCTACCGATTTAACAGCTGTCAAGTGATTTATTCAAACGCCTGAACAACGCTTGCAAATAGTGCAATTTTGTTTAGAAAATAAGGGTTCTGTGCGGAATACAGAAGAAGCTACCGCTGCTGTAGAGCGTAGCATTGAGGAAGACCCGAATGAGTCCATCCACCAGCGAGCACAGGAATTGGATCTGTGTCCACCCACTTTATAGAAGATTTTGCTGAAGGATCTTGGTTTGCGTGCTTACAAAATCCAACTAGTGCAAGAATTGAAGCTAAACGATCATCAAGTAAGGCGTAGATTCGTCGAATGGGCCCAAAACGAGATTGCCGTTGTTCCCGATTTTCATAAGCGAATTTTGTTTAGCGATGAAGTGCACTTCTATTTGAATGGCTACGTCAACAAAAAAAAAACTGCCGCATTTGGAGTGAAGCTAATCCTTAAGTGTATGTCGAAACACCGTTACATCCAGAAAAACTGACTGTTTGGTGCGCTTTATGGGCTGGTGCAATCATTGGTCCGTACTTCTTCAAAAACGATGATGGCCAGAACTTTACAGTCAATGGTGATCGGTATAGAGCCATGATTACTAACTTTTTCATTCCTGAATTAAATAACCAAGATGTCCAGGAGATGTAGTTTCAACAAGACGACGCAATATGCCACATAGCTTGAGCCACAATCGATTTGTTGAAAGACACGTTTCGTGACCACCTAATTTCACGTTTTGAACCTGTGAATTGGCCTTCAAGATCTTGTGATTTAACACCGCTAGACTACTTTCTGTGGGGCCAATGTAAAGTCATTGATTGGTCTATGCGGATAAGCCACAAACGCTTGACCATTTGGAAGACAACATTCGCCATGTTATTGCCGATATACGGCCACAAATGTTGGAAAAAGTCATCGAAAATTGTACGTCCAGATTGGACTACATCCGCTCCAGCCGTGGCGGTCATATGCCAGAAATCATATTTAAAATGTAATGCCACAAGATTATCTTTCAGATAAATAAAATTCATGTCTATCGAATAATCCAGCGTTGTTTTATTGCAAGTTCTATGCATCGAAAAAAACACCCTTTAGAACGAATAAAAACTAAAACAATGACAGCGATCGCAGTTTTCTATGAAACAATGAACCAATTTGCAGAAAACAATGAGCACTGTCACTGCCTTAAAGACCCAAGATTATTAAATAATTTTTCACAGTGCTAATGAAAAATCATGGGGTCGCTCATCTCTATGCATACATTCAAAATGTGCATGGGAATATAGGCCATATAACATTTATTGCCTCTGTCCCCTCTCAGAGGCATGTGGTTTGAAAAAGTTAATAGATGTTAGTCATTTTTTTTTTGAAAACTTAAAATAATTTTTTTTGTATGATACCATACGGAAATCTGCTTAAATTGCAGCTCAAATAAAATTATTTTGAAATTTGTATTGCCATATTGTTAGAGGAAGGGTTGCATTTTTAAATTCATTGTGTGTGTGTGTGTGTGTGTGCTTTAATTCGTTACTTTTAACAGCTTAATTTAAATTCACCCTGATTTCGAAAAAAAGCGGTATTTATGCCATTCAACCATTGTACATTTAATAATACTTAAGAACGCTTGATCAACCTGGAAAGAAAAGCAAAAATAAAAATGTAAAACAGAAAAAACTCTATGGAAATGGCATAAAAGTGATTATGCATAATCGTTTCCACTTGTGCCTGAACAGAGAAGCGTTAGAGTAGCTGCAGACAAAGTAAACGCTGTTACAATGGCAAAATAACCTGATGATGAGATTACAGGATTTACAGGAACACCAAACAGTATAAAAAGTAAGAGTAGTAAAATTGCAAAAGAAGGAAAGAAAAAACTCACAGTTGTTGCATCGTTTCAAGGGCCTTCTTGCGCTAATGAAAAAATGATGAATGGATTTTTTTTTCAATTTGCTTCAAAATTTTGTTACCAGAAGTGGCATTGAAAATAAATAGGGAGAAAAAAAAAATGTAAATTTAAATTAGATTAATTGATGGAAATACTTGCGAGTAAGTAACTTGCAGTTATCCAGTGTATGTTTGCTAACAGCTACCCTTGGACAGTGGAACAAAAACGAAAATACTTAGTGTAGCGGTCTTTCATTTTTTCGTTGGTTCGATTAATTGAGTGCTAATTTTAATTTTTATTTTGCCCGATCAATCGATTAAGGTTTTGCAATTGTTGGATTTCCTCGGCCAATTTAAGGGATTTTTAAAGCAACTTATATTATTTGCAGAAATAAATATCCGAGGAAAAAGCGGGAACGAATGCATGTAGTCTCATAAAACAAATTTATAAAAAAAGTATCTATTCGTTTGAACATAATTTGAATGTTAAAAAACATTTGTTAATAAAAACTAACTTTTGATATCGAATTTTAAAATCGATAACATTTCGATAGCATTTTGAAAGAAAAACCACTTTGTTATAGAATATCAAACAAACTTTCTTCCGCCAATGAACTCCGACTTGCTGCTGTAGAAACTGAAGTTGAAGACCACCTTTCAATTGATGTAGATAGTATCAGAAGCACTGTGGCATCAAAAGTATGTTCAGTTATTCTGTCCTTTTCTTTGCTTTTTCTAAGGAAAGTAAATCATACATTAGACTATTGCAATTCGCATAAATTTTATTTTAATTGTGAATACTTTCAATGACTCAGTTAAGCTTGGGAATGACATTATCAATAACTTAATGGATTTCATACTGAAGAGATCAACGATCTTGTTTCCGAAACTGCCCTTTCTTATGCAATAAGCTTGCATCATTCAGGGCTCATCGACTAGTGCTCGAACGCACAACATATTACACATAAAACTCAGCCATACTGTTGGCTTGCGGAATGAATTGCGTGCCGGCGTAGTTTCTTCCACTCACAAGGCGGGAAAAATTGAATCAAATGTACACAAACTCTACTTCCTTTTTCCTCCTCCCCATAATCTTATTTTCCTAGTTCCAATGCAATGCACAGCATGTGCAGGAGTTGTCCTGTGAGTACTGGTCCTTAATAAAAGAAAAGAGTACCAATAAAGCGAACTTATGTTAGTGGCTGGGGAGCAACTATCTTTTGTTGCGATGAAGTATATTCAATGAAATCTACTCAATTAACGAAGCAATTTGTACTAATTGCTCAATTAAGTAATTGAGCAATTACGGCTTTAGCTGCTTAAAACTCTTAACTTCGCATGTGTAAATTTGTTATTATTCTAATGAAAAATTTCGAAAATTATGATAAGGTCCTTCTTTTGCCATCACAGCGAAATCCTCCTCCTCCTCCAATAGGATATTGGAAGAGAGATTTGTTAGATTTCAACTAAAATCTATTTTGAAATCTATATCGTTTACACTGCGGTTTGCTGACATTTGTCAAGATTTTATTTCCAAGCCTTTTCTTTATACAGCTGTGTTCGCTGTGAATGGGCAAATGTGTGGCTGTTTAATGTTTATATTTTATAGGTGTATAACTGGTTTGTCTTTTATTTAAACTTGCACTTATATTAAACAATCAAAATTGAATAAACTTCAGCAGTTTCAACTGTGTTTTTGGTATACTTTTATTTTGAGCAGTCAAGTTTTATGTATACAGTGTTTCGGACTACGAAATATAAAAAAAATCACAGTTGCATCGCTTGATATTGAACAGAGTTGGCCAAAATCTACTTAAGAAGAAATCTACTAGATTTTGATTGAAATATCGAAAAACTAGATTTCGATTTGCAGTAAATGGGTTATAAGAAATTTCCGAATTTAACTTTAAACACTTAACTTAATGTGCATGTATTTGATTTATCATTTATTAGTGATGAATAAATGAATTTGTACACTCTCGTTTTTTTATAAAATAATATAATTTTTCATTAATTTTAACTTTATGGTCGAATTATATAATATAAAATTATTTATAATTTTATCGGTTTTTATTTCCTCAAAAGTGAGAAAAATTTTTTGTGATAAAATTTTTCTGCCAACTATTCACGGCTTGTCCCACAGTAAATAATGGAATTTGGTTTCAGTACTTTGTATTTTTTAAATATGTATTTTTGTCAGGGCTTCTGTCTTGTAGTGGTGTTGTAAGGTTTTTGATGATCGTCATCAACACCCTGCTCTAATGCGGTGTGGTGTTACTTTTTTCGTATATTGTTGAGTGACGTTCTTAAAAGGTAGTCCGTCAGTGGTTCCTGTTATTAATTCGTTTTACAATACAACATCACTAGCAGTTTCTCAAAATACTCTATGGACTTTTTTATGTTTATAATTTTTTTTCTTCTATTTTTTGAAGTACAATGACGACGATGTTAATGCTGATGTTGATGATGCTGATGATGATGATGAGGAGCGCACTGCAATCAACGGTGGTGTAAAGTAGTGTTGACGTTAGATTTATGTAGCGTTGTCATTTAATTTCATCCATAATGGTTTTTCGAAGCAAATTCTTCAAATTAATGTCACATTTTTCATTATTTCCTTTCACTACACGCTGCTCGTTACAATTTTAAAATCTCATTTGTTTAAGGTGTGAATAATCGGGGAATTAGTTAAATGAAGTGTGAATTCTTATTTGGCTCTCTAGATGCTCAATGATGTTTTTTGATGGGAAATGGGTAGCTAGCTGAAAATGAGAGTGTGTGAGAGCGTGTTGATGGAACATCATCAAAATGCAATTCGTTTAAAGGTGTTAAAAGATGAGTGTGGGAAGAGTTGACGACTTAAGGAAACAATTTTCACATTTTTGAGGCATTGCAGGAAACAGGGCTGGGAAATAAATAATATGTAAGAAATTGTAGTTACAAAAATGTTCTATGTGTTGTGATTTATAAAAATGTTTTTGGGATCATCTCTGGCTGCGAGTTTTTTAAAAGGTTTCACCTTCTCATCCCTGGTGTCTACCCGAAATAATGGCAAGTGCTTGCAAAATTGAAAAAATCTTTTTAATTTAATTATTTTAGGCAATGAAATAATTTATTTATGTATATACATAAACAAGAAGTTACAGAGCTTCTGTTCACACCAGGGATGGAAAAGTACCAACTTTAATTTGGAACCAGAGTTAAAAATGATTACGAGCAGGCTCAAAAGGCTCTAATTACTGGTATGTAAAATAAGAAATAGAAAAACTACAAGAGGATTAACAAAAAAATTAAAAAAAAAATTGTATAATTTTCATCACATAATGTTGTATGTTGCAAATTGCAGACAATATAAAATGAAGATTGAACAATATTTACTTGATAATATTGTTTTGTATATGAAATCTTCAACCTTTTGTTTTTTGTTTAAATTAATAACAGTTTGTTGAGCTTGAAAATAGCGTCAAAATCAAAACTCTTAAAAGTGACCTCAAGCTCAACAAGTTGTTATTAATAAAAAAAAAAAAAAATAATAAAAAATCAACGACGAACTAAGATTTGTCTACTAAAAGTTCTGGGGCCAGTGGAACCAACTTAAATTTTACGTACCTGAAGTTTTTTTTTTTTTTTATCAAAAAGACAGTGTCTGTTTTTTTTTTTTTGTTAAAAAGTGTAATAAAAACTTCATTGCAAGTTTATCGATGTTGAACCTGCTCTTTTGTGGGCATAAAATTAAATTTTTTTTAATGTATTTATGAGAAAAAAAAAACAGTTTCGATACCTAAAAAGTTGTTTGTAAGACAATAGAATCTTTTTTAAATAATTTTTCATATTCGTCTCATGCTCGTAACGTAATAAAATATTTTTCCTCTAATGTCTATAATTTTAATTAAAATTTTTCGAGAAAAAAAAACACTACAATATTCATTTCCTTAATTCTAAAGTCAATACGCAAATGTGTGAACGAGAACGCACTTAAAATAATTAACAGCAAACTCCAGCCACAACCCCTGCTTCTAATACCCGTTCACAAATTGCCTGAATGACTTGACACTTGTGTGAACGATCAGTTTTTATTGGGAAAATAAATGCAACGTATATTTTTTTTTTTTTTTTCATTTTAAATAGTTATGTCTATTTAACAAATACTTAAGTTACAATTATAACAGATAAAGGAAAAAATAAAATACAAAACAAACATTAATGTAAGAATTTATTTTTATAACAATAAAATTATTAAAACGAGCTTACAGTATGACTATTTTTAGCCTGCAGCATCATCATTGTCATCGTCAGCAGAATGAACAACTTTATTGCCAGCAAACATTAACAGACAACAACTGAATGAATTCCATAATAGCAAAAGAAGTGCAGTTCTACGAGTTTAGTAACTTCATTCACACAGCACTATTTTTTCTTTCCATCAGGCACAAATGGACAGACGAAAAAATAAGACACACACATGATTATTTCATATGTTCACGAAAATTATTGGGTATGAGCTGAAATACTACGGCTGTGTTTTGTCAATCGACAATACGTTTGAAAGGCAAACTCTTAGTGCCGGTGCACACAGATCAACTTTTGTTCAAGAAACTGTTGTCAGTTTTGCCTTTAAAAGTTGTCTTAAAGTTCACACAGAGCAACCAGTTGCTTGCAAATACTCTCATTTCCATACTTGACGTATAAAAATACACATACACACCTGCAAATTAAAACGAATTGAAACGAGTTGCCAACGAGTTGAAACAAGTTCACAGGAACTTGAATTGATTATCAAGGGTGGTAGGTGGAAGTGAATGCGGTGTTAAAATTTTCTAACTATCAATGTAAACATTTACTAAATTCGAGGCTTTTCTTTATGTTAAAGAAATGTTTTCGTAAAGGCTGTGTTACACTATCCTACTCAATCGTACGACTCATTCACTGATAATACTTTTGTAAACAATTTCGAAAGGGCAACCCTGATCGCATAGAATAAGATAAGTTTTAGAAAATGTTCAAAAGATTAACAAATCGGACAGACTTGTCAAAAAATCTTTTACACACATACACTTTTAGTCCAGACTGTCACACTTTTTGGACACACATGTCATTTTTAACAGATAGTACGATTCAGCAGGATAGTGAATCATGGCCTTAAGAGGCATCAAAATGGCTACGGGTGTGTTCACTTTGGTGAGACTAATCAATCTAGTGACTAATCAATTTCGTATTGTACATTAAGCTGGGTTGCTTGTTCTATAGCTTATGGCATGCAAAAAAACAAAATAGATTTACTATGATATATCGAAAAAAATAACATATTCAAGGCGTCCAATTTTCAACTTTCTTTTGGATTTTTGTATGGGAGCCCTTAAGAAAACGTGGTACTGGGTTAGCGTGTTCGAAAAAAAAAAATGATTGGAGGTTGGTCGTGCATTTAAGTCCTCTACGGACACCCTGGGATAAGAAAGTGTGATGGCTGAAAAATTTCATTTTCAAGGTGCCCAAATACGGGCCCCCTGTCTCAGTCTCAGACTCAGGCACCACGTCTCCTTCGGGCGACTCCCATATAAAAACACAAAAAACAGGAAAATCGGATTCCTCGAAATTAACTTTCTTGAGTCAGTTGAGGACTTACTGGCTGGGGATTATACCAGGGCTTTTTCACGTCCATCACGGAATAATATTTTTTGTAGCTTATTGGTTCTTATTTCTTATTATATTTCTTTCTAATTTTCTTTGTTTATAAAAGGGTTCTTTGAGTTTTGTACTGCCCAGCCTTGTGTTGCCTCTGACAGGACTCGAACCACAACCTCACGAAAGTTTTTTAGCCACCATATTCAAGCAGCCATCGCTACAATTATAATTTAATTTTTTTCAAAATTTTCAATTTTAATTTAGTTCATTCTTTTGACACTTTCACAAGGAAGTTTTTTGTTTTCGATGTTTTATCAATTCACCCTCAAATATCCTGCTGTCATTTTTTGCAATTTTTTAAGAAACATTTTTTTTTTAAGCAAACCTTTATTTTTCTACTTACTATTAAGTACCCTGCAAGAAATAGCTGATGGAAACTAACACAGTAACAACTTAATTACTAACACATGCAAAGCAATTTTATAGGTTTCAGCGTTGCCATTACAATGATTGTTTTAGTATTTTGATTTTTCCGTATTAATTTGGCAATTTCATTTGGAACTACGTTTATGCATTAATGTTTTTATAGGTTCATTTGTCCATTTTTTCTCTAAATATAGTTTATTATATTCTCTTTGAATTGTTTTTTGAAAATTTTCCAAAAATTCTTTTTTTATTATCAACAAAGAAATTAATAGCATTGCATGTAAATTTGTGGGCATTTAAAAAAAAGATTTCGAATGATCACTTTGCTGAGGTGGTAACGCTGGTTAAAAAAATAGCTCACAAGTACACGAATGTTTACATCAGTTCTTTCATTTTGCCCTTAAGAAAATGATAGAAACCCTGATGTATGAATCCATCAGCAGTGTCGGTCATATGATGGATCATATGACCGACACTGTTCTTGCAGGGTAATAACCTTGGCTGCTGTTAAAATTTTACGAAATAATTTTTTCCCTTATCGCCTAAATTCAATACTGTACGCTTAAAAATTGTCAAATGTTTGTTTTAATTAAAACTTTCAGAGAGAGAATAAAAAAAAAATTAAAATTAAGTTAAACTGGAGAAGGACATTGACTCTAAATAAACCTTTGCAGTCGGGCTTAACTCAACTCAACTCAGCTGAGCTGAGCGGAGCGAGCGTTCAGGTCTTTGTTTTATGGCTGTACACGATAATGACGATACACAAAATTCCAGTTTTATTTATACATTTATGTATGCAGGTTTTTTTGTGTTGATAATTTTAATATTTGTGGATTTTGTAAGTAAATTGCTAAAAAAAAAAAAATAAAAAATAATATTCGACACGACGACACAGACAATTAAAGTTAATATAAGTTCTTATGTATTTTTCGCTAAATATTTTAGCAAATGACTCACTCATTGGCTGCCGGCCTGTCAATGTTGCTGGTAATTGAGAGTGCGACTTTTTCTTCTGCTTAACCGATCCCGCCTGAAAAATAATATTTTTTTTACAAGCGCTTTTAATAATTTGTTGTTGTTATATTGTTGCTTTTATGTGTATGTGTATGTATATGTATATGTTTTTTTGCCTTCTAATTTGTTGCATGAAAAGTGTGAGTTTAAATGTGATCACAATTCATTTTTAATGTCGTGTTCTTTTAATGTGTTTCAATTACAGGGAATGCTTGTTTTGGGCCTAAAAATTGGTTTTTGGAGGGGATAAATATTTGTCATGTGGCGTCGTGTTAGTTTATTTTAATTTAAATGCTTTGACAACTATTTATTAAAATGCCTGGGAAAACAATGAACTCACCATCATTAGTAAATTCATAATTTAGTGTTATTTTGCAGAAAAAAAAGAAGAAAAATGTATATGAAGGAGTTCTGAGTTACTGAAGGATTACCATGAATGGATGCTAAATAATGAATGCAATAGAATTACTTTAGACTAGTGAAGTAAAAAAGATTTAGATTTTTTTCTCTTTAATGTTTTATAAGTGATGGTAGCTGTTCCCCAGCTGGTCTCAATCCTACTTTGTTATCTTGTCCCATATAGTATATTGATTGAAGACTTCCAAAATACATTGAAAGAAGCTGAATATACTCAGTTAGCACTTTTGGCAATTTTAAATCGAATTCGAGTCTTGTTCGATTGATCAGCGCTATTAAAATAGTTGAAAATGAGACTCTTCTGGCAGAGTGTTTTATGACAAAGCCATTTGAGGTATTACGACTCAATTTCTATCAATCCCGTGATCACTTGCTAGTCAAATGTGTAAAACAAATTATCTGAGGCAAAAAATAAGCCCTGTTTCAGGCACAAACATTGCTAAGCAATTTTTTGAAATCGGACTTAAAATAGCGAAATGAAATAGCGATAAAAAACCAAAAGGGTGGCATTTGGGAAGTGGAAAAAATTTGCATTTTAAAAAGTAGAGTTACATGGTTTTAAGAGGGCTTTCTTTTGCCAAGAAAACTATTTGACATTAAGGGAGAAGGATGCGACATAACAGAAGTCGTATCTAGAATTTGACGCTCAATAAAAAAACCATTAGGGACGAAATTTCAGCAATATTCAAGCTCCTTACAATGGTATACCATGTGCTCTAATCGGACTTCAAATGGCCGCGTAATATACCAAAAACTAAGTAGGCCGTACCAAAAGGCCTGAAGAATTTTTTTTTTATAATTTTGGAGTCGTTATGCAAGTGTTCAAAATATTAACATTTTAAAAAACGGAGTTACATGTTTTAAACGGTCTTTCTTTTGGCAAGAAAAAAGTGCAAAATTAAGGGGAAGGATCCGAGATATCAGCCATGGTATTTAAAATTTTATGCCCAATCAAAAAAAAAAAACCATTAAGGACGGCATTCAAGCTATATTTAAGCTGTTATGAAGATTATACCATATGCTCTTAACGGACTTCAAATGACCGAGTAATATACAAACAACTAAGTAGGCCGTACAAATTTATAATTTTGGAGTCGTTATGCAAGTGTTCAAAATATTAGCATTTTAAAAAACGGAGTTACATGTCTTAAAAGGTCTTTCTTTGACAAGAAAAAAGTGTAAAATTAAGGGGAAGGATCCCAAATATCAGACATGGTATTTAGAATTTGATGCCCAATCAAAAAAAAAAAAAAAAACCCATTAAGGACGGCATTCAAGTGATATTTAAGCTGTAATGAACATTATGCCGTATGCTCTTAACGGACTTCAAATGACCGAGTAATATACAAAAACCTAAGTAGGCCGTACAAAAAGGCTAGGAAAAAAATTATTTGTATTATATAAAATGTTTAAAAAAATCAATTAGAAGCGTTTTGGGTGTGTCATTTCTGGTAAATTTGTTAAAGTAAAATACTTTGGCTTTTAGAAAAAATTTTTTTTGTTAAATTTCTTCTATAATTATAGACATTTAATGCGTATACTAAAAAACTTTTACTAGAAGTATTTAAATGCAGCTGAACCTGACAGCACAGGTAACCAATTATCTTCTTGGACTTTAACATCGATCACTGACAGTTTTTGTATTTGCATAGAAAAATGTGCCCGCCACTTGTGCATTAAAATTAAATAATAAAAAATATGATTATTTCTGTTTAAAGCAGTGTTGCCAGTTTAGGGGGTTTCCCCCTAGATTTAGGGGTTTTTTTCTTTTAGGGGTGAATTTTGGGTGTTAAATTCTTTCGGGAAAAATTTAAGGGAAACATTTTATTTTTGGGGTATTTTTAGGGGATTTCAGTGTTCGGTTGAACGGTAAAATGGCAGGAGTTAGAAGATTTTTCAACTGATAAATTTGAAGGCTTAACGATTTTTAAAGTAAAATTAAATGATACATTTTATGTTCATCTGGTAGCTTTAAGTACATAATTTTTAAGCACTTTTTTTTGTTGAGTTGAATGAATTTTTTCCTTATGGGTCATTTCTTTGAATTTTTTCCGTCTCTTAAGAATTGGCAAAATTAAAATATCTATCTTTGCTCAAATTGAAACTCTTTTTACCAAAATGTCAAAAGGACGTAAAGAGTGATGAAGACTTAGAAACTCTTAATAGTTTTGGAGAATGGATTTTTTTCTAGATACGCAGATAACAATTTCCAGCTGCCTATAAATATGTACTTAGATCTCAAAATATGTGAATACAAATACATAAATCGAAATTTCATAATAAATATAGATACGCCTGTAATCATAACATATGCTCTGAAAAATACATATAATCAGTTAATTTTTACTTATTTTTAATTTTGGGAAAGTTTAACAATTTTATGCATTTTCCGCATTGTCAATACATTAATGTTGGTGTTTCGCAAACTAAAGCAGAATGTTCACCAGCATTTTTTTATTGGGATTTTGTAGAAAAACATTGAATTTTAGGGGGTTTTAAAATTTTTCTGGGGGGAAGAAATTCATTGGCCTGGGAACACTGGTTTAAAGTGAGTTTTATAAAGGGTGGTTCAATTTGAAAGGTCGATATTGATTTTGAATAAAACACAAATTATTTAGGAAATTTTGTCATTTCTTTTCATTATGATATTATTGGTACACTGAAAGAATTTTCGTTCATAGTTCCAATGAATTTAGTTCATTAATATTTTTTCATTAATCTAATGAAAATGTTCATTACGATCATAGATCGAATTAATAAATTTCACTAAAAACTATTCACTAGTTTTCATAATTTCGTTAAAAAACATCATGGGATTTATGAAAAATTTCCATTAAATCAATAAAAAATTTCATTAAATCCATGTATTCGTACTCATTTGATTTGCCAAGAAATTTGGATGTATGGTACCATATTTTAATATTTCGCAAACGTTTGGAACAGCTTAAAAGGGGATTTTTTTTGGAATATCTTATAATACTTAAAATTATCGGTAACCTTAATAGCATAAGTCATACAAGTTATGTTCTATTTTCATTATATCAATGAACAAATTTCTATATTTAATAAATCGTTTCTTTTAGCTAATGACTTTTTTGTCATTAAACTAATAATATACTTCATTAGCTTAAGGACTAGGGTTAGGTTAGGTTCATATATTTAATGAAGCCATCATTAATGTAAATTTGATGAATCTGAATTCATTGATTTAATGAAAGATTCATATATTTAATGAAGCCATCATTAATATAAATTTAATGAATCAGAATTTAATGAAACGAGAAAGATTATTTTGTGGTACAACTGGAGTGATCAACATTTTTAAGGAAGACAAGATAAGTAAAGTTGCAAACTTATTGGCTGGGGCACATACCAAGGCTGTTTTGAGACCACCACGTCATTCATCAGCACCCAAATTTGCTTCAAACCCAGGCCATGGCGAATTGCATACCGTTTTTAAGCAGCAGCTCATGGCCATCCTACCACTTGGGCTCTGCATTTGTGAATGTCAATTTTCCATTTCTTTCACTGTACTTTTCGGTTGATTGGAATATATTTTATATTCGCTCGCCAATATCCAATTGATTTTTGAGTTTGCTGCTATTGTAGCAGTGAATGGAAATGGAAAGTTGATTAATAAGATTAAATATAGACAGCGTTGCGGGCGAATTTCGATCATTCCGAAAAAATAAGAAATCAGTTCGTCTTGTCTGGCAGTAGTAGATAAACCTTACGTTCACTGTTAATAAAATGCAGACGAGGCACAAAGCACAGCATGACAAGACCTGCTCATGCATGCCATGTATTTATAAATGTTTTATGCACCGAAAAGGTAAACTGCTACTTTTACATAAAATTTAAAACATATCTCAAACAGATTTTGTTAATTTGATTTATGCACTTTGGAGTCAAAACCAGCTACATGCATACCTACATACATACATATGTATACAAAAGTCAAATTAATATTAAGCCGACAAAATGAAAAGAACTGTGTGCCATTAAAAAGTCTGCAAAGGCAAAGATACGGTCTGTAAAACACACGTTTATTTATATGTGTTCAGTAAAAGTCCATCGCGTCCTTAAACGAATTTTGTTTTTGTTCCTTAAACCAACGTACATGTGTATGTGTGTATCTTAATGCTGTTTGGTGGTTTGCTTGCATTTTGTAAACATGTGTTTGCCAAATGTCTGCTAAATGCCATTCAACAAACAGACGCGAGTAGAGAATAACAAATGTTCTTTCTAGCATGCTGTTAAAATGCAAACAGCTCAAGATTTAACGATCTTTTTCAAACTCATTTTCAATATCATTGTTTTGAGGGCGGCCGGGAGGCAACATTTTGTGTCTTGATAACAATTTTCATTGCCAAGCGTGTTTGTTTTAAGTTTTCAGAGGTGTGAATTTATTTTCATTTGGAATGTTTTTTAATCTTATTGTTGTTCTCATTGATTTACGTATGCGTGCAATCATTTACTATGTACTTTAGTGTGAGGGCTTGCGCTGGGGCTTAGATAAACAAATAAAATAAAATTCAATAGGATGTACACGTAAATGTACCAGAGATGTGCGCGTGGAGTCTAACTGACCATCGCTTGCGATGAGGATGTTTTTAATCACGTACACGATCGTGTTCACGATCGCACACATTTCACCCGCTCATTTTTTCTTAGTATCACACAGCTAATTTAAACAATTCTGAAGATCAGTTGCGTATTCAAATGAATTTCTGTACTAATATTATAAAGAAGAAATATTTGCTTACATCGAATAGGCTCCGGTACCGCTGGACCGATTTAACATCATTTTTATGACGTTTATTATTAAGGTTATGGATAATCTTGTTATTAACAGATATTCCAAAAACAATTCAGTTTTATGCGTGATGCCACTTTTTTGGTGTTACTCGCAGTAGCCTTTAAGACCTTTGCGAAATATTAAAATAAGTTACCAGATATCCAAATTTCTTTACAAATCAAATGAGAATTGAAACCTTAATGAACGAATACATTGATTTAATGAAATTTCTTCAAAAATCTAACGATATTTTTTAAATGAAAATATGAAATATAATGAATTGTTTTTAATGAAATTTATTCATTAGATATATGAAAATTTATTGCCGTAATGAACATTTTCGCTGGATTAATTAAAAAAAAAATTAATGAAATAAATTCCTTAGAACTATGAACGAAAATTCTTTCAGTGCATTTGCATTATAATTTGTCCAACCCAAGAACAAAAATAGCTTTAGCAATATTTACTTAAACTACTGATAACGCCTGCTGAAACTAAGCGCCTGCGCTCAACTGTTATTTTCTGAAACGAAAGGTATGGCGTTATCCTTGATTCTTACACATGTGCACGCACATACAAGGCAAAATAAGAAAACAAAATATATAAACAAAACAAAAGAAAGGATACAAAAACTATTAAACTAAACAAAAAGGTCACATAGTCCATGAAATCGCAAAATCTCTATTGATGGTCATACAGAGAACAAGTATACTGGAGATGTGCAGCAGTCGTCATGCGTCATATATCACGCGTGATAGTGATTAAATTTCATAAACACACACATACACAAAACAAAAAAATTTCTACATAAAAATAAAAAAACACATAAAATATCTATAGACGGCAGTAACTTCAAATGCTCTCTATTTCTTTGTTAACACGGGTTATCTATTTTGCGGTTTCAAAAGTACACGTAAATAAAACACATATAAAATAGTATTTTTCATGATTTTTCTTTTGTACTATAAAGTTTGAAGGTTGACATGATTTAAATGACCACCACAAGAAGTGTTGCCAGCATTGATTCTTTTGAGGTAATTTTCGACCACTTTTTGACACATATTGGGCGGTATCTCAGCCAGAACTTGACGAATGTTGGTTTTTAAGTGCTCGAGAGTTAAAGCTTTATCTGCATAAACACGGTATTTCGCGTCGCGCCACAAAAAAAAATCCAATTGTTCGAATTGCATGATCTTGGTGGCCAGTTGATATCGCCACGACGAGAAATTACGCGGTCAGAAAATGTCTCTTGCAGTACAGCCATATTCGCTCGAGTTGTGTGGCATGTGGCACCGTCTTGTTGAAACCGCATATTCTCCAAGTTGTATTCTTCAATAGCAAGCAAAAAAAAGTCGGTTATCGTATTATCATAATGCTCCGAATTGACGGTGACAGCCGTTCCATCGTCGTTTTCGAAGAAGTAGGTTCACAGCTTCGGACCAAAGAGCGTCGCCAACAGTGGCTTGTTCTGGATGTAATGGCCTCTCTTCAATTACTTGAGGATTTTCAGAACCCCAAATACAACAATTTTGTTTATTAACATACCCACCGAGTGGGAAATGTGCTTTATCGCTAAAGAAAACTTTGTTCGAAAAATCGCCTTTTATCGCCTCTTGTTCAAGTACTCATTCCACGTACCTACGACGTGAATGATCAGCTGGCTTCATTTGTTATGTTAGCTGGACTTAATATGAATGTAGGTGTATATCTAAAAATACTCCATAATGTGCCGTAAGACAGTCCTAGTTCCTGAGAACGATGAGGAATCGACACATTCGGGTCTTCAGCAACACTTTCACTTACAGCAGCGATATTTTCAGCGGAACGAGCGAAACGATGATGCACAGGCCTTACAATATTTGTAACCGCTCCAGTCTCTTCAAATTTCTTCATAATTTTGCCAATTGCTTGCGTAGTTGGACGCGATTATGTAAACCATAATCTCCTCTTAACGAACGATATGTGGCTGTGGCAGAATCACCATTTTTATACCCTTCACAAAAATTTTTAAGGGTACATATAAGTTTGTGATTCCGTATGTAACGCATTGAAATAATCATCTAAGACCCCATAAAGTATATATATTCTGGATCAGAATCAATAGAGATTACGATTGAGCGATGTCCGTCTGTAGTCGTTGAAATACCATTTCTGAGAAAACGGTTTGAGATAGAAACCTCATTCTTCCGTCAAAATGTGTTAAATTCCGTTAGTGGGTCTGCTATTGAAATTCAGTAAGTTCTGTTTACGAATAGCGGGCTTAGAGGGGTATTTTTGGCAATTTTTTTTGGTCAGATTTTTGAAAAAAAATTTTTTCCTAAAAGCTTAGCCATATCATTTTTAATGCCCAGTAGATCCCAAAAATCGAAGAATTTTTGCAATCGGCCCATATATATCCGAGATATAGCGTCTCCAGATTTTGCAAGAAATCGGCTTTATAAGCCAAATAAAACAACTTTTGGCACCAAAAATCAATCAGAATGGTACATGTATCATTTCGAAGGGTATTTAAGCTTCGGCCCAGCCGAATATAGCACTCTTACTTGTTGTAGTATGTTTTGATAACTTTTATGCATTGTGTGATAGTTAAGCGATCCATTTTTGTCCATGTCAGACTTTCAACTGAGAAAAAAACAAATTGGTTTTACAACTTAGTTTGACAGATGTCAAAATCCAGTCCTATGCTTTTGAAACCACGAAATGGATAACCCGTTACAATCTTACATTGACATATGTGTGTGTTCCCTTGTAAGCTTAATTTTTGAGAGTCATTTCATTAGAGAGATCAGGTGGTAGAATGGCTATGAATTAGCCATTGCCTGGCTTCGAAGCGAATTTGGGTGCTGATGTACCCCAGCCAGTGAGTCTTCAACTTCAACAGCGAGTTTTGTCTTCTTTAGAAATGTGGATCACTCCAGTCTATCACAAAAAATCTTTCGCAATGTAGAGGAAGTAAAAATTAAACTCAAGACCGATAAAATTATCAATAACTTTATTTTTGACTATAGTCAAAAAAAAAAAAAAAATGAAAAAGCAAATGTTAAAATTTAAGCCTCTAGAAAATAAGCTGTTGAAATTGGGCAAAATAATAGAATAACAACAAATACTCAGCATAATACTGCAGAGACTGATAGTTAAGCATCAGACGGCTTCATTTGAGTAAAATTTTCATTAAAAATAATGTTTTTCCTCCAATAAAAAACAGCTGTTGTCTGGCAAGCCATACAAAAAAATTTGGAAAAATTAATTTTGTTGTAATTAAAATGTTTACAATTGGAAAACTGACACTACATTTAAATACCTCTTAAGCTTAAATAAAAATTATCTTGTTTCACATTTAAGTATTAAGTCAAAAACCCATTATTGAAGAAGTTGCAATTTCTGTCTCCAGTTCTTAAAAAATAATAAATTTTCTATTATTGGCATGATCTTGATATAAACAGATTCAGCTTCCCAGAAATCGAGTACTGTGTGTGGGTTTCCTACTTATACTCGTTTTGCTAATTCGAGATCTGTACTTTATTATTTTTTTTTACTATTCAGTTTTGTATTCTTCACTTTGCAGTAAATAATTGTTTTGTTTATGTTCTCTTTTATTTTAGGTAAGTGCAAATTATGTCAGCAACATGTAACAGCCCACTGAAGCAAGTAAGTTCCACTTAAATGACAAACCATAAAAATAATTTGCCGTCAAAGACATGTTCAGGTTTCAGATTTCAAAATGATCATGTGCTGAACATCATCCGCAAACCGTTTGTTATACTGAAGATATTTTAAAGCGAATGTGTGGGCGCAGAGCCAATGACTTCATGCCCAACTGGCGAAAAGGCTATAAAACGAATTAGATGGACAGAGCAAGTACCTGAAGTAGATGAAGTTATAAGTGTAGTTTATAACAGTGTTGTCAGATTAGGGGGTTTATCTGTGAATCGGGGATATGTTTTTCAAAATGGGAAAAAGAAATTTGTTTTGGGGATTGGGGAATTCATTCGGAAGGATTTTTAAACTTTGGTAGGTTTTTTTTTTGGTAGGTTTTTGCTATTTAGGATTGTTTAATTTTAGTATATCACGCATAATATGCAAGTCAATTAGGTGAACTGCACATCATATGGGTGACAGGCTATGAGGAAATAGCTGCAAACACACTTGCTTCAAGGGCAAGAGAGTTATAGCATGTTTCCACGATATGCGCTTCGCTCTCTATTCATGCTTAACACCCAAATTAGGAGCGAAGCAACGTGCTTCGCCATACAAAATTTTGAGAGCGAATGAAGTAGATTCATATTAAAGCTACATACGAAGCATACACAATTCCTATCTCCTCTAATTTATATCGCAAGTTTATCTGCACTATCTGTATCAGAATCATATATTGTAAACAAAGAAAACATAATAATACATAAAAATAAAAGTTAATTTTAAAAATTAAAATAAAATGAAACATAAAGAATATATTCTAAATTAAAATTTAAGGAATGTTCAAAAGCATTCCTCAACTTGCGGATGGAATGAAACAAGAAGCATTCCCAGTTTTTGGAGCAGCTGCATCTGATTTATTGAAAGATGGTATGTTTGCTTATTGAAAACAAAAGTCACATGGAAGCACATAGACGAGTAGTGTAAACGGTATGATTCATAAATACAATTGAGAGAGCGAAGCAAGTGATTCAACTCGTAATGGAAACATGCTATTGGGCAACTTAAGCTTGGTATGCGTGAAACCTTTCAATGCAGTTAGATCTGCGCTATTGAATTGGACACATAAATCCCCTTCAACTCTCTGAAAAAATGGAACGATGGAAGTCAATGCAAGACTTCTATGGGAGGATCGAGAAGAGGAAAAAATGGGGCATTACTAACACTTAAGGGCACTTCAGACTATTATACAAGTATAAATACTTTTATCGAGTTTTGTGAGTTGAAAGTATAATTAGATTTCTTGCGACTGTCAAAAAGTCTGACGTAAATTACATTTTACATTCACACCATCACACTTCAAATAAAATAAAAAATTTGAGTGGAAAAGAAAACAGCTGTTGCATATGTTAATGATACATACTTTTAATCACAGAATAAACGTGCCAACATAAAACTTTATACGGCGGCAGAAGAGCAATTTCATGTTAGCGGTGGACGTGCCGGCGCTAAAAACTATTCAGCAGCTAAAATAATAGTTATGTAAAACATAACCAAATTGAATAACGCAAAAATATTCTATCTTCTAAATACCGCTATAGCAAAATACATTTGTATACGGTAACCAAATTCCAAATTTCGAACCCTTGTATAACGAAATCAAATACGACGAAACGCCATCGGCTGTGAAACAATTGGCTAGTAAATTTTTCAACAGCTGCTTGTGTTACAAAAAACAACCCTGATCGACTGAAATGTATTATCGTTTAGAAAATTTTCAAAAAACGGTGAAGTCTTATGGGATGTAAATTTTTTATCGTACTATTTCTCGTTTTCATAACACATTGCATTCACACCATCACACTTGCACGCATTATTTGAATTTTTGGCAGGTATTAATACACAGTATAATAGTCTGAACTGCCCTTTAGCAAGTTCGATTTCAGTAGAATAATGGGAGTTATGACAGGTCACTCTCAGTTACTGGCACATCTTAATCGCATAGAAATAGCGGCAGGAGATGAATGTAGAGCTTGTGGGGTGTAGAGCGAGACATTAGAGTACTATTTATGCCGGTGTCAATATCTTAGAAGCGACAAATTACCAGACATAAACCAATTGCGGGGCATATGTTGGAGATTTTCCATAGACTTATGCGCTTTTTTCTGGTTAAATACTCGAAGAACACAAAAAGCTTATACTGGCTTAAGTGTATGCTAAGACAAGGGAAAATTTACCCCTTCAATCAACCTAACCTAAATATGTTTTGGACAGAAATTTACTCATATTAAGTTGCCACTGGATCACCGCCCTATAGAGGCCACTCAGTGTTAGTGGCAACAAAAAAAATGACGCGTATTTCAGCAGTAAACTGAGTAAAATCAAAAACTATAAATAAAATACCATGGAAGTTGGCCCAAACCTTTGAATGAATATTAATTTCTGTTTCAATTGTTGCCACATTTTCGGCCAGAAATGATGAAAGTCTAAAATTGAGACGAAAAATTTATTTATTTTTTTAATTTTTTGACAGTTTTTTTTTTCTCTCGTTTATTTCATTTCAAATAATAAATTTAAACTATTATAAACACTAGTTAACAGTAACAATTAATTTATACAGTGCCTCTAGAACGAGTTCTCTAGTATAATAATACAACAGGGTTATGATTTGCTTTTTACAAAAATAATACTTATGCATGTATGTAGATATTTACAAAATTTTATAATAATTCTTAATTTAGAATATAATGAAAAAAATACAAAAAACATTATTTACATAACATAGATTATGAAAGGTTATAGTCAAAGGGTAAAATAAGAAATGGGAAACTTTATTTTGATAACCACCAAAACTTCTTGGCATTTGATTTTTGTGCTAATTTTAGATCTTTTTCAGAAATTCTTGTATTGTACCTCATGTCCATTTGATTTAAATTACATTGGACTGTTTTTACATTGGCCCGTCGATAGTTATGGTATAATATGGGGATTCCATTTTCATTTTGGACAACGCCTTTACTGTCCAGATAAACAAAAGCTTCTGGTGGAACAAAACCATTTTCTAAAGAATTAGTTATGTATTCATAGTTTGTGTAACATGGTGCCATTATGTAATTATTATCCGTACATCTACAACATCGTACAATGTGATTCCTGATAATGTTAATAATAAAATTATCTATACGAATAATGTTTGCGTTATTGTATAGAACCTTATTAGAAACAAACTTAGTGTAATCACTTTTTTCAGATCTATAAAGTGAAGTGCATGCTCTTATGCATTTTCTCTCGAATATTTGGTATTTGGCAGTAATATAAATACACAGTAAGCTACGTATAATGTACAAAAACATGTATAACTCAAATAATTTAAAGTTGAATTATTTGCAATCGGGAGTTTTGGGGATGAAACTCCCCTAATTGGGGATGCGATTTAGAAACATCTGGCAGCCTTGGTTGAAAGTTTATGCTTAAATAATGTATTTTCCTCCAGTGTAATAGAAATTAAATAGCCATTTGTTCTATTCCCTGGGAGAAAGTTTTTCCAGCAGAACACAAACATTGATTTAAAATTTTTCAATAGGTATTTAGCATTAATGAAAACATTGTAATATTTTGAGGCTGACAAGAAGTTTTGTGTATGGTTTAGGTGTTCAACAACAACTTGTTGGAGCAGACGCTGCTTTTCTGTGGTTGCAACTACAATAATAGGAATAATAAAATTAATAACAAACCCATGGACGGCAATGCTGCTGCATGTTTTGAAACAATTGTATGAAAATTAAGCACATACCATATGCAACTGTATACAACCTAATCAGCTGTCTAGATACATACATATGTATCTGTTTTTTTTTTGTACTCTTTTTCTATTGTGATTGTCATAGATCGCACGTGTTTTTGAGACAGCTAGAATTTTACATTGCGACCAGCGTTGCACAATTCGTGGACTTCTGCCATTGCTGTAGTTTTTACTGTCCAACAAAACTCCGCTGATGTTAATTTGAATAAAGTCAAAGCTGTTAAAGGCCATGATTCACTATCCTACTGAATCGTACGATCTGTTCAAAATGACATGTGTGTCCAAAAAGTGTGATAGTCTGGACTAAAAGTGGATGTGTGTGAAAGACTTTTTGACAAGTCTGCCCGATTCGCTAATCTTTTGAAAATTTTCAAAAACTTATCTTATTCCATGCGATCAGGGTTGCCTTTTTGAAGTTGTTTACAAAAGTATAATAGTGTGGCCATTTTGATGCGACATTTTAAAGTAGAACAGAATTCTATCAGATTTAGCTAGCAATTTTCAGTGAATGAATCGTACGATTAAGTAGGATAGTGAATCACGGCCATAAATAGTACTTAGTAACTATAATCATTGCTAATTAGATTCTTTTGGTTTTGAAAGTAAATGATAACAAACGCTTGCTTTATGTTTTACACGATTTGTAATTGATTAAGATAAAAAAGTATTAGAAATCAGCGGATCTAATTTATATTATTTGAAAAGAGTTAACAACATGAAAAGTATTAAAAAAGTAGTCTGACTAATAATGTTGGCTGTGTTTGGTATAATTCAAAATTTAGGCAGAAAATATACAGCAACTTGGGTGGCTGAGTGGCATAGTGTCGCATGAGGCACTGAGTTCAATGACGGGTGCTGGCGAGAGGTATAGCGGCTGCGAAAGAGCTGCAATAGTTGCACCCCAGCTAAAAGGTTTTTGATGTTTTGTTTGCTTTGTTTGTTACATATCAATCACAACAACCATATAGAATAAACTTAAGTCCGGTGTTATATAAAACAATCGTAGACTGACTAATTTCAAGGATGGTTTTTAAATTTTTTTTTCATCAATTCAGTTTAGCTAAATTCTTTAAATACTTTAAGCTGAATTCTTTTAATATTATACATATTTTTTATGATTTTTTATTCCTTTCTCCTCATCAAAGATATTTCCATTTGGCAATTACTTTATCCGAGCTTAGTTCGATTTTATTTCCTCGGCATTAAGCTTTCTCTTTATTTTTTGTGTTTATTTGTATTGTATTTATAAAGATTTTTAAAGAAGACAAGAACAGAAAAGTTAAAAACTTATTGACTGGGGTTACAGCACCATGGCTGTAACACGTCCACCATGATGCTCATCAGCACCCAAATTTCTTTGAAGCCAGGTCTTGACTAACAGCTTTTAGCCATTAGTCAGTAGCTTTTAGCCATCTTAATACCTGCGCTCTTCATTACTGAACATCTTTAATTCTGTTAATCAGATTTTAATTTTAACCCCTTTGTTTTTCTGCTGATTGGAATATATTTTATATTCGAAACCAAGATCTAATAGAGTTTTGTATTTATTGATATTGTATCAGTGATGACAACACTTTGAAACTGCGCCAGGTCCAGCAACTTTTCTTAAGACATTAATTCAAAAACGTATCTCATAATTTATCTACTGTACGAGTTTATTGAAATATAAAATTAAAAGGTCTAAAAATATATATACACTATTAATTGAACATATAGTGAGGTTTCAAACATTTTTTAAAGTTTTTCGAGTCTACTCACAAGTTGAAAGAGTTGAGTAGAATCAATGAAATGTTGGCGGCATTTGAACAGTTGACAAAGACAGAAAACAATTAACAAGAAAATAACCACCCAAGGCACCTGGTTTTTCTACATTTAATATATTGACTAATAATGAATTTATCTATTTATTTGCTTTAAGAGTCAATTGAAATGTATTTTCTGAGGTCTAAATACATATATGGCTTATTACGTTTTCCGTCTTTTTCAGCCTTCTATATGCCAGCGACATTTCGCTGATGGTACTCCACTCGTCAGTAGACTCGAGAAAGGTTTATTTTTAAACTTAAAATAATATATTTTGATCACTTAGGTTGGAATATATATTTTACTCTCTCACCCACATCGAATTAATTTCCAAGTGTTTTTCGTGTGTTGGTACTGTTATATCAGTGATGACAACGCTTACAATTTTGCGCCTGGCCCAGCGGGTTCTGAGTTATAAAAAATTTTACACATACCTTGAAAAAGAAATTTTCTATTGGTCATAATAAACACAATAAACTGTTAAATATAGTATTTTATTGAGTTGTTTCAAGCATTCTCATGAAGAGTAATAGCTAGTAGAGGTGCAATCGTCTATTAGCTCTACAGCACGACATAATTGTTGAACATAAGTTTGATTTTTTGTTTTTCGGTGGTCATTTTACTTCGTCAGACTTTCACTTTAGTCCCACATGATTTGGGATTAAAGTGATCAAAAATGTTTTTACTATTAAAACAACTTCGATTACTGTTGACTCAATGTAACAATGAAGTTAAGAGCAATAATGAAAATTATTTTTTACGTTTGTTTTTACTTTTCAGCTGGATTTTATTGCTTACTTTTTTTAAATTATAGAAAATAATAATTTAATTTTTTTTAATTTTTGTACTGTAGACTTTTATCACAACGGGTCCTTTCTAGGACCCAAGTGGGCCAGTTTCACTACCGGCGGCCCGCATAACATACTGTAGACTTTTGCTTATCTCTAACACGATTCGAAACACAGCCTCGCAACTGTTGAGGGGTCTTCATGCCCAGCCCATCAGCCATCTTAGCAATTAGAATGATTGGAAGAACAGTGAGTTTAAGTATAGAGTTGATTTGGAATTAGGTCTTTATGTTTGTACAAATTTGAAATGGCTCTTAATCAAGAGTTTTCTTTAATGTAAAATTTACACTGAAGTTTTTTTTTTTTGCTAGTGGCCTTTACATACTTCCAAAACAAAACATGTTGTTTTAATATCGAACAAATACTTTCTGCCACACAGTCAGTTTTATTTTTCAAAAATAACTTTTATCTTTATGATGTTTTTTTATTTTTTGGTTTGATAATCTCCCCCGCCTTCTCTGACATGCGTTAGAAAGTTTCATAATTAGGTTTGTTTTTCCATTTTTCTTATCTTAGCAACATTGTAAACTTTTCTGAAATGTTTTCCTAAATCATTTACACTCTAATTGATAATGAAATCAATTCCGAAAAATTTTTGCATTCTTAAAATATTCATGGAGAATTTCTCATGCATACTTTTATGCGTTTGTAAAGAAGAACATTGTTAAATTGTACACCAAGTCCTTGGAAGTATCCTTTTTGTGTTTTCACTTCACCCTTATTACTTAAAACTATTTGCCATTCCTCTAGTTGCAAGAAGTTTCTCTATTAACAAACAAACAAACAAACAAAATGAATTTATTTTTCTTATATATTTTTATAACGATAAACGGAAAAGTTTTGCATTCAAATGCAAAAAGTCATGCATTCACTACAACGGAAGTACTCGTATGAAGATTGTGTAACTTTTTTTTATTTTTGCATTTAACACATGAATGTCATATGAAACTGAGTTGATTTACTGGGTTAAAAAAAATGTAAAGTTTATTTTTGAAATATCAATAGAAATTATAGTTTTTATTGTTTACTTGAAAAGGTTTGCTGGCGGCTGCTGCCAAGATTTCTCATTGTTTTAATACTCTTGAAAAGGAATACAAAGTAAAAGTATGGAACAGGATGAGAGGTTAGAAAATAGTTTTGCAAACACATTCACAAATAGTTAAAGTGGTAAATCAACAAACTGTTGCAGTATGCAAAGGGTCCGCCATCTAACGTTTTTTATTTCGCACCTAGTGCTTATTTCATGAATGGTAACACTTAGCTCATGTCTGATTTGACAGATAATTAGTTTTATCCTTCTGCCAAACGAATGTGGTTGTATATACGCTTCGCTAAGTGGGCCTGCGATCGACTTACACAAGTTGCCGATTTTGCAAAAAAAAAACGGCTTTTCAGATGAAGCTTAGTTTGATCTTGGCGGGTATGTAAACAAGTAAAATTGTCGCACTTGGGGCACAGAAAACCCGCACGCATACATTGAAAAGCCGAGGCACCAAAAACGAGTCACTGTTTGGTGCGGATTTTGTTCCAGAGGCATAACTGGACCATTTTTTCTTTGAAAATGAGCAAGGAGTGGCCGTTACAGTCAATGGCGATCGTTATCGGGCCATGTTGAACGATGGTTTGTTCACAAAAATTGAAGAGAAGGATATTGGCAACATTTGGTTTCAACAGCGCCCAAACTACACTCGATGTTTTGCGCCGTTTGCAAAAAAAAGTTATTTGGCGGACCCTTTAGTTCTCTTGTAGTACTATTTTAAATTATTTGGAAAATAAGTAAACCATAACGTTTATGGTTTGAAAAATGATTTCTTCAAAATGTGTCTCTTTTTATGAATTTTAAATAAAAATATATTTTAAATAAAAATTTATGAAGAAGCTGGTTATAGGGGTCTCTATAATGACTTGAAGAAATTTATCCAAATGAGAGATCAGTTAATTATTTTATTCGTCCCTTTATTTTAGTTTAATATTATTTTATTTTTTCGAGCTTTAGGTCCTCTTTAATTTATTAGTTTTGTTGGCCAATATTTCGCTCTCCTTTGGATAGCCCTGAAGAAGCTATCCGAAGGTAAGCGAAATATCGGCAAATAAAACTAATAAATTAAAGAAAAGCTAAAGCAAAAAATAATAATAAAATCATGTTAAATGAAAGATTAATTTTCCCTTTTTTGTATTGATCATAAAATGTGTAAAAATAAGCAACAAAGTTTAAAAATTGAAACACACTTTACATGGTAAAATTTCCCCCTCTAGAAGCTGGGTTGCCTTATCCAAAAAAATCTTAAGCTTATATTACATAATTGCAAAGACTTTTTTCTTATATTACATAATTGTAAAGACTTTTTTCTACCATTTGTTGCATAAGACTTGCAACTTTATATCTTATATTTTTGATAGATTTGTTCCAATTTTGGACATTATTGAAAATAATTAAAACTGTAAATGAATAACATTTTCTGAACAGAGAGAGAGAGAGAGAGAGAGAGAGAGAGAGAGTGAGAGAGAGCGAAATAAAAACGAACACATTAATTAAGAGCGATTGATAAGGAAACTGACTTGACTGACTATTCAAATAAATGATTGCCCCAAAATTTATTCAACTACTTAATGCCCGTCATTCATTTAACAATTAATCCTCTAATTTAAAACAACTCCTACAACTGCCACTACTGCTTAACGAAACATAATTCTACAAAAAAAAAGTGTAAGTTTCATCACTTCAGCTGCTGCCAAAGTGTTTCTGATTACTGGTGCTGGCGGTGGCCAATTTATTTTAATAAATTCTTTTATGTTTACTTTACAAATTGTTTGTAATTGTTCATTTATTTTAATATTTTGGAGCATTTGAAGATTCATCACAATTAACAATAGCACTACACAGTTTACTGTTGACACACACACACTCGCACACAAAAAAGTGAGGCATTAACTGCTGTCATACCTTTTCCTCAACGAATCTGTCAGACTGACTGACTGACTGACTGACGGTCGGTGTTTTGGTCTTCGTGTGCAACATTTGGTAGACATGATACCTTAAGCTGAGACATTTATTTATTTGTAAGCAAAACTAAAGACGCTTAATTTAACCAGTATGAAATAAAATATCTTTTAGTTTTTAGGACAAAATACCCTTTTTTTTCTTTGCTGCACAGCTCATTTTACCATGATGTTGTAAGACACCAACCAACCAACAACGTCCTGTGTGTTTTCTTACGTGTTTTCATGAGTTGAGTTATGTTAATTTACACTTATAATATTTCAAGCATTCATTGAAATACTTAAACAGAGTTTGTATTGAATTAACTTTATATGTATGCACATATGTGTATTGTGAAGTTACAACCCAGCCAACACATGTCCATACTTTAATAGAAAAATCTTAATAATAATTATTTTTGGTATAAAATAAATCTTTATAATATTAGGTTTTCATGGTAAACCATTCACTACTATTTCCTAAAATTTCGTTTAATAAAAATTACTCAATTTAATGCTCAAAACCCTTTGGAACCCGAATATTAAAACAGTAGTGACGAATATTAAGACAGTAGTATCAATTAGCAAATAACCAGCAATACAACTAGCTATCTGGGAAGATGACAAATACCCTATAAGCAACAAAGCCATAAGCAAACGAAACTAAAATCGAAGTGTAGAATCTTTAGAATGAGAACATCGATCCCTTCTCTGAAGTACCGATCACGATATGTTAGAAATGTAAAGAATTTTCCATACCGTGGAAGGTGCAAGAAAGATGGCTTTCAAAACCCACCTGCTTCATCACGAGGAAATTATGGATTTGCTTAGATTTACAAAGAACGAGAAAATTCTTTGGCCTTTCTGAATTCTGCATATAGAACATTGTGTCCTCACTATACATACTTTCATGAAACACGCCCTTAGGCAAGTGGTACTCTTAAACGATTTCTGTGGCACTTGTAACAATGAAGACTAGGGGAAGACTGTTAGTGCACCTTCTAAATATTATCTGCGTACGTGTTACCCGATTAATCCAAAATACGTCAGGTTGTTTTTGTAATCAACTTACAACTGCCACTTTTATTTCAGTGCATCATTTTCTTTCATTTACATAGTTGTCTAAAAACTAATATCAATAAAAGATTGATTTGAAATGGTATTTTCTAGTGTTGGATTTTTAAGAGTAGTTAGTGTTGGATGGCATTACACTGTATTGCACTACGTTCCAATTTTCTCCTGGGGGAACTTTGTTTTAGCACAGAGGCTGCTTTAGGCAATGCCAATGGATTTCTTCTCTTTGCTAAAGGCAGCGGATGTATGGATCCATCGGAGCTATTTTCTTCTATCGCCCACCTACCGACACCACCCTTTCGTTGAATATCTACTTTATAACTTTTGCTTTTCTTCTCTTCTCTTCTCTTCTCTTCTCTTCTCTTCTCTTCTCTTCTCTTCTCTTCTCTTCTCTTCTCTTCTCTTCTCTTCTCTTCTCTTCTCTTCTCTTCCCCTATCACAGCGCCCTTCTACACATACACGCACACACACGCACACACACACACACACACACACACCGATTTTTTGTAGTCTTGTTATGTTGACATAGTGTATTGCATGAGTAGAGACTTTCTCCTAAACATGGATTCATGGAAGGTTCTTAAAATTTATTCGACTTCACTGTGTTTATGTTAACTGCAACATAAGCTGCCTTCCTGTCCCAAACTTAATCATTTCATAAAATGAGAATGAACTGTCGTCCAATTGTTTGCTGGGACATTAATAATAGTTTAGTTTTATTTGCGTCAGTATTTGATGCTCATGTGCATGTTTGTTTTCAAAGGATATGACACTGATACACTTGTCGCCTGTCAAATTGTTCTTATTTGGTGTCGTGTTCTTTATTTATATTTGTCCTTGTGTCTAAGTTTTGTCCTTTAAATTTTACCT
Organism: Sturmia bella; assembly: GCA_963662145.1. Taxonomy (NCBI): domain Eukaryota; kingdom Metazoa; phylum Arthropoda; class Insecta; order Diptera; family Tachinidae; genus Sturmia; species Sturmia bella. The sequence continues at coordinate 40,066,366 of OY759168.1, read as the reverse complement.
CTTTGTTTACTCTTATGGTTATTGTAAAATTTTGAGTCCGTAAGTTTACTTTTAAAAGTTTTATTTCTTGTTGTAGTTTTACTGTTGTCCCAAGGGACGTCAACTTATTAAAAGCAAGTTCCATCTTTATTCTCACATATTTTTTTTTTTTTTTTTGAAAATATTTATTTGGAATGAGAATGTTTGTTATGATGGCGATTGGCGGAGGAACGTATTGTAAGTTACTATAAGATTCAGGGGGCCTTGTAAAAACATGGTAACACCTAGAAAACATTATATGCCCCTGCTGGATCCTCTGATGATCTTTAGTGAATTTGCGGCTAGCTTTTGAATCGTAGATGACATAGAGATGACACTCTAATAGAAATTAGGCATCGGCCTTAGTGTAGTGGAACCAATTGTCGTAAAATGTAAACGTGTGCTGCCAGATGCTTACCGATTTTGTACGCGAAGCCGGTGTTGCTTAGGCAATGGATAAGAAAGTTCCTTAGCCCAGCCGAAGATCGATTGTTAAAAACACGCTTTGAACGCCAGTGAAAACTATTATGAAATGAAATGGAAAATATACGGTTTTGGATGTTAAAAACCGTTTACGAATACACAGTGCTGCATTCTGTTCAAATTTTATTTATTTTTACAAATATTTTCATATTTTTTTAAGCAAATTTCTCCGAATCATTAACAAACTACAAACCTCCATCAGACTTTAAATTTAGTTTGAGAGATCAAGGACCCTCTCCCTCTGCAACCCCTTAAAACTACTTTCTTTCAAAGCCTTGCACCTTGTTCTAGATTTTTCCTGAAATTAGATAGATGGGCTTTCTAAGAAAGTGTTGGTGAGGGGAACCAAGATTTCGTTTCAAATAAAACAAGCCCTTAGTGTAGCAAATGAGTAGCTACTGAAAGTTCCAAGCCGGCTGATTTGATCCATCGTTGAGTAAATCAGGTATGTCAGTCCACATCTTTGGGTGTTATTGTAAGGTGATCTATAATCGAATTTTATAGATAGAATGCTAAGATAGTCTACCTTGTGCGGTAAACTTCTTACCCGAGATCAACCTGAATATCCCCCAAAGATCAACCCAGTGCTCAATGATCCCCAAACTATTAATTTACAATTAGTGCAGGGCTTAGAATCCCAAGAACGCCTTTGTGCATAATAATTGTCCTGCGGGATTTTATGCACCAGAAAATAGAAGTTTTGAGTCATAGGCAAACTCGAAAGCCAGACCTGACGCTGAATGCATCCGAAATCAATGCATTGAGTTTAACATTATTTTTGCTCGATAGTTCATTCGTTCAGGAATGCCGTAATTCGACACCTGATTCTGGAGGGAGACGCTGTCACACAGACATTTGTTCAGAAACGTGCTACAAGCGCTACACGTTACAATTGGTGCATTGACAAAAGCTAGCCATTGGCTTGCAACACTGTAGTTCTGTTGCATGACATAGCCTTCGAAGTCGACTAGTAAAAACCTAAACTCCAAACCAGATTTGATTAATATTCCTTAATTTATAGAAGCTCTAAGAGCTCATGTATTGCACACCTCATATTTGAAAGGGCCTTTTAACCAATTTTTCAAGTTTCGCATATAATTGCTTAAATAAGCGATTAAGACTTTTGGTCGCCACATAAAACCACTTTGAAATTTACATAAAACCGAGAGAAAATCAAATGTACTCGTATGTATGACAAAAGTAGAGATAAAAACATTTTTAAAAAACTTTTAAAATTAAAGAATACAATGAAAATGGCAAGACAAGTTGTTTGTAACAACTCAAACAATGAATACTTGTTTAAGTTTATTTTGAAATGTTTATCTTAAGGACAGCACTCCTTTCGAAAGGTGTACTGGGGGGGATACGAATAGTGCCTGCCTACGTCTTAGGGTCACATATGTATGTAAATTTGTCTTATCTTTAACAAATCAACAACAGCAACACATGTGAGACGAGTTTTACATGTGTTGTTGCCTGCAGAAGTGAACAAGCAACCCTTTTCATTAAATTTCTACCACTGCCTTGAAGGATACTTCAACAATCTTAACATATTTTTATTTTCCAAAAAAAAAAGAATCAAGGGCTCTTTTAGTTTTGTTTTCCCAGCATTGAGGTGTTTTCTGTGCAAGTTTTAAGATAAATTTCAATTGTCTTTAAAATAAACCAAAAAACCTCAAGAGACTTTGTTTGTGTGCGTGTATGTGTGTCCTTAATAAGGATAATATTAAGGACACCAATAAGACAGCAACTATGCATTTAAGTTTCTTATAAAGTCCTTAATTCAACATGTGCCAGTGTTCTACAAAACTTTTTGGTTTTCAAGCACAATTAATAAAATGTACTTTTGCTCTTTTAAGGCTGAGGGTTAATTTTATCTTCCTGAAGTTTTAATTGCTGATATCTGAAGTCCGAAAAGCAGACTATTTCCTTTAAATTTACTGTGTGTAATAAATTTTAATTTCATTTTAAGATTCCTTTTTATTGAAATAAAGGTGTTTTGTTGTGAAGCTCACTGACTGCATGCAGCAAACCTGTTATAGTTTCTTCTCTTTTGTGCCACATGTGTGGCCGTCTCGTATGAAAGAGGAGGATTTTCTATTACACAAAGTTTGCCGAAGTGTGACCACAATTATGTAGAAAACTTTCAAAATTTAAATTAATTTTAATTAAGGAATTTTTGCTTCACAGAAGGAGAAGAAAAAAGACGAACTCAATTCTTTTTGAGTTTTTATCAAAACGTTTTAGTTAAAGTTTATTTACACATACATGTGTAATCTTTTAATTATTTTTTGTTGTTGTGGAAAATGGTCTTCTTGAAAATCAAAATCATATCCAATTAGTTGCACAATTCTTAAATTGAAGAAAAAATTGTGTATATCGTAATCGCATTTCATCATAGTTTTGAACTTTCAGCTAGAATAGTTGCTATTTGTACTGCACATTCACGTAGCAAATATTATGCAGTGTAAAATTATCCTGAACATTTACACCGGTATTCATAAAAACTAAAACATTGTTGAAACACATTTTACGAGAAATTTTTCATATAAAATTTTTTCTAAAATGTATTTGAGTAACGTTTTATTTTTTATGAATACCGGTGTTAGTATTCTGTTTGTAATGGGCCGATGTATGTTTAACTGACGATACCAGTTGTATTATTTCCATTTTTATTATTACACACAAATAAAATACATATTGAATTGCTTTTGAATTAATTTTAACTTACAGCCAATCCCAGGATGTCATGCGTCAGAGCACCCCACTAATATGTGACGTGACGTGCGCATGAATTTACGTGTTTTACGTAAACCATTTTCAGGTTGTCAAATACTTGTTGTGCCATATAGATATTTATCGAAAAAAAAACGCTTATATGAAAAAATTTGTTCTCTGTGTGAAAAACATGAAATTTGTAAGCAAATAAAAAGAAAATAAATAAAGTAGAAATAAAAAAAAATTTAACCCGTCATAACAAAGTGTTGGGGGAAGGTGGAGAAATAGAGAATAGCGCTGACCCACTCATGGCGATGGAACCAGCCATCCGCTGCTTTGAACAAAGAAAAGACATGCATGATGGAATTTCAAAGAGGTGACTCAAACTCTGTTCAAACGAAATGTACGATTAAGAGCCCCCAGCTCAGGGCAGGCTTTAAGGAAACATAACACAGTCTTCTTTTCATCCTCATTTTGATGAGTTCTGCAGAACTCTGTGCAAGGTAAACCCAGTCGTCTAGCCCGGCTCCCAAAGGTATGTAGACCAGTACAATAATCCTAATTCTATCTATAGGAAATGCCAAAAGTTTTCTTTTTCTTCTTCTTCTTCTGGTAACCAAACGATACCTTAAATTCATCGAAATAAAGCAGGTAGGCTCTGAAAACCATCTTCGCTGTGCCTGCTTCAGTATGGAGAGGTTGGTATGTTACTGACATGTTGGAAAAGGCAGCCCACTTCATCACATCAATGTTCTCGCTCTGCAAGGATGTCTGCAGTTTGGCAACTCGTAAAGGATGTTGTTGGCGTGATAGCTCACCATCTCATTTAAAGCTGTGTTATATTCTTATTCAGGACTGAACGTGGTGAAAGCATCAGTCAATAAGTTTATGGAGGCTTTACTATCTGTTATAATCCTGACATCTCTACAGTATATCCTGTAAAACATACTTAAGTTACCTGGCCACTCTCTTTTTAGTAAATAAATCCATTTGCAAAACAATACATCCATCTGGTAGTTCAAAAAGGTGTAGCGATGCCAAAGTTCTTGATGTCTTTTTGAAGGACAAGGCACGGGAATTGGTTTTAGTAAAATTTGATCAATTATTCCACAGTTTCGTAGTACTAAGGTAGAAAAATCTTGAAAACGATAGATATTTACTGGGAATTTTTTTTTGAAGTTTATGTTTTATACAGTTGTCACAGTTTATTATAAAATATATTTAAAAAGTAGCAGTCTTATATAATTTTTTTCGCTATTAAGTTCAATATTCATTCCTATAAGAGGCCTATAAATGACAAAGAAGCCTGACCGACACTGTTCGGCCATATGATCCATCATATGACCGACACTGCTGATGGGTTCATACATCAGGGTTTCTATCATTTTCTTAAAGGAAAAATGAAAAAAAACTGATGTAAACATTCGTGTACGTGTGATTTCTTTTTTAAACCAGCGTTACCACCTCAGTAAAGTGATCATTCGAAACTTTTTTCTCAAAATACCCACAAAATTACATTTAATGTTATTAATTTCTTTATTATTAAATAAAAAACAAGAGTTTCTCGAAAAATTTAATTAAACAATTCAATTCCAAAATAGAATAAACTATCTTAGAAAAACGTACAGATAAAATCAAACCAAAAACAGCAGTCAGTAGCAGTTTTAACAATAAAAAACTGATTTCCACATCACCATTTTTTTTTTTTTCAAAGAAAAAAGAAATGCGGTCGGGGGACCCCCGTTAGGAACGAAGTTCCTTACGTTTTTTCTTCATCTTCGAATGTAATGCAAGGTGAAATCTGTATGTTTTATTTTGTGTTGTTTTTGAAATTTTTAAATTTCATATGCTTCTTGAAACTTTTGGAACGTTTTACTTTTGACACATGCAGTATTTTTTTTTGTCAATCTGCAACAAAACGAAGAACAACATTGCTGTTTTTTGTTGTGACATACTTTACTTTAGCGACGTCTGTCAACTGATAGTGTCCGTTTTCACAACTAATTAATATTTATTGGTAGGTGTCTGCGCTGACGGCAGCGGAGACACCTACACAATTGTTTGTCAACAGATACATCAATACATATAAACAGCTCACACGCTTTCGTGACGATTTCTACTGATTTCCACTGCCAGCAAGCCGCGTTAAAGAACTTCGTTCCAAAAAGGACAAATGAAACTATAAAAACATTAATGCATGAATGCAGTTAAACAGTAAATTACCAAATTAATACGGGAAAATCAAAATACTAAAAAATCACTATAATGGCAACACTGAAAGCTATAAAATTGCTTTTCATGTGTTAGTAAATAAGCTGTTAATGTGTTAGTTTCCATCAGCTATTTCTTGCAGGGAATATGATTTCTAGGATTCTTTCCGAAATGAATATATTGAATATATGCTTCAGGATCGAACAAAGTTAGAACAACTTTGTTTGCAACGTTTTAATTCGTTTTTTTTTTCTGTGCGCTTGTGAATGTTCTCTATTAAATGAAAATAATTTCCTTATTTTTATTATTTTCTTTCCAAACGTTTTTCTCTAGGTTAAGTCCTGGTTTCGCTGGAGGAGAAAACGCTTGTGTGTGTTTAAATATGTATCATACAATTGATTCATATTCTTCGAAATTATAAGCAAAAAAAAAAAAAAAAGAAGTGTATTCAAAATGCAATTAGCTTAAGCTTTCTTTAATTAAATCTCAGAGCGATACTGATTAAATTACCGTATATCTTTTCTTTTTAATTTCTTACAAAGTATTTTTCTTTTCCTGCACACATTTCTGTTATTTTTTCCAAGCATAATAATTCTTAAGATATTCCAAGTTCATTAAGAGGCATTGAAGGATTTGGTTTTGGGTCTTAAGGTCAACCATAAAAATAAATCAACGTGTGCTTAAATAAAAATTAAAGACAAACGCAAAAAGAAAATAAATAATCCTGCAATTCGTATCCCTGCAACATGGCAGAAACGAACTGCTACGTTTAGTTAATTATTACGCTAAATAAAATTTCAATTAAGAAAAAATATACAAGCTCACACTTAAATACGAATATCCTTGCATTAAGAGCAAATAAGATGGCATAAACAACAAACACATGTTAAGGATAACGCTGGATAACTAAGACTTGCAATAAAAATTTAAGTTGAATGCGAAAGAAAAATAGAACAATTGGGAAAAAAAAATTGGGAATCAGCAGCAGCTCAAGTAATGAACGATAAATACCAGCACATTCAGCTGAGAAAAACAAAAAACAAATCTATGAAAAAAGAGAATATAAAAAGAAATGTATTGAAATGAAAATTAAATAAAATTATAGGGGTTACAGTGTGAGTGTAATTCCTTTACGAATATTTGTTACACTTCTCAGATTGTGTTTGTTGGAAGTTTTATTCAAATGATGATGACTGCTGCTGCTGATGCTGCTGCTGCCTTAAGAAACAAAATAACTGACACATTAAGAGCGCAAGATAATTTCATTACTATTTTCAAAATCCTAAAGCAAAAAAAAAACAGTCATCACAAATTGAATATATTCTTTTTTTTCCCTATACCATTCTTTAATATTCGCATAATTTTCTTAAGGTGCTGGTGGGTCTTGGATGTTGTGCTGTTTGTTTCATGTCTTGCGTGTATTGGCTGGAACATCGTTTACATGCAAATATTTTTTACTGTCATTGTCACAAGACTGTGCCACACGTTTCGTTCAAGTAAAACGGATTAATTTTATGATGCTTTTTTCAACATTTTATTTTTTGTTTGCTTTATTTTCGTTTTTTTTTTTTTTGTAAGTTTAGTTTTTATTTTATTACATCATTTTGATCGTCAGGGTACGGGGTGGCCCGAAATTACCAGAGCTGGTTGAGTTTTTTTTATAACATTTTGGTACGATGAGTTTAATATATGCTATTTAGACATTTAAAATTTACAATCTTAGCTTTATATGACCGCTTGATCATTTTATATACCGCCGACAAAAAAGAGAAATGATTCACAAATTTACGAAACTGACTCTATACTAGAGACTCCGTATTAGAGATGTGCGCGTGAGTGTTTTTTCCACACGCAATTTCACCTACAAAAATTTGTTTTGGCTTCATGCAATGCTCGCTCGTGAGCAAGAGTTTTTCCCTATAATAGCCAAAGTCTGAAAACATAGCGTCCAAATTACATTGAATAATTTAGTTTTAAATATCTTTTTCTGTATGTACATGAACATATTTATGGATTTTTATATTTTATCTAATATTTCTATTTGGGTTAAATATTGAATTCTTTTATTTACCTGTTTTAAATTAACTTTGAATATAATTTTTGTACTAAATGTTGCTAGAGTTGACAAATGGAAATGTCCATATGAAAACAGCGGGTTTTCCAAGAGTCACAACTGTCTTCATTATGGATGAAAAAAAAACTTCGGGTCACTTCTAGATCAACCATCACCAACTCAATTTGTACTTAAACTCTAACGCTACTTAAATTTGTATTTGGATTAAAACGAAATAAATAAAATTTAAATTATTTAGAATCTAACCCACGTATCTCAATAAATTTCAAGTCAGCAGACAAAAACCAAGAAGAGGTAAATTTATCCACGCAAACCCTACTAAGTTAAAAGAGAATCGAAACTAAAAATTTTAATTTTCCTTTCCCTAACTAAAATACGAAATGGATAACCCGTTATAAAGTCCACATTTGTTGTAAAGGTTATTAAAAAATCTCTTTAAATTATCTTTAAGAAATAATATTTAAATAAGCCTGCTGTCATCTATAGGTAAGGTTTTTGAAAAAATTTTGTGTGAAAAATTTTCGGCTTTCATTGAATCCAAAGGAATTTTTCCAAGTTATCAATTCGGCTTCCGCAAGGAACATAATACTGTTCAATCTGTAATACGAATACGAAATTTGGTCACTAAAAATTTTGTACAACAAAAGTCGACGGCAATGGTCTTACTAGATGTTAAAGCTGCCTTTGATTCTGTATGGCATGACGGCCTTATCTACAAAATGATGCAATTTGAAGTACCTAATTTTTTAATAAAAATTCTTCAAAGCTTTCTAGCGAGGCGGTCTTTTGCAGTTTGTATTGGATCATCCTGTTCCGAAAATTTCAATATCCCGGCAGGTTGTCCCCAAGGCTCCTGTCTTTCTCCAATTTTATATAATTTATATACCTCAGATCTACCCCAACTTGAAGGTTCCATCATGTCAGTATTCGCCGACGATACAGCAATATTATGCTCTGACATACTTTCTGAAAGCATAATCGCCAAATTAGAAAGAGATTTAGAAAAACTAGCTAGATATTACAACAAATGGAAAATTACCCTAAATGCAGACAAAACCCAGGCTACATATTTTACTAGAAAAAGAAAACCCTGTTATACTCCTCATCGAAATATCACTTTCCTAAATAAGGAACTTGAATGGGAGCAAAAAGTGAAATATCTAGGAATAATAATCGACCCAAAAATTAAATTTAAAGAACACATTCAATATATAATAAACAAACTCAACGTTCTCACTCGCATACTCTATCCTTTTATTAACAGAAAGTCTTCTCTAAGTACTGAAAACAAAATGCTTATATTTAAACTGATCTTCCAGGCCGTTATATTCTATGTAGCCCCAATGTGGCAAACAGCTGCGTCATGTCATATCAAGAAACTTCAGATTGCACAGAACAAGTTACTGAAACTTGTATATAATCTTCCTTGGTTCTATTCAACCCGCAGACGGCATACAATTTCGAATTCAGATCTTGTAGTTACCAGACTTAATAAACTGTCAGAAAAATTTTATACCAAATGCTCTTGGTCAATACATACTCATATTAATGATTTGACATCAGCTTAAGTAGTTCGTAGGCTTTTAGTTAAGTTGGTTTTATTAAAATTTTCGAAAAATACATTCAAATAGGTTTTTTTCTCTATAAATTTTTGCCTCCAATATACGTTTTTGCAAATATTGTATATGTATAATTTTCATATTTACTAAAATTTACTAAGTAGAAAAAGTAGGAAAAAAGAGACTTGAACTATTGTAATATAAATTTATGTTGTAATTGTAAACACATATGCTATATGAAGACAATACATTGAATTGAAATAATATTTAAAATTAAATTGATTTTAAATTTTTATGACCATACTGGGGCATTAGATTTCATTTGAAATATATCAAGGGTTTCCTTCCCGCTTATCGTTTCTTTTTAATTTTTCTTTAATTAGTGGTAAGTTCATTTAGTTATAAAACATGTTTATACTGTTCAAAGATTTATTCATATTTTTAATCCAATCTCTGCGAAAAACGAAGAAAAAAGACTTCACTAAAATGATCAACAAATTGTATTTTAATGAATTAATTTAGTTTTCCTTTGCCTTTTTTTATGTCTTTCACCAGAGATAAAAAGATACAAAAAATGTTTGTAATTTATGCCAAAAAATATTAAACTTGTTTGTTATAATTTCATTTATGTATTTTCCTTTCCTTCGCTCTTCAGCGCAACAAAATGTTGCAGCAAATTTGTTAAAAAATATCTATTTTTTTGAGTTTTCTTCAGCTTTTTGTGGAAGGTTTTTTTTTCTGTTTGTTTCTTGTATGAAGCTGCATTAATTATGTTTGCGTTAATTTTCTATCAGTTTTGGGGTGAAAGAGCACATGTTTTGCATACGAAAGCATAATATTTTTTTATGATTCGTTTGTTTTTCATTTTTTTTTTTTTTGGTTATTTTTTGTTGGTTTCTAGTCCTTTGGGTCCTATAAATATAAAGCAGAGTTTTTGTATTAATGATCATGTATCATTAAATTTCTCACTGAAAACGTGAAATTTTTACGAGTTTTTGTGGGTTTTTCTTAATTGGATATTGGTTGATAATGTTATTATTTTAATATTAATTAACTAATTAAAAGTTTTTCAAAAGTATCATAATAACTTGGGGTTATTCTTTGTATACATAAATATTAATTGTAAAAAAGTGGGCAAGAAATAAAGTTGTTCTCTTAGTTTCAAAAATTCTAAAGGAAGTCCTAACGTTGGGGACAATAACAAATGTCTAAGCCTTGCTGCTTAAAAATAGTATACAATTAATCACGACCTGGGCTCGACTTGAACTACGGCATCGTGGTGGACATGAAACAGCCATGTACCCCAGACAATAAGAATTTTTTTTTATTATTTTCTTTAAAAAAATTGATCCATATTTTTTATACATTTCAGGACAAAATAAATCTTTCTCAATTCTGAACAATTAAATCAAACTCAAGCTTGATAAAATAACTAATAATCGTATGTCTCGACTCGACTCGACTCGACTATAAAGTTAAATTAAAACAGAAGAATTTGTTTTTTAATTACATATGTGCTTCGACTTATTCATTTAATGTGTCTTAGACTTAGATAAAATATTTTTTAATTGGCCTTACTAGCACATATTAAAGTCAGTTGATCGATATCAAACCTGTTCGTTCGTCCGCATTAATAACGACGAAGCAAAACAATTCTTAAAATGTTGTTATTATTTCAAAGCGAAAGAACGAACAGCTTTGTTTCTATGAACTGCCAGTGAAATTAATTTGTCCCAAGAAGACTAAAAGGTCCATTTTAAAATTTTTTTTTGCTGGGGAACATCCAGCTATTTTCTTGGCGCTATATCACTGAACTATGTTGAGAAGCTAGTTAAATTTATTTTTAAATATTTGCGAAAAACTAAAAGGTAAATTTATTCATTTAACAATTTTTTGCTGGGGGACATCTAGATACATATATAGTGCGCTATATTACTGAAATATGTTAAAAAGCTAGTTAAATTTATTTTTAAATATTTCCGAAAATACTAAAAAGTAAATTTTATTAATTTAAATTTCTTTTTGCTGGGGGACATTCAGCTACTTTGCACGCTCTATCACTGAACTATTTTGGAAAGCAAGCTAGAATTATTTTGAAATATTTCCGGAATGGCTAAAAAGAAAATTTATGCAATTTTTTTCAACTGGGGGACATCCTGCTATTTTGCAGGCGCTTTGTGGCTAAGCCATGCTAAGGAGCTGGTTACACTCATTTTACAATATTTCCCAGATCAAAAACTAAATTTCTATATTTTTTTAAGCTGGGTTACATCCAGCTATTTGGTAGGGCCTGTACCGTTGAGCTGGTTACACTGATTTTACAATATTTCCAAGAAGACCAAAAAGTAAGTTTATAATTTTTTTTGGGCTGGGGGACATCTAACTATTTTGTAGGCGAAATATGAAAAGCGAGCTGATGCCTAACGAAATAAGTTTTACATTAGTTTTCGATTTCGTTCATAAAAGTATATTTTACATGTTACGAAATTCTCGAAAAAATCTATATTTTATCGTGCGTGTTTAACGATGCATTCTTTTCTTGAGCAAGGAAGTCAAAAAGATTATTAACATTTACTGTTCCAAATATGGAAAGGTCTTGTTAATAATTTTTATAATTTTTTTTTATATTAAAGTAAGATTTTGCGTGACGCATGCGCTACCAAATGTCACCTTATCACGGACTTGGTGGTAATTCGAATACTTATTTCACAAACATGTGTAGAAAATTGTTATAAATATGATTATTTTATAAGACTGTGAAACAACATGTATTTACGCTATTTTTTCTTCTTCTTTCAGGTATGTGGCCACCATAATAAAATTTTCTCAAGTAAAACTTATTATAAAAAATTTCTTAGTTCCTGCAAAACGGCAAATGCTTTAGAGAAATTGTAACATGGCGTTTCTTTAAACAATTATACACATCACAGATACGCAATTCAGCTTTTTCCTTTGTAGGAAATGTGGAAAAAAAGAATACATTTTTTTGTGTTTGTGTAGAAACAAAAATTAAATATTTCCCTTTACCACTTTTCTAGTAAAGAAAAAAAGCTGACTTAAATACCTTTATTATTTTGAAAAGAAAATTTTATTTTTTATTAAAAGCAATAACAGCCACCACAATATGAAAACTGTAACTTAAAATCAGGGTCAACAAACACAAATTCAAACAACAGCGGCTTGTATCAGTAAATAACATAAAAAAGTTCTTAAAAATGTCAATCAATAGGTCACTTTTATCTGTGAAATCAATTTTCTCAGATTTTCTACTCTCAGCCTCATTTCCAAAGTAAACAACAAATAATAATTTTCAAGTGGTTTTTGTTGACAAAAAAAAAAAATGAATAAAAAAATAAAAAAAATACGATTTTGATAAACAAATACAAACTCTTAAAAAACCCAAATAGAAAATTTGGGGTGGAATATAAAAACCCTGTTTATTTTAATTGTTCCAATGCCCTGGTGATTAAAAGACGTTTTTTTTGTAGGATTTTAAGGAGTTCTTTAGTTCGTTAAAAGCGAGTTTTGTTTCAGCACAACATTATTCGTATAATACCAAATTAACTCGAGCAATAAATTACTTGTTTTGGTCATCATAAAATTTCTTAATTGAGCCAACATTTATGACTCAATTTGAAATAAAACAAGAAAAACGTGCTTTAGTCATTTGGTCTAAATTTTAGACATTCTGTACAATAATCTTATATATACCATATACCTTAGGTTGGGTCAATTTAGCACTCGAAATTGTGAAATCGTTTTTCGATAGCTTAAGGCATGAGGAAAAAAATGTTCCACTATGACACATAAAAAAAAATCATTTTCGATCCGGCCGACTTAAAATTATGTGGTGATATTCAAATATTTTGCGTTTTCAAAAGTAAACGTAAATAAAACACATATAAAATATTTTTTTTCATGGTATTTCTTTTTTTTTATTATAAAGTTTGAACGTTATGGCGTATTTTGCATTTAGATCTACACCTTCATCGATATAAAGTCCAGCTCACACAACAACTGAAGCCAGCGTCCAACTACGCAAACAATTGGCAAAACTGTGAAGAAGAGACTGGAGCGGTTACAAATATTGCAAGGCCTGTGTATTATAATTTCGCTCGTTCCACTTCAAATATCGTTGCTGTATGCGAAAGTGTTGCCGAAGACCCGAATGGGTCGATTCCTCATCGTTATCAGGAAGTAGGACTGTCTTACGGCACACTATGGCGCATTTTGCATTAAGATCTAAACCTTCACCCATATAAAGTCCAGCTCGCACAACAACTGCAGCCAGCTGACCATTCACAACGTCGTAGATACGTGGAATGGGTGCTTGAAGAACAGGCGGTGGATGGCGATTTTGCGAACAAAATTTTCTTCAGCGATGAAGCACATTGGTCACTCCGTGGGTATGTTAATAAACAAAAATGTCGTATTTGGAGTTCTGAGAATCCTCCAGTAATTGAAGAGAGGCCATTGCATCCAGAAGTCACTGTTTGGTCCGAAGGTGTGATTGGACTTTTCTTCTTCGAAAACAACGATGGAACGACTGTCACCGTCAATTCGGAGCGTTATGGTCATATGATAACCGAAATTTTTTTTTGCCTGCTATTGAAGAATACGGCTTGGAGAATATGTGGTTTCAAGAAGACGGTGCCACATGCCACACAACTCGAGCGAATATGGATTTATTGCAAGAGACATTTTCTGGCTGCGTAATTTCTCGTCGCGGCAATATCAACTGGCCACCCAGATCATGCGGTTTGACACCATTAGAATTTTTTTTATGAGGATACGCATATAAACCTTTAACTCTTGAGCACTTAAAAACCAACATTCGTCAAGTTATGGCTAAGATGCTGCCCAATATGTGTCAAAAAGTGGTCGAAAATTACCTCAAAAGAGTCAATGCTGCCAACACTTCGTGCGGTGGTCATTAAATGATGTAGTGTTTCACACATACTGTCAACGTTCAAACTTAAAAAAATAAAAAAAAAGGAAACATCATGAAAAAAAATATTTTATATGTGTTTTAATTACCTTTACTTTTGAAACCGCAAAATTGATAACCCGTTATATTTTCTTTAACAGCTAATTGAAATGTATTATCTTAGGTCTAAAAATAGACTTAATAGAATACTTTTTTACGATTCTCTATTTTATAGAATTAAGTTTTTTTTTTTTAAATCATTTAGAAACTTTCAATTTAGATTAAATCTTTTTCAAAAGGTTGATGGTTAGTCATCTCAGGAGACCGTCATGCAAACGCAGCAAAAGCAACAAGCATCTAGTTATTTCACTTGTATTGCTGGTGGTGGTAAAAAAGTAACGATTATAATTTCTAATTAGTCACAATATATTTACTTTTTATACATTTCTCTTCTCCCCATAGATCGATTAAATTTCTCTCAAAAATACATTTCTTTGCAAAGAAAAGCACTTAATTTTATTTTCAAAACACTCAACCATAATTTATTTTGTAAATCACATTAAGGAATAAAACAAATTAAATTGAACAATTCGCCTTTACGATACAAGTATTTGTTTAACGAATTAATTTTATATCATGCATGAAGCAGCACTGCTTGCCACTGGGTGCCTTGAAGGTCCATTTGATGTTGTAGGTGCCCAGAGGGAATTTGCTTTCGATGGGCACATCCAGGGCATAATTTTGACTCTCACCATTTCGCACAGGACATTTGGTGTACTTGCATGCATCCTTGTCCATGTTTAACAAAGGCAATTCGCTTTCTGCGTCCTTAATCCACACTAAACTGGCTTCCAGAGTGTCGGCATCGAATTTGGGTGTGAAGGTGAAATTCATTTTGCTCGGCTTGCGACGTCTCAATTTACAGGCAGCATTTTCATTGTCCCTTACACAAGGTTCCACAACAACTTCGGCGATATCACAATCATTGACCTCACAAGTTTTGTAGAAAATTGCCTCCGACATGACGCAGGCCATGAAGGCGAAAAGTATTAGAAATTTTAAGGTGAACATTTTCTAGGCAATGGATTCCTTACAACTGCGTTTATTTACACGTCTCAAGTGAAGCGGTCTGCTGTCTGGCTGAAGAGATAAAGAAATGATTTGAGTTTTTAAATGCTCTGGGGAAATAATATTTTTAGAATACCAGGCGAGGAATTTTTTGATTTTTCTACTTTATATATTTGTGGAGAGTTTCTCTCGTTAGTGTTGACCCGCATTAAGTGACACTAAAATCGTTGATAAGCACTTCTTATCGTTTTTTCTTTTCTCTTTAGCTTGAGTTGTAAAGAATTTTTGTTTTATGATTTTTCGTTTTGAAATATTTATTGAAATTTATTCAATCTTTTTTAGGTAGTGTCAAAAGCGTTTGTGCTACATGGTTTATGTTTTGTGTTCAAAGTACTTTTTTATATTTTCCCACTCCTGATAAGTTATTTAGAGTGATTAGAATTGGTGCTTATGTGAAAGGCATTTTTTGTTTTGAATTCTTTAAACTCTTATCTTAAATTAAAACTGCACTTGCGTATTGTCGCCGAGATTTATAATGTTAAGCAACGATTTTTTTTTGTGTAGGAGTTATTTTATCCTATTGGGCAAAAATTTCAATTAGATTTTTCTTTTAATAATAGACATTTTATTCTTTTATTAATAATTTAAATACTATCAATAATACTATAGTTGCTTTTGACTTTAGTTTTTATTCAACAATGAACTTAATTATTTATTCGCTATAAGAGCCAATTGAAATTTATTACCTTAGGTCTAAAAAATAGACCCGAAAAATTCAGCCGTCTATATGCCGCCGTCATTTCGTTGCTGCTAAACAACTCATCAGTAGACTTGAACAATCTAAAAAGAATGTTTGAAGCCCAACTACTTATTACAAAATTCTCATGAACAAAATGAGAATCAGCAATGCTCAAACAAACTTTTTATACAGCAAGAATTTTACGTCTTGCAACACCTTTACTTCTTTACGAAAAGTCGGCGGCATATAGACGGCTGAAAAAAGACAGAAAGCATTAAGGTTTATTTTGTAGTTTTTATTTTAATAAATCAATGAAGTCTTACACCGATATTCATAAAAATAAAACATTGTTGAAATACATTTTAGAAAAAATTTTTCATATCAAATTTCTTCTAAAATGTATTTGAGCAACATTTTATTTTTTTATGAATACCGCTGTTAATGTTTTAAGTTTGAGACTTCAGAGCTGCCTTGGGCAATGTCTGGTTGGTATCTTCTAGAGTACAATTTTCTATCCACCGTCCCGGAGTTGAAAAAGTAATGTAAACGATACTTTGCGCATTTATTTGATAAACGTAGCAACGTAACGTAATCATATTACGTTACTGGTTGGTAATTTCTAGAGTAAAAATTTCTACCCACCGTCCCAGAGTTGAAAAAGTAATGTAAACGATACTTTGCGCATTTATTTGATAAACGTAGCAACGTAACGTAATCATTACATTCGACTTAGCCCAAGAATTATGTAGACATTTCTCTTACTAATTTCACTTGTAAGCCTTCGAAACACATGATTAATAAGCAACTTGTTTATTATTTGGATAAAAGATATATCCTTAAGTCCATATCAGTATGTGTGTAGAAAAAGTTCCTCTATATCAATGCGCTGTGAATGTGAAAGCTTTTCATCAAGAAAAGATGTTAATATAGGATTTTTGATTTGAAAAATGTATACGACTGTATGTGGAAACAAATCATATTTAAATAAATTAAGCTCGTCTGCGATACGAGATAATATGATGTCTTTCATTGTAAACGTTTTATAAAGAAACACTGCTTTGTTGCATACACTATATCAGACTGTTTTTCAGCTGAAATCAGTTATAATCATATAATAATAATAAATCAGTAATAAGTGATCAGTTCTCAGTATAATTCTTTTTCTTTTGGTTATTAACGATGTATCCAACACTATTACAATGATGCAAAATCACTTTTATATGCTGATTTACTGTCTGTTCCTCAATGTCGAAGTCGTGCGTTTGTTCGCTTTTTAAGCGAAAGAAAATTGTTTTGGATTCCTCTATGATGTTCTTTTATTCGAACGATGACTCAATCGTCAAGTTGAAAAGACGTAAGTGTTTTCATACAAAATTCGATTTCTCTATATCGATCATGTCGTCAGCACTGTGAACGCAAGAGTCAAATTCAATTACCTGCTGTTTTGCTATCGAGTGAGTGTTTTTAGTTATAGAACAAATATGAACTTAATTATTTATTTGCTTTAAGTGCCAATTGAAATGTATTAATTCAGGTCCAAAAATGAACCTTTTCAAAAAATATTTCGTTGTATAGAAGGTTGCAAAGAAAAGTAGAAGTGTTGCAAAACGAAAAAAGAAATGTTTGCTGTTAAAGGTTTGTTTGAACATTTCTGATTCTCATTCTGTTCATGGGAATTGGGGAATAAGTAGTTAAGTTTAAAACAAACTTTTAAGAATTTTTCAAGTCTACTGATGAGTTGATTAGCACCAACGAAATGTCGTCGGCATATAGACAGCTGAAAAATACTGCAAATATATTTTTTGAAAAGGTTCATTTTTGGACCTGAAGTTATAGAACAAATTTATATTTATTTGTTGAAAGACTGTGAAATAAAACTAGAAAATCCACATATTTTTCATTTTTATTTAGTAAACATATTAAACAATTATCACATGTATGTACGTAGTTTTCCTAAACACTGGAAGAAAGTCTTGAGTTTGTCAGAGGAATATCCGTGTTCAGTGCGTCAAAGTACTTATAAAATATATATATATATATATATATATATATATATATATATATATATATATATATATATATATATATATATATATATATATAACAAGCAAATAAATAATTTATATATTAAAAAAATACTTTTAAATTTTAAAACTCTACAAAAACTATTTCCACACTTTCAAAATGTTTGCTGTTTTATTTTCTACTTATTTTTGTATGTATTTACTTTGGCTTGTCAGATACAGTTGACCAGTTTTAAGAAGCGTTGTATTTACACAAGAGCAATTTAGTAGGTTTTGTCAATTCTTCTATATTTTCTTTTTTATAAATTTAGCTGTCAGAACCTTGACGTTTTCTTTTGTGCTAAAATATTTGTTTTTATTCGTTCCCGTACTTTTGTGCATTTTTGTCTCTTGTTGAGAGAAATTATAGTTTACTCTCTTTGTAAAAACGAACTTTGCCCAAAAGGTAAAGAAACAGAGCTGATATCACCAAGTTTGAGGCAATCATACTCTTTTTAAATTTTATAAAAAAAATTCAAATATCTTGTCCTCAAGAGCAGCATTATAAATTCGCTTACAGCTGCAAGTCTAAGCAAATTTTTCAATCATTACAATACATTTTTCAAATTAACTAAATAAAATTAGTGTTTAAAAATGATTATTGTTATTTTGCAGTGCACTTAAGAAAAAACTAACAAATTAAAAGTATATTATTACAAAATATAATTTCATGAGCTCTATGAAAGTAATTTAGCATTTGTAACGAATGAGGGCAATTTGGCAAACATGCAACATTTGCACAACAGCAGAAGACTGCAAGCAAGACAACTGCCACCAGCATGTTGAGACACCAGTCAGGACAACTGAAAGAAAAATAGTCGTTAAGTAGCCTACACACTCTTGCAGAAAATTTGCAACACTGAATGTTAAAATGGTTTCTGGTAGTTGGCTTTAGCAAAAGCGAAAAAAGTAAACGAAACGAACAACATTATTGCTCATATGTGTGCGGATAAGGACTCATAAAAAGGATCATAATAACACTAATAAGTGCAGCAAACATTCTCCAAGAAAGAGCTGTCGCAATTTAACTAAAATTATGTTTATTTTTGAATTATAGATGTTGTTATTGTTTTCTTCCGTAAGTGCTAAAGACGACACATTAAAAGCAGCCAAAAGCAAAAGTATATTTTTTTGTTTTCTAAATCAGCTTCATGATAATGGCACTGTAGATGATGTTGATGATGATGGTGATGACCAATAAAAAAAAATCCCTGCAAAATTCATTGTGAAGGCTTTTAGTTTTATAAACAAATATGTATTTAGAAACAGTGTAGTGTGTTGAATTTATGAACTCATTGGTTAAGTATGGGGTGCATGCAAAAATAATGTTTAAATGATGTACAGGATGTAGAGGACCATTTAGTTTTTGTATGAATGAAAACGGAAGTAATTATTATTTGTGTTCTTCTTTAGTTATGGGCACTTTTTTTCATTTTCCATTTATTTTAACATTTCTATTTTGTTAAAATTAAACGAGTTGCAGCAAAAGGATATAAAATTGTTAACTACTGCTGTTTATTGTTTGTTTTGGCGGTATGATATTATTGTAAAAGAGACAAAGCAGCAAAATAGTAATTATTATGATGATTATTTTGCAACAAATTAATTTTTACGCTTTAATGATTATTAACAGCAATTGATGCAACAAATTCTAGAGTTTTGTTTTCTAACGATTCTTTTTTCAAAGGAAATGAATGTTTCTTCTCTCTTTCACTTCAAGTTTTAAAAGCTCTTGTTTGTCAAGAAGCAAAATTATTATTACCCTACAACTGGCAGTGGCATATTGGTGTAGTCCTTAGCAACTCATATGATAGAACATGCAAACAGATCTGGCACAACAACAATTATAGAAGGAAATATGTGTTACCAGCCTCTTTTGAGTATCTATCCATTTTGCGCTTTCAAAAGTAAACGTAAATAAAACACATATAAAATACTTTTTTTCATGATATTGCTGTCAGAGGACAGACAGTAAAATCACGGTTTTAAGCATCCAAAATCGTATTTTTTTTCATTTCATTTGAGACATTTTTTCATAAGTATGCAAAATTTGTTCTAGACAGCCAGCCGGGCTAACGGATTTTCTCCTCCATGGTATAACCAACAACAGGTTCGCTTACAAAATCTGTTGGCATCTGCCAGTACACGTTTTCATTTTACGGTAATTGGTACCATTATACTGTACAACACATGATTTCGGTACTCAATTCTGATAATTGTTTATGAAAGTAGCCCCAAAAAGAATAACTTCTGCATCATTCGTTTGGTGTTGGTACCTCAAATAATAATTTAAAAATTAGTTTGAAATTAGTAAGTATCGTGTAGGGGAGTTTGTCTCGTTTTAGGCTCTTTTGTTTATCATAACTCGAGAACCACTAGTCCGAATAAGCTGAAATAAATTTAAAAAAATTAGGAACTATAATTACTATAATCTGTTTATACATCGTTTCGCTACATAAGTAAAAGTTTCGCTGTTATAAATAAATGTATGAAGAAAAAAATATTTTTAGCCTAAAAATTGGATTTTTTTAATTTTTAACTCATAAAAAATCCAAAACGGTAAAAAAAAGTGTCAATTCCTATTATTTTCACGTAAAGTCTCATAACCTATGAACAAAATGAGACATAAATCATACAAATCGATCGACGCCTTTCGCTTTTATTCACAATTAAGAAAAGGTATGAATTTGGAAAAAATATTGAAGACTTTTTTATTGATGCTTATTTTGCATGAAAATAAACATTCCGATTCATATTAAAGCTATTCTTACACAGAAAATATGAGATTTTTATATATTATCTATGCAAGGAAACAAAACTTAGAAGATTTTCAATTATTGTCACTATCCATCCATGATGACGAACATGAATATGGACAACCTACGAAGAAAATAAGGTCATCAGAACCACAAGCGTCAATTTCAACGAGGACGGATAGTGACAATAATTGAAAATGTTCTAAGTTTTTTTCATGATATTTCTTTTTTATTATAAAGTTTGAATGTTGACATTATGTGCGAAACACTACATCATTTAAATGACCACCACGCGAAGTGTTGCAATCATTGATTCCTTTGAGGTGATTTTCGAACACTTCTCAGCCATAACTTGAAGAATGTTTGTTGTTTTTTAAGTGCTCCAGAGTTAAAGGTTTATCTGTTTAAACACGATCTTTCACGTAGCCCAATAAAAAAAGGTATAATGGTGTCAAATCGCATGATCTTGGTGGCCAGTTGATATCGCCTCGACGAGAAATCATGTCTCCTGCAATAAAGTCATATTCGCTCGAGTTGTGTGACATGTGGCGCCGTCTTGTTAAAACCACATATTCTCCAAGTCGTAGTCTTCAATAGCAGTTAAAAAAAGTCGGTTATCATACGACCATAACGCTCCGAATTGACGGTAACAGTCCTTCCATCGTCGTTTTCGAAGGTGAGGTCCAGTCACACCTTCGGACCAAAGAGCGCACCAACCAGTGACGGTTTCTCGACGTAATGGCCTGTCTTCAATTACTTGAAGATTCTCAAAACCCCAAATACGACAATTTTGTTTATTAACATACCCATCGAGTGAGAAATGTGCTTCATCGCTGAAGAAAAATTTGTACGAAAAATGGCAGTCCACCGCCTGTTGTTCAAGCGCCCATTCGACGTATCTACGACGTTGTGAGTGGTCAGCTGGCTTCAGTTGTTGTGCGAGCTGGACTTTATGTGGGATGTAAGTGTAAATCTAAATGCAAAATACGCCATAATGTGCAGTCCAGACAGTCGTACTTCCTGAGAACGACGATGAATCGACACATTCGGGTCTTCGGCAACACTTTCACTTACAACAGCGATATTTTCAGCGGAACGATGATGCACAGGCCTTACAATATTTGTAACCGCTCCAGCCTCTTCAAATTTTTCCACAATTTTGCCAATTGCTTGCGTAGTTGGACGCGATTATGTAAACCATAATCTCCTCTTAAAGCACGATATGTGGCTGTGGCAGAATCACCATTTTTGTAACATATTTTGATTATTTTTATGCGTTGTGTGATAGTTAAGTGATCCATTTTCGTCAATGTCAGACTTTCAACTGAGAAGAAAAAAAAAATTGGTTTAACAATTTAGTTTGACAGATGTCGAATTCCAGTCCTATACTTTTGAAACCACGAAATGGATAGCCCGTTATAAAGCGCAACCCTCGTATAATTGAAAAAACATGTTTTGTTCAAATGTATACCACGACTGCTTTTAGTTTGCGGCAGTAATCAAGGCTAATTTTTGACTTGAGCTGGGGTACCACAAGCTGTTTCGTAACTGCAACGCCTCTCATCAACAGCCATTTCGGTCATAAACGTATTTTAGCTTATTCTGCATTAAAATAGCTGAGTTCGTGTTTAGCTGAGTGCTTGACAAGTTTTTTCATTGCTTAAAAAGTAAAAAGTACCGCCAATTGCAATTCTTTATATACTTTTTATTTTACCAGAAAAACATTTTCCAGATATCTCTTAACAAAGTAACAATAAAATTTCCTCCCCTTGTGACTGGCACAAACAAATAACCATTCTCGTTTCCACAATTTTTACTTATTACTGCGTTTTTCTTGTTTTCATAATTTTCTTGGATATTAAAAATTTTTATTTATTTAACCTTCTTACAATTACAAACATTTGTCAACATTTAATTTTTTACAATTTCAATTCATTTTCTTCAATTGTTATTACGAGTTTCTTCGTGTTGTAAAACATAAATACACAGACGAACATACGAATGATTTGCTTCCACTTGATGAATATCCCTTATTAAATATGTCAGAAGGTATGTTGGTACGTTTTTAGTTCCCCTTGTTCATCATCTATTTTTTTTTTTATTTCCATTTAAACTGACTTTGTATGAAAAACAAATTTTTTTTAAGGGTTTTAAGAGATTTTATCTGAAACGGCAAAAGAAAAGAAAAAAATAGAAATGTTTTTTAATAATTGTGGCATTTGTCAAACCGCATTACACTAATCAAATGTCATCACCGGCAACTGTGTATCAACATACCAATTGTCAGCAGCATGTATTTCATATTCAGAGTCTTATCAATTTTACAGATCATAAAACAATCAGAATAAAAACATTTTTAGTTGTTGTAGAAAACTGTTTCGGATTAATGTTTTAGATAAGAAATTGAGGTAAATTTTTGTAAATTGGTAGACATTTTAGCAACTAAATTCATGCATATAATAATTTTGTAGTTGGTTTCTCCCATTCTGAGCACCGAGATTTTTTCGAATTGCATCCCCAACATGAAAACAGTTCAACTTCTTCAATTCATTTAAGTATCAAATTATCAATATATTACTAAGTTTGCACCTGGTATTCCTGCCAACTATACATTTCTGTCACATACTATTACAGAGTGCCAGGAATTATGCCTGATTTCACTAAGAACCCATTTTATGCATTCTAAGTAACCAGTAATACTAACTGCCTGTTCCTCGATGTCACAAAAAAATGTAAGCGATCGAAATGTAAACGCACGATTTCGCATCAATTTGGGTTCCTCTATATCGACAGCTTTCGTTCGCATGGACTTACGTCATTAAATTTTTTTCGTTTACTTTACAGACATACCAGAGCGGCAAATTAAAGTCTTGGTTGATTTTTTATTAAAGTATTGAACTCTAAATTGCTTTTACGTAAATACAACTTTTCTTAAAACTGGTCAACTGTATCTGACAAGCCAAAGTAAATACATACATAAATAAATACGAAATAAAAAAGCAAACATTTTGAAAGTCTGGAAATAGTTTTTGGTGGTGTTTTATAATTGAAAAGTATTTTTTTTTCATATAACGGGTTATTCATTTCGTGGTTTCAAAAATATATATTAGAGGAATTCGACATCTGTCAAACTAAGTTGTTGAGCCAATTTTTTTCTTCTCAGCTGAAATTCGGACATTGACGAAAACGAAACGCTTAACTATCGCACAACGCATAAAAATTATCAAAACATGCTACAAAAATGGTGATTCTGCCACAGCCACATATCGTGCTTTAAGATAAAATTATGGTTTACATAATCGCGTCCAACTACACAAGCGATTGGAAAAATTGTGGAGAAATTTGTAAGGCCTGTGCATAATCGTTTCGCTCGCTCCGCTGAAAATATCGCTGATGTAAATGAAAATGTTGCCGAAGACCCAAATGTGTTGATTCCTCGTCGTTCTCAGGAATTAGAACTGTCCTACGGCACATCATGGCGTATTTTGCATTTAGATCTACACTTGCATAAAGCCCAGCTCACACAACAACTGAAACCAGCTGACCATTCACAACGTCGTAGATACGTGGAATGGGTGCTTGAACCACAGGCGGTGGACGGCGGTTTTTCGAACAAAATTTTCTTCAGCGATGAAGCACATTTCTCACTCGCTGGGTATGTTAATAAACAAAATTGTCGTGTTTGGGGTTCTGAGAATGCTCAAGTAATTGAAGAGAGGCCAATACATCCAGAACAAGTTACTGTTTGCGGCGCTCTTTGGTCCGGAGGTGTGATTGCAGCTTACTTCTTCGAAAACGACGATGGAACGACTGTCACCGTCAATTCGGAGCGTTATGGTCATATGATAGCCGACTTTTTTTTTTGCCTGCTATTGAAGACTACGGCTTGGAGTATATGTGGTTTTAACAAGACGGTGTCACTTGCCACACAAACCGAAAGAATAAGGCCTTAGTGCAATTTCTCGTCGAGGCGATATCAACTGGCCACCAAGATCATGCGATTTGACTCGATTAGACTTCTTTGTGGGGCTGCGCGAAAGACCGTTTTTATGCAAATAAACCTTTAAGTCTTGAGAACTTTGAAACTAACATACGTCAAGCTATGGCTGAGATACCGATACCCAATATGTGTCAAAAAGTGGTCGAAAATTACCTCAAAAAAATCAATGCTGGCAACACTTCGCGTGGTGGTCATTTAAATGACGTAGTGTTTCATACATAATGTCAATGTTCAAACTTTCTAATAAAAACGAAGTAGCTTGAAAAAAACTCCTTTTTTTAGCAACAAATATTTTTTGAAGCTTAAAGGCCATATTCATAATAATTATTGTAAGTTTATTAAGCTCTTATTTGAAGTATTTCTACGGAATAACTGTCAAATAAACGTGTAATAAACCTTCAATAGTTTTTATGAATATGGGTGTAAAATTTTACTTTCTTTGAACTAAAAAAATAAGATTTTAACAACGGCGCCAAAAATTCCATTTTCTCAGACAAAAGTCTGTACAAGTGAAGTAGGTCATCGCTGAGAAGCGCTTAGTTCACAGTTTAGAGATTTTTAGCGATGTCTCTAAATTTAGCTAGTTACATAAAAGCACCGCTGGTCTATTTTACTAATTTGGATTAAGATCACCGTACTTTTCTAGACATTTGCTATCGGACAGATTAATGTCCTCTTTTGCAAAACATACGTATTTAAATACGGGTAGCTCTCTGTTGAAAACCTTTCGACGGCATTGACCGACATTAACTTGTGTTGAAAAAATAAAAGATGTTTAAAACATTTTTTTCATACCGCAAATATGCCAAAAAAAATCGAATATTAATGAAATTTATTTGTCGTGAAAATTAATCACACAGTATCAGCATAAACATTTTTAATTATGAAAATCTGCAGCACACAAAAACTATCAAAACCCCCCTCAAAAAAAAAAACAGTCGCATGAAAGAAGGACACTATTTGTCGAATTAAAAAAATAACGCTAAAAAAATTCAAACAACTGTGAAAAAACCAGGATACCGAATTGGTAGAAAAAAAAAAAAAACAAAAATTAACAACACAACTTGCTGCAGCAGGAGAGAGAGAGAAACAGGGTATGATTGAGTTTTGCTTTTATTCGTGTAAAAATTCTACTCATACAAGCATCCAGAGTCAAAGGAAAAACTTTTTAATTAAAATTGTCTTCGGCGCGCTTTTCTTTTTTCTCTTTCTCTCTGCCATTTTTTATGAAATTTGTCCTCAGCTTCTCTGTGGGTAAATGGAATAAACATCTATACAAAAAAAAAAAAAAAAATTAAATTAAAAATCGTTAAACAAAAAATTTGCATCATGAAAAATGTGGTTAATATCTATCACATCATGCTCATCAGCATCGCAATGGAAGTTAAAGAAAAAACCTCAAAAAAGGGATGCACAAATTTGCTAAAAAAAAGAGCGAAAAAAATATTATGTGTTAAAACTAAAATACATTTCATCATACATTGAAGTATTTTTTTTACGTCGCTCATGATTTGTAATCATAATTTTAATGCGTTTTTACAGCGTACATATAAGAAACAGCAAAATTGGAGCACTGCGTTATTGTTGTTGCTGTTGCTGTTGCAGTAGGAAAACGCAAAAAACCAACTGTCTACCAAGAAAATTGCACAGAAAAAATTTTATATTTTTTATCGTGACAGACAAGAAAAGGAAGTCAGTGGTCAGCACAATCATTTATGTATGTTTGTATGTATGTGTAAATAGTATTTAGTTTGCCAAAGCAGAAATAAATTTTAAATTTTGAAAAGATTTGCCGTTTAAAATACCGCAAAATCACTTCATTTATATAGTATAATACGTACATATGTATTTACTCACTGAGATACTTCTTTTCCGCTTGCAAGTTCTTAATAGTAAAGCAAAGGCCGCTCAACCAATCTCAGGAAATCTTTTTTATGATGCTCTTGTTACAATGGCAACTTGCGCTGATAAGCTCCGCGCAGCAGTGTTAGACTTCAAACAGCTGGCCGCTTGCTGTTTTAAGCCAATGACAGCTTGTCTGCTAAAGAAATTGCGTTGTGCGAAAATGTTCTAGAACTTTTCTTGACTTGCAAAAATTGGGTATGAAAAAAAGCTGATTCGTCAAGTTGAGAAAGTGAATGCGTAAAAGCATGCAAAATACGCAACAATATTAATACCTCAAAAATGTGAAAATTTCCAAAAGTTAGTTTCTGATTTTTGTCCTTACCAGTCATCTTCCCTGTAAATGCATTCTGCATTTTATATGCCAACTTTGAGTCTATTTGCTACTTCTGCAAACTTTTCGCGGTGTTTTTCTAATTGCTTGAAGTTCTTAAATTTTAACACTCTTCACTAAAAGGAATATTTCTTCTTGCACGGTATTGAAAATAGGCAGTATCAAAATCGACATTACTGGGATGTAGAATAAAGGGAATTGTTACTCTATGTTGTTTTTTGGTCTAACTTCTTACCCCTTTTAGGGTTTCGTACTTATCAGAGTGAAACGAAACTCTATTACCGAGAAACTCTATTCTACGTCCGTCCATCCGTTCGTCCGTCACAGCGTTCATTCTCAGAAACCGTAAGAGCTAGAGAGCTAAAATTTTCACAGGATGTTGTTGTACCTTGCCGCTACAACAACAAATGCGAAAAACAACAACAAGCCGATAAGGTGTCTCCATGCAACGAAAAGTAACAATTAGCTATAACTCTCGAACCGCTAGAGATAGAGAGTTGAAATTCGCACAATATATGTATTTACATATGTCCTACAACAAGAAATGCTAAAAAAAACAACCAGTTGCAAACTACCAGGTGTCCCTATACAACTTAAAGTAACACTTAGCCTTAGCCCCTAAACTGTAAGGGACAGAGAGCTGAAATTCGCACAATATATGTATTTACATATGTCCTACAACAAGAAATGCTAAAAAAAACAACCAGTTGCAAACTACCAGGTGTCCCTATACAACTTAAAGTAACAATTAGCCGTAGCCCGCAAACTGTAAGGGACAGAGAGCTAAAACTCGCACAATATATGTATTTACATATGCCCTACAACAACAACAAATGCTAAAAACAACAACAAGTCGAAAACTACCAGGTGTCCCTATACAATGTAAAGTAACAATTAGCCGTTGCTATCGAGCCGTGAGAGACAGACAGATGAAATTTGCATAATATATGTACTCACATATGCTCCACAACAACAAATGGTAATAACAAAAACAACTCTAAAACTACCAGGTGTCCCTATACAACGATTAGCTATAATTCTCAAACCGTAAGAGGTAGAGAGCCGAAATTCCCACAGTGTACGTATTCCCAGATGCCTTACAACAGCAAACAACAACAACAACAACAAGTCCAAAAACAACTAGGTGTCTCCATACAACGCAAAGTAACAATTAAACGTAACTTTCAAGCTGTAAGAGGCAGAGAGATGAAATTCATACAATATATGTATGTATTCACATATGCCATTCCATACGTACATACGTACGGAACCCTAAGTGTGCGAGCCAGCCTTGTACTTGACTGAATTTATTTTATTCTAGTTTTGTTAACACTATTCAGAAGTAGAAAAAGAAAACTTTCTGTTAGTGACTACAATTTTTAAAAAACATTTAAAAAAAATTTTACATGAAAAATTTGTCGTAACATGTGTTTTAACAATGTTTTATTTTTTTTTTGTGAATACCCGTGAAAGAATTCGCAAGAAAAAAAAATTTATTAATTCAGCTCCAAAAATAGACCTTTCAAATGTTTTCTGTCTTTTTCAGCCGTCTACAATTCAGCATCAGCTACTAAGAGGTTAGAGACTCGGCGAGTAAGCGGTGTTTTGTAAAAACATTTTTGTACCTGTACCTGTTATCGAAACCAAATTTTGTTGCAAGGCTTTTATCAGTCCCCAAAAATAGAACTGGGCCTTGAGCTACAAATTCTTAAGAAAAATAGATTTTTTTTTATCTTTTGTATTAACCCTGCAAATAAATTACTTTTACCCTTACCCAATGTTAACGTTTATTTTTAATTAAGCTCTTTACATTTTGTTGAGTTCGTTTATCAACTTTTTTCTTGAGTTTTATTAAAATTCGTCTTATGTATTTTTTTTTATTTATTTATTTATTTCCTGTTACAGCTGTAATTTTTTCCTCCAACAGATTCAGTTGAATGCTCTCCTTTTTGGAGGCGATTACAAGTGGCAAAATACCGCCACTCGTTTACTATTTCTCAAAGGAGTGTGAATGTGAACGCGTGTATTCTTTTCGTTTTTCTTATTTGCTGACGCAGTCGGTCATTTACAGAAGTTCCAATTATTCTAGTGGCATTTCGTCCAAGTGTTGAATATCAACATGGCAGAGTCATACACTTCGCCTCCTGCCTGCAGTTGAAATGCAAAAGTTTTGTCGATATTTTCTTAATCAAACTCTTTTGTGTGAGTGTGTGACGGGCGGTACGAGTTTACAACTGATTAAAACTGCAGCTTTAACAACTGCATCAATAATTTTTTTGTATATCGTACGTTGCATTGTTTGTTTTTTTTTCGCTGGTAATCAGACATATGAACTTTTAGTTGACGTCGTGCGGGCTGTCCAATTCGGTACCGTATGGCTGCTGTGTTTTTCTTATTATTCATGCCTTCAATTTTCTTATCATTTACTGTGTATATTTTTTTACAAAGCAAAAGAGTACAATAAAAGAAAAAATGAAAGACTTAAACCTTTTGCACTTTTTTATAAGTATATTTATTTCATTAAAAAAAAGTAAGCAAATGAACTCATTTTGCTTGTTGTTCTTACTGAATGCTTTTTTTTAATCAAAATTCTCAGAACATGAACAGTTTACATTACAAGTAAGATTATGGGAGTGTGTTTTTTTTTAATTTAATTATTGCCCTGTTGTAGGTTGCATGAAGGTTTTGTAATACATTTCAGATATAATTTAATTGCTTCCTTTTAATTCAAAAGGTTTTATCAGCAGTGCACCAGTGTGGCGCATTGAGACTTGAGAAAAGAAAGGCGGAGGCAAATTAAGGATATGATAAGCAAGAAATCTTAAATTTGCCTTCATGAGGCTTCTAACATTCTTAAACAAGGATAATGATGCTTGGTTAAATTCGTTGCTAGAGTCAAAAGAATGAAAAGACAGCAGCTTTTTTTTATGAAAACAAAGTAGAAATTTGATTATTTTTGATAAAAAATTCTTAGACTCAGCTTTACATTTTTTAAAACTGTCTTCATAATTATAATCTGGACAGTACTTCCAACACAGTGTTATACGAGGGTTGTTGCCTCTTACCTTTGGGGATTAGAAAACAATATTAATCATCAAAAATCACTCTATTAATTTTCTATATATTCCCCATGAACATCTAGACACTTTTGCATGCGCTTGTACCAATTGTCGAAGCACTCTTGGCACTTTTTTTTGTGGTATCTCCAAAACATGCATTACAAATGCAGCAACCGCTTTTTCAGGTGACGAAAAGCATTGATTTCTCAATTTTGTTTTTACGTACGGGTATAAAAAGAAGTCAGCTGTTACCAAGTCAGGACTATACAGCGGATGACTCATCAAATCGATTTTTTTTGGGTGCTCAAAAATGCAGTTGTTTGAGCTGATGTGCCTCGTCGAAGGCACAAATCGTTGTGTACCACTCAGAATTGACCCGTCTGCGTTATTCTAGTGATACAGTTGCGATATGTCCAGTTTTTGCGAAGAAACAGGCCAACATTTGCTTCGAAGTGCTTCGTGCGCGAACAACTTTTGTTGGATTTTGATCATCTTGAAACACCCATATGGTTGACTGCTGTTTACTTCCGAGCTCATACGCATAAATCCACGATTCATTACCTGTCGTGCTGCCATAGATGTATTTCGAAGCACCGCGATGGTATTTTTTGAGCATTTCTTTCGATCAATTGCCACGAGCCCTTTTTGGAGCGATTGAAAAACTGTGTGGAATCCAACGTGAACAAATTTTTTTGACAGCAAAATGTTTATGCAATATTAAATGTAAGCTGGCCCCCCACTAATGCCTGAGGTTGTCTCAATTCCACGATAGTTCGCAAGACGGATTTGCAATATCAATTCGTGCACAGCATCAATGACTTCACTACCGAACCGCCAAAAAAAGAAAAAAAACATGGATAACCACTATATTTTTTTGATGTGTTAGGCCTATCTAAGTACTAAAAATCATAAAAAACTCTATGGAATAGGTTTTTTTTTAGAATTTTTTTTTTAAATTAAAATATGAGATTTTCATAACGGTTGATCCAGACCTCTAGTCATAACTTAAAAACGGCGTGTCCGATTTTATCATGTAATACGTCAAAAAATTATAAATTATGCCAGCTTTAAGTTTTGCTAAAGTCACCCATGGTCAGACATTTTTTTCCATTTGTTGTGTAGTGTTTTCGGAACAATCACTGATTTTGGACGAATTTCACTAAATTCCCCACGATGAACACTTGGGCTTGATGGAGCTTGAATGCCAAAAATTTAGTTCAGTTGTAAACAATAATCGCATGAAAATATTCACGATTTAATTCCATTTTTGTGCCGAAATGACTCCTTTAAATTACTGTAAACAACATAAATAACGCTCTTACGTCAAAAATTTTTGAGTACGTATAATCTCGAAAATGCCAGATGGCAACACTAGGGCGGCCAAATATCGAAACATAAAAGGCAACCCTCGTATAATACCTTGGCCTGGTCGTTCCTGATAGACTTCAGTGTAATGATTTATGTGAAAATTTTACAAAAACGAATGCTGCTTGCAGCACAATATGGCGACCGTTGAGGGAATTTCAGTTTGATGGAGAATGCAATTAAGAGGCAACTGCTACTGCCTCATATTTCCCTAAAAGAAAATACCACAAAATTATATAATTTTACCGATTAAATGTTTTTTTTTCGTATTATTTTAGGTCTAGAAATAAACCTTATTAATGTTTTCAAGACTAAAAATCGTGTTTACCGATGGCAACTCGTTGTATGGAAGATGTTAAGAAAAGTAAAAGTGTAGCAGGACGAAAAAATGTTTTCTGCATTAGAAAATTTTTTTTTCAACATTTCTAATTCTCATTTTGTTCATGGTAATTTTGGAATAACTAGTGAAGATTTTTGAGGTTTTTTGATCAGTTGAGTAGCATCAACGCAATGTCGGCGGCATATAGACGGCTGAAAAAAACAATAAGGTATATTTTTAAACCTAAAACAATACATTTCAATTGGCTCTTAAAGTGAATAAATAATTAAATTTATTTTTTCCATAATTTATCGAGCACCCAACTTCAATTTCAAAAGTTCATACTTCATTTATGCCAAAAAAGAAGCCAATAACATCTCTCATTAATTTGATTACCTTAAATATTTTCTTTCAACTCAATACAAATTGTGGAATATTATTTTGCATTCATTGTTTATTTCAACCGCAAGGTTCATTTAACTCCATGTTTATACTTGCTTTGCTTATTTTCCTAATATTAGACTGAAAAATGGCCAAAACGTATATAAAATTGTAATAAAAACAAAACTCACATAGAAAACTGCTCACCATTATGATAAAAAATTAAATCCGTATGCAAATCTACAACACCATTTACATGCAAAAGTCCAGACTTTGTTGTTGCTTTCTTTTTGCTAACTTACAAGCCAAAACCCAAGTCAATTTGTGTGAACAAACCGAAATTGATAAAAAAAAAAAGGATTGCTTTTCTATAGCAAATACAATGAAGCAGAAATACCACAACACAAAAACAATGGCAAAAAATTACGTTAAAGTAAAAAAACAGAAGAAAAAAATGGAAAATTTTATTAACGTCACAAAACTCCTGTGATTGCTGGCATACATCGATACATATGCAGGGAAACGTGTGAAAAATTAAATTTTAAAAATAACAAAAAAATATGCATGTACCCAGTGGTAAAAAGAAAACAAGAATAGACCTGAAGATCAAAAGCAAAAACATATTTGAAATTTTTTCAACACATTGTTGTTGCTTTCCGTAGCAATTTTCAACGCCACCAAAAATTAACCGTGCAGATATGAGCTTTAAATTTTCTAACGGGTTATCCATTTCGTGGTTTCAAAAGTATAGTAGTGGAATTCGACATCTGTCAAACCAAGTTGTGAAGACAAATTTTTTCTTCTCAGTTGAAAGTCTGACATGGACAAAAATGGATGGCTTAACTATCACACAACGCATAAGAATTATCAAAACATCCGACAAAAACGGTGATTCTGCCACAGAAACATATCGTGCCTTTAGAGGAGATTATGGATTACATAGTCGCATCCAACTACGCAAGGAATTGGCAAAATTGTGGAAAAATTTGAAGAGATTGGAGCGATTACAAATATTGTAAGGCCTGTGCATCATCGTTGCGCTCGTTCCGCTGAAAATATCACTGCTGTAAGTGAAAGTGTTGCCGAACACCCAAATGTGTCGATTCCTCGTTGTTCTTAGGAATTAGGACTGTCTGGATGGCACATTATGGCCTATTTTGCATTTAGATCTACACTTACATCCATATAGAGTCCAGCTCACACAACAACTGAAGCCAGCTGACCATTCACAACGTCGTAGATGCTAGGAATAGGAGCTTGAACAACAGGCGATGGATGGCGATTTTTCGTACAAAATTTTCTTCCGCGATGAAGCACATTGCTCACTCCGTGGGTATGTTAATAAACATGATTGTCGTATTTAGGATTCTGAGAATCCTCCAGTAATTGAAGAGAGGCCATTGCATTCAGGAAAAGTCACTGTTTGGTGCACTCTTGGACCTTTCTTTTTCGAAAACGATGATGGAACGACTGTCACCGTGAATTCGGAGCGTTATGATCATATGATAACCGACATTTTTTTGCCTGCTATTGACGAATACGACTTGGAGAGTATGTGGGTTCAACATGACGGTACCGCATGCCACACATCTCGAACGAATATGGCTTTATTGTAGGAGACATTTCCTGACCGCGTGATTTCTCGTGGTGGCGTTATCAACTGACCACCAAGATCATGCGATTTCACACCATTAGACTTTTTTTGTGGTACTACGCAAAAGACCGCGCTTATGCTGATAAACCTTTAACTCTGGAGCACTTAAAAGTTATGGCAGAGACACCATCCAAATATGTCAAAATGTCTTTGAAAATTACCTCAAAAGAATCAATGCTTGCAACACTGCGCGGGGTGGTCATTTAAATGTTGTGGTGTTTCACACATAATGTCAACGTTCAAACTTAAATAATCAAAAAGAAATATCATGAAAAAAAATATTTTATATGTGTTTTATTTACGTTTCCTTTTGAAACCGCAAAATGCATAACCCATTACTACAGGTTCGTTCAGTTGTACCAAATTTATTTTTGCTTAATCAAAATAATCTATGACACTACACTTCAATGATCTGACAATTTTCTTTGGTCAAACTCTTATGAATGCGCTTGAAGCCGGGCCTGTAAACGTAAAGAGTACTCGTACAATTTAAATAGCAACAAAATGAGGACAAGGAGTAATTTAGAAAAAATCACAAAAAATTTGTCACCAAAGTATCCAAGTTAAGCTGAGTGTAGGGACTTAATGCCCGTTGCTAATGCAAGGAACTTTTTACTGTTCCGGTCAATTCCCTAAAAACAATTTAACACTTGCTTTTGTTTTTGTTTTCTTCGAAAAGTTTCATCTCGTCCAACTACACATATACTATACATACATGCTTCTCGATTTCCACATGGTGGTTTACACTAAATTTCAAATCAAGCCACTCTGGCATAAATTCATATTCCAGTAAAACAATCGCATGGTATCCTGTTTTATCAGGATTGAAGTGTGCAAAAAAGAGAAAAAGAAACGTATGAAAAAAAATATGTTTTGAAAACAAAAAATTGTTAAAAATTACAATCCACGCTTAGTTGAGTAATTTTTCAATTGGTGAATAATTGATGGTTGAACAAGTGTTTATTAGTACATAAACAAGCAAGCACACCAATGTGTTTGTATGCTGACACACACACACCCACACACACATACATACACAGATTGTTTAAGCACAGAAGAATTGAGTTGCAATTCCGTGTTTGTGAAGCCACACATTGAACATTTTGTGTATTTAAACGTTTTTGTTGGAGGTGTGAAAACATATCAGGATGTGTTACGTTTCGTTTTCCTTTTCCCTGCTTTCTTTTTGAGCAATTTTTTTTTATTCCATTATTATTTTTTATGATTGTTTTTTATGAATCTCCCTGCAACGCTCCCTCCCCTGTGCACTGAACTGAACTGTTGACAGACAACAATATGCTGATGAAAACAATCAACCAAAGTCATGTTTTATTGGCATTTGTAGTCAGGCATAAAAAATGAATATTTTAGTTGTAACTGAGCGTGTGGGGCAACATGACTGGGGTGGTTGGTTGAGAGGGAGACGGAGACGCAGATACAGACTATGGCTATGAATTGTGACAGAGCTGATGCTGCTGATGATGAGGACGATGATGTGTCTCTGGTGTTGATGATGACATTGATGTGCGGTTATGTTGCCGTGATGATCTTTAGTACATACTTTTAAATGTGTTTCCTCCCAGTGCTTGCACCGGCATGCAAACAAATTTATGAAATTTAATTTTTTTCTGCTTGTTTGCTCGAATATGTTTTCCAGTGATTTTTTTTTTAAAGTGTGTTTGTTGCTTAATTGCTGTTGCCAATATTGTAATTTAACCACAAATTGAGTGTAATGTTTGGCAGTTGTGCTGATGGTGGCGATGACGGTGACGGTGACAATGATGAGACAAAGTGATTGGCAAATTATAGATTCTAAATTCAATTGTTAAGGAAGTGGAGAAAGCAGAGCATTTCAATTTATGGCTGATAAAAAATATTTATGCAATGAAATGAACCATAGACAAACGAATGATAATAATACATATTTACAAACACTCATGTACTTATTTATAGTTCTTAAACCTGATGAATGTTTCTGAACATATTTTTCGGCATTTTGAAGATTTGCAAAAAAAAAAAAAAGAAATGCGGTCGTGGGACCCCCGTTAGGAACGAAGTTCCTTACGTTTTTGTTTTTCATCTTTGAATGTAATACAAGGTGAAATCTGTATGTTTTATTTTGTGTTGTTTTTGAAATTTTTAAATTTTATGTTTCTTTAAATTTTTGGAACGTTTTCCAACAAATTATTATTTATTGGTAGATGTCTCCGCTGCTGTCAGCGGAGACACCGCCCATCATACACAATTGCTTGTCGACAGTACACCAATATATATAAACAGCTCACACGCTTTCGTGACGATTTTTACTAAATTCCACTACCAGCACGCCGCGTTAAGGAACTTCGTTCCAAAAATTCTCTATAGTGCTTATTTAAAATAATTAATGCCAAGTTTTTTAGTTTGTTGGCATTGAGATTATGTATGTGTGTATATAAAATGTCCTTCCTTTTTGAAAACAAACTTATAATAAAACATTTTTTTAAAACATATGCATTGCAGGCTACAAAGTTGTCTCTCAATGCTAATTGGCTGTAGTTAATTTAATAATAGGGTCATTAAGCAAAATGTGCCATTAAGAAATAGGGCAAGAGAATGGCATAAAAAAATAGGCAGCAGGTAAAGACATTGCTATTTTATTTGTTAACTATTTCCTCCAGACATAATCACCCCAATTCTACACTGAAACTTTCCGGGAGTTTTTTCTCTTTTCCCAACTAGCCTATTCTAAAAAATTCTCCCTGGGAGATTTTACTTTCCTCCTATTCTAAACAAACTTCGAAACTGGGAAACTCTTCCCGGGGATAGAGATAGAGATCCTTATAGATGCAATGCAGTCCCACCCAGATGTTGCCCGGGGATGGTTTAAAGGAAGCAAAGATGGCTTAAATGTAATATGGCGCAATTTAGAGGCGGAATTAAACGCAGCTGGGTCACCACTTAAAAGTATCGCCGAGTGGAAAAAGGTATGAATTATTAAGTGACAATAAAATTTCCTTTAAGAGCAACAAATGATAAATTTATTTTTCAGGTCTGGTGCGACCAAAAGAAGTATGTACGCCATAAGGCAGCACAAAATTTAAAATTTTCTCGGGCAACTGGTGGGGGCCCAAATATGGAGCTGGCTTTATCTGCAAATGAGGAAATTATTTACAACTTGATTTGTATGAAAGACTCTGTAGAGGGCGTTTCTAAAAAATTCGGTTTAGGCCCATATGGTGTAGAAAAAACACTAGAAATATTGTTGGATTCCACACCCGATGACGGGCCTAAAAGCAGTGGTGTTGATAATGAAGAAACGCCCCAAAAACCACCTGTTCATTGTTGTCCAGCACTTCACTTTCATCGATTTCTTCTTCAGCTAACATTATACAAGCCGCACTAAACATAATTTTTTTCTTTAATCTCTTTTTTTACTCCAAACACTTTTTTACTTTTAAATTGGTAAATTGGTAAATTTGCTTAATTTTTTTGTAAACATTAGATAAAAGAAGATAAACAGCTGACTTCGAATGTTTCGAATTCTCTCTCCCTTCCCAGACTGTTCAGAATTGGAGGATTTTAATTTTGGGAAAAACTTACTCTCTGGGAATTCAATTCCCTGGGAGTTTTAATAATTGGGCTGAATAGTTTCTCTAATATTTATATTCAATCATAACAATGTCAAACATTAAATGAATTTAACTGTCTCACATGTAAGTTTTTTCAACATATTCGGCCCAATCATGAACATTGTCAAGGAATTTTATTCCTAAGGAAAATACGTTTCTCGAGAAAAAATTCCTCCAATCATAAATTACCTGAGAAACAAAAAAATAAAAGTTGGCAATATCGAAATTTTTTATAGAAAAAAACAAAAAAAAAAATATGTTTTTAAAATACCTATTTTTTCCTCCGCCGACTATTTTTCCCCTTCGATGTGGCTAAAACAGGGAAGGTTAAAAAAAAATTTCCTAAGGAATTTATCAACATAATAAGAGGAATGGGAAAAGAGAAAAAACTCTCACGAAATTAACATTCATTAATGGGGCTGATTATTAATTATTAAAAAACTTGAATGCAGAACTAAGGACCGTTCACTAAATTCCAAAAAAAAAACAAGAAATCTCTTGCGAAATAAGAAGTTTTTAGTAAATAATAGTAAATAATGAATTATAAATAAATAGAAAGTTTTCAAGAAATTATATTCGAAATTAGCCATATCAAATACATTATTGGGTAAATATTCTATAACAAATAACTAGTTTTTGATGTCTCTGACACATAATTTAAGTACAGTGTTGTCAATGTGCCGAATTATCTCACCTTTTAGCTCTTGAATTCTCGGCGTACACTTTTTCTGCCAAGAAAGAAATACAAAGCTGCTAAATCACTTCGTCGTGAGAGTCAATTAACTTCACTGCGACATGAAAAAGCCCAAATATTAGATGTTTCGCCGAAAAGAGCAGATGTTTAGTTAACTGTCTTGACAGGTGGCAACATTCTGCTTTAACCTTCTAGTTCTATACTTTATGTCCCAAAGATATCTTATGTCTTTTGTCATAACTGGATAACATACGAGAATTTGTTAACATTTTTATTGAAATTTTTGAGCTACATACATTTATGTTAAATTGCTTTTTCGGGCTCAAGTTCAAATCTTGGTTTGTCACTTATAAATCAATATTAATCAAGTAAAGAAAAGTAAAATTTTAATAGCTAGGTGGACAACCGTCTGTTTCTGGGTAGCAAACACCCTTCATCAGCACCCTATGAACTTTGGACGTGGGCAAATTTCACAATTTTGACACAGCCGCTTTAACCACTCGGCAATCGAAGCGTACGCAATTTTACTTTCTATTTATATATTTAACTAACATTAACCAAAGCACTGATATTTTTGCAGTCTGTTATGGATGATTTTTTGTCATCTCAGAAGACTGTTATTTGCTCTTTATATGAGAGCTTTTTCATACATGTTCATTGAGATCTAGATGCTCATTTATTGATACAACTTGAATTTGGTTATTAATATTTTTTACAACACAAAAGTCAATATAATTCTGTAATATAATTTTTTGACTGCACCACCACCGGTTTTTGTAAAAACTGTATAGCTTTAGCTGCCATATATGGGAAATATTTAAGCATTTCTCTTACATATTCTTCATAACAGCATAACACTTTTTCTTTACGAAAAGAGGTGGATTTAAACACTAAAGTGGATCGATTTGTAAGGACCACAGTTTGTCGACAGTGTGTTATCGATTTTTCGATAGTTTTTGGCATGAGAAAAAAAGTTCCACTACGAGATATCAAAAGTCAAAAAAATCAATTCTGAGGCAGCCGAATTTCAATTTGTTGTATTTTTGTGTGAAGGTCCGCCTCACTAGAAAACAATATTCGAGAGAAAAAATTATTTTGGTTGGTCATACACTTGATTCCTCCACGAGCACCTTGGGACCAATCAGTATGTCTCGTCGCAGAATAATGAAGTCTATGATATGCATTTTATTGGAATGCCCGCTTTCCTAAATGATTTCAATAATCTTTAAACACTGCTTAAATGTATACATCTCCATGGTTGAGTTTCTCCAACACGCAGGCAAAAAGGTGGTCAAATAAGTTGGGTAAAAAACATGACGTTAAGGTGTGACTTACAATCAACATCATGCATCACTCTTTGATGTCAGCGCTAAGAGATTGGTATCGTATAAAATATGAAGTGGATCTCACAGGGAAAAGATTAAAGATTTTTACAGCCATAGGCGCGTCCATAACCGAAAATTTTGCATCAAGTCACATAGCGGAGACCAGATTAGAGGCCTGACTTCCATTTCTGGCTGACCGTTCCTTTGAACCAGGGGCCAAATCGTTGCATTCGATATCGAATGAACTATCGAGCAAAAATAATGTAAAACAAAAGCAAAATAAACAACAAACACACAGCATAAGTGACGGGATTCGTTCGATATCGAATACGATGATTTGGCCCCAGATCCCCAACGGGCTTCAGTGCTACGTGGATGGATCAAGTTCTAGAGAGAGAGAGAGAGAGAGAGAGAGAGAGAGAGAGAGAGAGAGAGAGAGAGAAGAAATTGGTATTTATATAGCAAATACCAAGGAACTGTTATTCCGTCTGCCGGGCTGTTTTGCAGTTTTTAAGACGGAAGTTCAAGCAGTAGCGTTGTGTATTAAGGAGCTCAGTGAAAGGGGAAGGTCAGGACCTGTAAATAGTATGCTCAAGGATAGTCCACTGGCCATTGGAGCGATCTCAGTTGAGCGGGTTAAATCACAAACATTTTGAGATTGCAAAAACTTTATTAACAGCTACTCGACTTATGGTAAACTGCTCATCATACATATGTGTGCCAGAAAATATGGGAATAACTGGAAATGAGAGAGCAAACTCACTTGCTTCTAGAGTAAGAGAGTTAAGTAACACAAGTTTAGTATGTGCGAAACCTTTCGATGCAATTAAATCTGATCTAAAGGATTGGACACATAGAGCCCCTTTAACTCTCTGGAATAACGAAACCGTGGAAATCTATGTAAGAATTCCGTTGGGGGATGCAGACGAGGAAAAAAACAGGGAGACAAAAATGGGAGTTATGACAGATCACTATCGACTACTGGCACATCTTAACCGCATGGGAATTGCAGGAGGAGATGAATGTAGAGCATATGGGGAGGAGAGCGAGACATTGGAGTACTATTTGTGCCAGTGTCCAGCCTTCTCACCAATACGGTCCCGACATCTTGGGAGCGACATAACCCAATTACGGGGCATAAGCTGAAGGAAATTCAGCAACATGAACGTGAATGATATGGATTTCCTATAGACCTATTCTTCAAATTGTTCATGATTAAATCCACAGGGCGAAACATAACAAGCGTGTACTGGCTTAAGTGTATGCCGCAACAAGACGTGGGCAGGCAAACCTTTCCTATCAATCTAACCTAAGAGATTTTTCTGTACCTGGTTTTGGCCTACTCTTACACCCATATTTATACAAACTATTGAAGGTTTATTACACGTTTATTTGACAAATATTCCGTAGAAATACGTCAAATAAGACCTTAATAAACTTACAATAATTATTATAAATATGGCCTTTATGGTTTAAAAAAATTAACACTGCGGAGTTTTGTATTTTCATATTACTAATTTTTCTTTTAACACAGAATAAAAATAGACACATTTCAGAAAGCTTTGGAACTTTAATTTTAGCAATGCTCCAGTTTGTGTCTAGGTCCATCTTTGTAATCAGTTGTATTTGTGGCCTACTGAGATCTATAACGCAGCTCTGATTTCCAAAATCAAAAAGCGAACAGGCTTTTCACAGAAATTCTTTCGAATTGTTTTGATTACGATTGACTTTCTCTTATATTTTTCAGACTTGTTATGTCAGTTCGACAAATTTTATCTTTGTAATTTTTTTATTTACAAAAAGTTATCAAATTATTATTTAATTTATTTGTTCTCAAATTCAATTTGTTTGTTTAATTATTGCTTAGAATTGATATTCCTCAAGTGGAATAAAACAGTAAACTTAAGAGTGAGGGACTGCTGCGTGGACGCCAGTCAGCGGCAGCGCCATACGCGGTCAAACTTAGACATGTGTTAAAGAACGTATTGGTAAAAAAAAACCATTTCCTTTAAATATCTCAACACCTGTGTTATCTCCATTTGATTATACACATTTTTGATAAAATTAAATTCTAAGTTGTTTAGAGTTCATTTTCTTATTTAATTTGTGTATGAAATTAAATTGAAAAAGTTTGTACATAAAACTGAAACTAATGTCTTCATAAAGTAACCATTGACCTGTGCACAACAATAACAGCAGGCAGCAGCATATCGCCGCCTGACTGCGTTCACTCGATATCACATTCACATGGGTTGGACGTACAAATAAAACAAATCATGTCAATTAAAAGGTATTTAAACGTAATACACATTTAAGCTTTTTAACATATTAAGGCTTTAATGCCCTTCGACAGGGTGCCCCCGATCCCCAATAACAAACTCTTAAACACATACAATATTACACATCTTCTTGTATGTATGTTCATACATATATGTATGTAATGTATGTAAGTATGACTACTCTTGTTAAAATAATGTTGCTCTCGTTCAATAAACAAGCCAAACAGATGGCGTTAGCAAACCTTCAATGATGAGAATGATGATGATGATGACGCTGAGGTTCCCTTTTTCGGGGGGTTACGGAAAACAGGAAACAAAAATTTTGGGTTGAATTTTGCCACAAACAAAATTGTAGTGGGAGGGCAAATCAAGTTTATTGCTTTAGCTTACCTTAATGCCATTTTAGCAAAATCATGTTTTACACATGCACACAGCTGTAGAGATAACTACCACACACACCCACCCACACCCACCCACACACATACACAAGCCGGAACGTGTTTGTACTCATGTTCACTGACTAGAAAGTATGTAGTATTATTATGAGTTTGAAAATCCTGTCCTGGATGATGGCTGAAAAACAATACAGCAATTTTTAGGGTTAAGTCGATGTCAAAGTGTCAGTTTAGTATCGGTATCATGACATGCTGATACTAACACTTATATTAGTTATAAATGTGTTGCATGCCACATGTACGGGCTGCTGTTACTCATGTTTGGGAGATTAAAATTGTTTGTAAACTCTTGTTGTTGTTATCACAAAAAAAAAAAAAAAACAGGTGGATGAATTTCAAATTGATTTAAGAAGTTTGTATAGTTTATTGATTAAACTTTTGCTGGGATAGGCATCAGCCTGTCCAGCTTCTCGCCGAAACAGCGGTGTTTTAATTTAATGAGCACAGCTCATTTTTGTGTTTATGTAATTTCAAAACCGGCATTCGTGAATATTTTTAGTTCACCTCAGTGGATACGTTAACGAAGCAAAATTGCCGAATTTGGGCAAATGAGAACCCATGAGTGCTTGTTGAAAAGCCGATTCGTGCATAAGGAGTGACTGGTGGAAGCAGGCATCATCTAGCCGAACTTCTTAGTAATGAGATCGGCCAACCAGTCATCCACTGTGAAAAGCGTGCGCTATTAAGAGATTCGGTCAGTCCAACCAATTTAAACGTTATTAGAATTAAATATCTATTACAATTGTGGTCTTCTGGTAAAGAAGAAGGGTGATTTTTCAGTTTCACCGCAAATTTCTAGCCTGAGTTGAAATGTAGTTAGCCCAAATTATATTTTGCAGACCCAAACACTTTCCAGCCAATCCATTTTTTCTGAGGGCAGCTAAATTTCCAATGGTAATATATACGAGTGTCCAGCAAAATCGAAAAATTTTGTCTTCCAGTAATAAAATACATACAACAGCATTGTTCGTCATACATACAAACACCACATGCAATTTATAACGTTTTGCTAAATATTTTCACTTCTGTTTAAACCATAAAAGGTATCACTAGCAGTTGTTGCCTGACTATGGCTATCTCTAGAAACATAATTAAAAAGAGAAATAACCACATAACTCTGTGCCTTTGCCACTCTGAGGTACAAGTTATTTGTGTAAAATATGCCATCTTAACAAGAGTTGGGTTAAATGCCAGTCTTCTGCACGAGGTATTCAAAATTTGGTGCGCTTGCATGTGTGCATTGCAATAATCACATTTGTGTATGTATATGTACAATGTGTAGTCCATTTTGTTTACAACTTTAGCAAATACGCAAGCATATCACTAACACTGCCTGCTCTGTTTTCGTTTTTAGCCAAACATGACCATAAAATACGATATTTTACCGTGAGCCACATGTAAATTTCATTCGTTGACTTGTTTCCTGTTCTTTTTGATATGAAGTTGCAAAAAAGAAAAAAACAAAAACGTTTACGAAAGTCAGATGTATCTCATACATATATTTACAAAATTTACGTGCTTTATTTATTCTCCGGTTTAAAGTCTGGCCTGTTAGCTCTCCCACTCATTACTGAGAGTGGAATGAGGTTAAAGATACACTGTGAAAAATAGTATCGGCCAAACATATTGTTTAAAATGTTAATTGTACTCATTAAAAAAAACAGATTAAAAAAAGAACGCATGAGGTACGATCACATTTTGCCCAGAGCACGTGACCACTACTTTTGTGTTGAGTTTTATTTTGGATTAATGACACTAGAGCGACTTACCAAAAAAAAAGTGCTCGGTGTACCCTTCTAAAAATGAACTTTGCACTCTTCTAAGATAACACTTGAAATATTTCGGCTCTAGCTTTGACCTCCTATGAGCTGGACCATTTTGAAAAAGGGTCTATTTTTGCATGTTTTGCTAATTTAAGAATCATAAGAAAGGTTCTTTTAAAACGCTTCCAACTGTATATACGATGTGTCCAAGGACGATCAGCCATGTATTTTTTTAAGAATATTCTGCAAAAAAATTAACGCTTTTTGAAATTTTTTTGTTCGGGGCTGTTTGTAATAAAATTGCTAAATTAACATATTTTTATCTTTAGGAGATTTAATTAAACACGGTTCTCAGTTTTTTTGAAATTCGTGCTAGTTCGAGTTTTCACAAAAATGTGATGGGGTGGTAACCCTTCATTTTAATTGGGGCAATATGGGTATTAAATTGTTTCTTTTGCCAAATATACAGATATACATAAATGCAATTTATGGGTAACTGTAATATGATAGCGGATTTAGTTTCTACATCATGTATAGATGAAAATAGGACTAAAGAAAGAAAAACAGAAATGATCCAAGCATGTTTTCTTTCCAAATTAAAAAAAAAATTTCAAATTTTATTCTTTATATTTTCAAAACTGTTCCCAAAAACAAAAATAGATAGATAAACCTTGTACGAATTTTGCTCCCATACAAATTGAGTCACTCTAATGCACACACATAAGCATTTAAACCTTTATATGCAGTCATGTTCATACAACAGCA
Source organism: Sturmia bella (assembly GCA_963662145.1). Classification (NCBI taxonomy): domain Eukaryota; kingdom Metazoa; phylum Arthropoda; class Insecta; order Diptera; family Tachinidae; genus Sturmia; species Sturmia bella. The sequence goes on along the minus strand of OY759168.1, from coordinate 40,021,847 downwards.
AAAAAAGGAGAGGAGAAAAAAACGCAGCCCAATAAATTTTACAGGAGCATATTTTAAGGTTATGTTTGCTCAACGAGCAAATACAAAATTTTAGAGCAACTTGGCATTTGATCTTCTAAAGGTTTTGCAAAGTCGTATATGGTTCGCTGTAAATTTTCTCATTGGGCAAAAACATAATCTCAAATTTGTAAATTTTATCACTGAGCAAACATAACCTTAAAATATACTCCTAATAAAACTTGATGCTCATACGTTTTTCTCGGTTTTTTCTGTATGTAAGTGTTTATACGAGTGTGGACATTTAGATATTTTTCTCCATAAACCTGGCCAAAGTAAACCTCAACAGAAGCGTAGTGGTCACGTTGTTTCAGGCTATAATATTTGCCAAAGACACCACACTATATCTGTGCCAATTACAGTCACACCGCTACTTGTAAAGAACAAGTAAGAATATTTTGAAAACAGTGATTATTATATTCTTCATTTGGCTGAGAAGAATTTTCTGTCCCAATCGAAAGTAAAGAATATCGTCACTGAGACACGAAATTCTAAAAACTTCCAAAAGTCAGTGTACAGATAAAAGGTATTAACTTAAAGCCGGTATTGCAACAATCTTTTACATTCGTAAATCGTGGTTATTGTGTCGTCTTTTTGTTTTGTATAGTCAACCTTTTGCAATATTGATGAGGTTTCGTTAAATGTTGTTAAAGGGCACTTCAGACTATTATACAAGTATAAATACTTTTATCGAGTTTTGTGAGATGAAAGTATAATTAGATTTCTCGCGACTGTCAAAAAGTCTAAAGTAAATTACATTTTACATTCACACCACCACACTTCAAATAAAATAAAAAATTTGAGTGGAAAAGAAAACAGCTGTTGCATATGTTAATGATACATACGTTTAATGACAGAATAAACGTGCCAACATAAAACTTTACACGGCGGCAGAAGAGCAATTTCATGTTGGCGGTGGACGTGCCGGCGGTAAAACATATTCAGCAGCTAAAATAATAGTTATGTAAGACAGAACCAAATTGAATAACACAAAAATATTTTATCTTCTAAATACAGCTAGAGCAAAATACATTTGTATACGGTAACCAAATTCCAAATTTCGAACCCTTGTATAACGACATCAAATACCATCAGTGACGGCACGCCATCGGCTGTGAAACTACTGGCTAGTAAATTTTTCAACAGCTGCTTGTGTTACAAAAAACAACTCTGATCGAATGAAATAGCGGTACTCAGCGTTTGGTGAGTTTTTGGTTGCGACTATTTGCGTTTGCGATTATATTGCAACTGATATTGAGCACCCTTTTTAACAACTTTGCAAATTTTATTGCACTCCAAATAACAGCTGATAAATTAATACACAATTTTTAATTTTTCACGTTTTATGCTTTTGGTAATTGCTGCTGGCTTCATCTCTACTATTTTTGTTTGCTTTGTTTTAAAATGTCAGCTGTTCGAGTGTCAGTGTTGCAAACGCAATACTCATGCGAAAAAAGCAACACGTAATTAGCGGTGCGTAAATGCAAAAATATTGCGAGTGCAACCTTGTATATTTTGTTGTTGGGTTGCAAAGAAAAAGCAACGATTTCTTGCATTCGCACTTACGCAAGACATTTGCACCAAATAATGAACTGCGCTAATGTATTATCGTTTAGAAAATTTTCAAAAAACGGTATGTCAGTTTTTTATCGTATTATTTCTCGTTTTCATAACGCATTGCATTCACACCATCACACTTGCACGTAGTATTTGAATTTGTGGCGGGTATCAATACACAGTATAATAGTCTGAATTGCCCTTAACTGGATAGTGTCTAAGGTATATACACTGAACACAAAATAGATGAATTAGCAATAGTAAATCCTGACTTACTCAGCTTTACAAAAATAGGGGTTCTGTTTTTAAGTTATAATTTGTTTTTGCTTAAGCAAACGGCCAGATACACTCCCCATGTTGGTTTTTTCACTCACTAATCCCTCTTTCCTATTTTCCTAGTTCCAGTACAATGCAATGCACATATATAGGGCCATTCTCTAAGTGTTGGTTCCGGTCTAAAAAAAAATTTAATATAGGCTTAATAAGGTTACTTTCAAAGGACCTCAACAAACATCTTTCATTCTAAACCATCTGGATTTTTTTTCAGTGTATATATTTCAACACACGTAGGCTCAGCTGCATCTGTAAAACTTTTTATTACTTGCATTTTTGTACATGAATACAGATAGAAGCGTTCGTGTGTATGTACGTGTAATGCGTGTGAGGTACGAATTTGCGTATCATGGTCTATAATCCAATAAAAACTGTTTGTAATTTAATTTGCGCTTCATTTGCATTTGAATTTGTCACTTCTGTTTGGTAACGTCCTGTGTGTGTTTTTGTCCACTATTTAACAATTAAATTAAATAAAGTTAAAAGAATATAAACAATTTTGTTTATGAAATTAAATGTTGGGGGACATAAAACCACTCCGTTGAGTTTTATGTTTAGGCACCTTTGGGGGAAACAATAAATTTAAAGTTGTAAATTAAAAATAGTTTAAATTCGTTCAGCGTTTTAAAAAGTTTAAAAGATTTAATTTAAAAGCAAATTATGGGCTGCGGATGAATGTGACATATGCAGGAAAATAAATGATCCACAGAGTGACAGCCCTGTTTGATGAACATGAAATTTTCGCGTTTGCACATTGTTCCCTATCAAATTCTTGTGTAGCACCAAAATTCCTCAGAGGCAGCACCATACTTTTAATTGCCACCATCAACTTTTAATTGCAACAGCCGATAAAATTGGTCTATAAAATTTTATTCTCTTATAATCTTTCTTTTTTTATTTAGCTGAGGGTGTTTCTTATTAAGTTTCTTTTAATGTTTCGTTTATTTGCTTTTTCATTTTGCCCCTGACAGGATTCGAACCGCAAACTTACAGCTGTTGAGCAGCCACAATAATCATTTTTAGTAGAGTTAATTCATATTATGTCACCAAATAATTTTTTTTTTTTAATAACAAACACAAAACTGCGAAGCTTCTGGCTTGTCTGCAGAAACACCCAAAGCCTTCGGCAGGAATCGAACCTGCGACCTCGGGGAATCTTAGTAGGACACTCTACCAGTTCATCCATCGAGGCGCTGAGTAAATGAATAGCTTGACTAAAACGAGAGCATGCTTTATAATAATTGGTAGTGTGCACCATTTAACTGATTAGGAGTATCAATTAATTCTTACAATAATAATACGATTTGCTGCCATAAACTATGATAATAAAATCCACTACGAGTTAGCTCCAGCTGCCTTGTTTCTTCTCCTCTTCATCCCTGCAGTCTCAGCAGCAGTTACTATACACAAGATTTAGTCTTATGTGATAGTGTCCTATCAGAACAGCCAGTAGTGTGTGTAGCCTTTGTCTCAGAAATTTCACCAAAGCCAAAGGTTCTGGTTGTTATTATAGCTGGGCTACGTGAGCCACGATTTCCAACAGATGATCTTATACGACTATCTATCCTGCGAAGTTCTTAACAGCTGTCGTTGATTTAGCTGCTCACAACTATTCGTCTATGTTCTCCTGTATTAAGCTGACACCCGATTCCGCTAGTTCATCCGCACTTATATTTCCGGACACACCGTTGTGTGCAGGTATCTAGAGAAGCTCCAGGTCTGAATGTCCCGATATCTCATTTAGAGATATTCAGGATTCATGAACCAACTTAGATGTTGTGTAAACACCTATAAGCTCGTTTATGGCGGCCTTGCTGTCAGCGCGGATTAGGCTGTGATCCCCATATATCCTATAGTAACTCTTTCAGCTTACCGCTCATCTTATCGCCTCAACTTATTAGGTAGCCTAAAGCCGTTGCTATATACATATACCCCCACCAACCCCTAAGCATGACTCGGAGCCACCCGTGAAAACCATGATCTGGTCCTCTGATTGATCTATTTCGATAATGTCTAAGGATATATTCGACAGATTTATGCTGAATCCCATATCGATCATTGGAACCGGTCAGCAATAGTCAATGCAATTCGGAAGGTGCGGTATCCTTCCAATTGTCAATGCAATTCCTGAAACAGCATGTTTCCACGTGCCATCTGCCCTTAACCGTATCGCCGAATTCATAACAGTTTTCTTAAACATGAAACCAGCGAGTGTGGCATCGTAAAGAGCGCCTTAGATGCTGCGGAGTCAGAAGCACTTGTTACCATTAAGGCTGATGTACTCAATATTTTTTCCGAAACTTTGCAGCAGGTGGTCTTCTGCAGTGCCTTTCACCATACAAGGACCATATAACTATGCAACAGTAATTGAGAGTCTGTATAATCAAACAAGCTGGCAAAGAAATATCGTTAGATTTATGTTTTATAGTTTTCCTCTTAATAATGTGCGGATCATGTTTTATGGTCTTCCGATTCTGGATGTTTTTATAGCTGTTGTTTTTATTTTTTTTTTTTTTTTAATTAAAAAGATTGACTTTTTGGGCTAATAATGGTCATACCTTATTCTCAAGATGTAAATAAAAACAATTTTATTTCATCGTGGGTTTCTCTCAACGTTTCGTCGATAATGTTTGTCGACTTCTTCAGGAGATGTTTTTATTTTTTTATTTTAATAGTTTAAGTTAAATTTGTCAAGTTTTAGCATTAAATAAATAAAAAACGACAAATAACATTCTATAGAATATCAATACAAATTTACACATATCACGTTTAGTTACTTTTGGTTCAATGCCTATTTATTTTTTTTTTCTTTCTACAAATTAGCCTTTGCCTTCCAAACAACTTTTCTTCGCTTTAAATTCTGCTTTTAATAAACACCAAAATACCAGACATATTTCTATTTGAACTTAAACACAGTCTGTTTTTTAATCGTTTAATTCAATTATAAAGACCTCTTTAACAATTTAGCTTTCAGTATGGACTTTAAAGTCATTTTTTATTTTATGCAATTGAAACTTTATTTCAAAGTTTAATTTTAGTTTCTGTGTGACTTCTTAACCTTTCGTTTTAACAATACCATTCATCAGATAAAATGTCGATAGCAGCCTGAGTGCGCCCCGCAAACCACACAACACTTTGAAGCCAAAAAGGTACCAGGTCTCAGACACGTACAACAAAGAGGGAGTTTGCTATTTAATCTTAAGCTACAGAGCAAAAAAAAAAATTGCTCACCAAAGCAAGTTTTCCACCAAAAAAAAAAGGAAACTTTATCCTAAAATCTAAGAGTATGTATGCAGCCATAAGTGCTGCCGTGCACAACGAAAAAATGAAAACAGGAATTGTTGTAAAACACCAAAGTCGCCATCTAATTGATCCCAACAGATATTTTCAATTAGCAGAAAAACATCTACGTTTTTTATCACACTTTTTTCTCCTCAGCTATTGTTGTTGGGAAAAAAGTTTTAAGTAGTTTTTTAGCTGGACTTTTAGCCATCTTTAAATAGAAATTTGTCCGCATGGAGAAGAAGCTTTAGCAAAAAACAAAAAAAAAACACTCAGGTTTCTGCATTAAAAACGTGCCGGGGAAAAAAATCATAAAACTTTTTAATTCTATTAAATAAAAAAGGAGCACAAGCAAAAAAGTTTTTCTTTTTTCTTCGGAAATGATAAAAACTTTTTCAAATGGTCTGCTCAAGGTGGTCGGCCACTGGCTGTCTATGACTAAAGGTTATATCTACTAAATATTTTCTTCCTCCTATATTTTCTTCCTCCTTTCAGCCAATATTTTCTTAAAAATTAAAACTTTGTAAAAATTTGAGAAAAAAAAAAACTGGAATGAATGCGCTTGTTATCTTGAAATATTTAAATTTTTGTCAGAAATTTATTTCTCCTGGTGGTCTTCTAATAGACCACATAAATGTGCAACTTTCATAATCATCTCTCTTTAACCATGTGGCAACATTCACTCACAAATCACAGTTATTAAACATTGATATCCTTGTTTTCCTGCACATGAATTTTATTTTGTTCTCTGCTGTTGCTCTGTGTGCATTGTCTAAATACGACTACAAGTTCATCTCTCCTTTTGGTGTGAATGCTGTTGCTTGATGAAGATGATGCTGTTGCTGCTGCTGCTGCTACTGCTACAAGTGGAAATGGTTTGTTTGTTCGTTTGTTTACTTCGCGTTTAGCCATTTCAATATTTCTAATTAATTTATTAACGCTTATCTGCTGCTATAAATCGCCAGTAAATGCACATATGTATGTACATGTGCATACAGAAAGTGATACACCATGCAAACCAGTAAGGACCAAAACAAACACCATTGACGTTTGAATGGAGTAACGTCGTTGAGGAACAGTGGGCCAGTTAAGCTTAAAATTAATTTGTATCAAAGGAAAAAAATTTTAAAAAAATTGTTGGGGGTGTAATTATAGGCCATGTGCAAAACCAAAAGTTAAATCATTAATTATACTTATGCATAGTGAGTTTTCCAAGCCTAGTATGTAAATTTTTTGTTTATGAATACAAATTAACAACGTGCAAGTACAAGTACAGCTATTTCCGCTTAATTGAGTTTCTAAAAACTCACGACTTTTGACGCAATTAAATGGCGACTCAATTAAGCAATACTCGGTTAATTGAGTCACCGATACAAGTGAACGAAAATTGCTTAATTCAGCAGTATGTGCAATAAAGCGAAACACCCATACGTTGTAGATGGAAAATAAAACTCATTTCTTTAGTTACATATTATGCTAGGAATACAACTGGGACGAACAACGAATTTTGCCCAACACGACGAATACGCCAGTTAAAATTCGCTGTGTAAATTCGTCGTATGAAGCACAGTAACGACGAAAAACAAAAACATCTGTTATAATTGATAAAGTTGTTTGTTGTATGTTCAAAGATAAAAAAAAAATTAAATGAATCAAAGAATTTCAAATTTTGTAAAAATAATTAAAATAATGAACATGATCCCAAATTATATATGTAAATTATCATAAAGTATAAAATTTTCAATTATAATTTCACTTGTATCCATTTTCTCAGTTTTTTAATTTTATCATATTATAGTTGAACAGCCGAAGGGGTGACCATATTAGAAAAAATTGGTTGCTAAAAAATTTAGCATTACCAAAAACAAAAAATTAAACACTACAAACATGTTTTATAATCGAATATGTTGGCTTTTTATTTTAAATGCAAAAAGTCAAAGCTTAGCACTTAAATAAAACCTATTAAAGTAAAAATTAACTGGTTTTACTAAAACACTTGAAAACTACAACTACAATGGCCACATGGTAGTGACATGTTCGTCGTTCGTCGGCCGTAAGAAATAGAAATAAATCTATTTCAAGTTCGCCGCGTACAACGAATTTCGACCGACTCTGTGACTGTGTGCAATTTCATATACACCAATGTGTTTTATTTTTGACGGCGAATATGCGCAGCGAAAAATTCGTCATTCGTCCCAGTCAATGCGAATCAAGTATAGGTGGTCGCAATTCAATTCGCTTCAACATTTTCACGCGAGACGTCATAAGTTTTGTTGTCGTTTGCTATCAGCTTTGACAACTCAGAAGATAAAATCGTGGAAAAATGTTAAAGCGAATTGGTATGCGGGCACCTGTCCCAGTTGTGTTCCTAGCATTAAGTATAAAAATTGCTTAGTTCTATTAAAACAAAATAAATATCAGCAACGTTCATCGTACAATGTTTATAAAGGAACAGAACCATAACCTAATCCACCATACAACTAATCTTTACAATAAAAATTGTAAATGTGTGTGCTATGGGATATCGACTATTACCGCTGTAATTAATAACAAATATGTAGATTCCTTGTTACATAAACAATTCATTGCAATATTTGACAGAAGTGGCGACTTGTGGCTGCCTTGTAGATGCCTTTCTTCAGTTTACTGCAGGGAAATTATATTTTTAAAAGTAAACATAACCATGGAAAAATGCATTCCAGGATATAGAATCAATCGAATTCACTCTTTTCCCTTTCTCTGGCCTTGATTAGAGAGCAAAATTGTTCATTTTTTATTTGCAGCCTTTATGACATGAAAATAGTAATTTGGTATACAAAGTGATAATTAATTATGCAGGTTATTGAAAACTATCTTTGTAGGAGACAAAATGTCACAAGGCAAAAATAACTCATCACCCGGTGGCATAATAGAAATGAACGCTTTAAAATAACTCAAATCATAATGTTTGACATCTTTTATCGTATGTCTGCGGCAAATTATTTCAATAAATAACACGCACAGAAACAAACTATTACGGTATTCAAACGGTCTCATATTGTGTCATAATGTCAGAAAGTACTAACATTTTATGATAGTTTAAAAAAATTGTTGTTGTGCTGCAAACAAAAATAGTCATAAATTAATAGGACTACATCGACTGTGTTTAGTGATTCGTCATGAGTTAACAGTATCACAGCGTCACCTAAGAAATAAATGCATTAAAATGTATATTTGTTCGTAAATATGAGTATATTTCATTTAAAATTTACTTGAATCAGCTATCAAAACATCTAATAGATAATTATCGCACAAACTGGCTATTATTTTAGTTTTTTCACTACTTATTTTGGGCATTTTGACAAAAATACTTAAATTGCTTGCCTTTTCTTTAACAGCTGATTCATATTTGATATAGCACACTACTTTATGACAGGTTGCTCACAGCAGTCATATATTTTCGTGCTATTATTTTAAGACTTCTGACTTTAGGACAACCCTTTGAATACCGTATATGTGAAGAGTTTGTTGAGCGTTTTTAGGCCATTTAAGAATTTTTTTTCTCGATAAAGCAAAAGTGCTTGATTATCTTACAATAAAAATATTTTAAATAATAGAACAGTCTTATGATATTTTAGGGTCTTATATTGCACGGGCACACATTTAATTTTCCTTCCCAAATTCAGGAATACAGTGATAAGATGCAAGCTTAATCAATATGATCAGTAAAGAAGAGCTCAGAAAGTAGGATGGCTAAGCACTGCTGCTTGAATACAGTACTAAATTAATGTTTATATGGTTATTTCTTACCGCTTTAAATAACAACTTCCCGTATTTGCAGCATTCTTTGCAATGCAAACTATTTGCTTGACTTTTTTGGACATTCACTTAATTTAAAGAATATGCTTTTTATTTGGGAAAAGCTAACTAGCTTGCTTTAGCATCATCGGTATGGCTCATTAAGCCCACTGTGCTTAATTTGAGTGTACTATAACGGTAATACTGTTTCGCAAAAAACAAAATATTGTCGAAACTCCATACCAATGCTGATGCTTGCTAAATGAACAAATTTCTACTCTTGTTTGTGTAAATGAGTGCTTACAATACATTTTTGCAAATTATTTACAATTTAGTGTTGCTTTTTTGCCAAATGCACATTCTGTTCAACATTTTACATCGATTACAGAACGTGTGCTTGTGTCTGCACGGCATTTAGTGTGGCCTTTACGCCTTGGAAGCTCCTAACTTGGTGTAGTTTAGTGAGCATCATAAGTTGTATGAAAAATTGCAATACGATTGTATGCAGTTGGTAAATGACTAAAAAGATAACACTTTGTGCAGCTGAAACGTACAAATATTTGACTAAAAACCAAAGTAAATGTTAGTAGTTAAACGTTAAAGAAATTTTGTAATGAATGAACAAAAAAAAAAAAAAAAGAAAACATCGAAATAGATGTTTTTTATTCAATCAAGTTAAATTTGGATTTTTTTCGTTATACATTTTTGTAAGTATCTAAAATCAAATTGCGAATAAATTTTATAATGCACAAAGGTATTGTAAAAATTGTTTGCAAGATTATAAATGAATTTTACGTTCATTGAGAAAACAAAAAAAAAAAACAACAGCAAATATTAATATTGTTATTAAAAGACTGGCGAAAAGAATGTGGCTTAATACGTTGCATACTTTTCTGCGTTGATGGTCCTGCTCCTTGCGGGTTTGTTTTCTCGGTTTTATTTACAATACTTTTTTCTTTTTTTTTCAAGCACAACAAATAGCAGTCTCTTGTTTGTATGCAAAAGAACAATATCAAAATATCTCAAGGATATTATGTTTAATATGTTAAAATGTTTCTTCCCCTCCGCTGCCGCTCACTCGGCAGCACTAAACGAAGAAAATATGAGAGTATCAGGGATATGAATTTCAACAGATAATTCCCTGTAAAATAATAAAATAATTTTGTACGAAGAAGAAGAAGAAGAAAAAGAAGAGGCAGAAGAAAAAAAATATTAAGATGAAGCTTAAGAAGCATGTTGCACATTATAATGCTTTTAATATTTTCATAAAACCATCATAATAACAACAAAATGTATGGATAAAAATGAAAACAAAACATTATAATTTTTAAGTACTTTTCAATATTGTTCGGTTGGCTGGACGCAACGCAACAACATGACTTACTTACACACACACACACACACACACACACAAACACAAACATACTTACATCCCTATACATATATAAATATATTTAATAGGGTTTGATTGTTGCTTCCCTGAAGGAAACCTAGAGTCAAATGTCTCTAAGTCGCTACATTTTTCGCCTATATTGGTGACATTTTTTTAACAAATTGTCTACAGGGTGCCTCCAGTTTTCGGTTTTATGATCAGTGTTGTGATTGCTGAAATTTGTAAGCCCACCAAAATCGTGATATAAAAACCGTTTTTATTTGGAAAGAAAACATTGAAATGACAACATTATTAATGAGTAGACAAATTTGATTTCTTGATTTTTCAATTGAGTTTCTCTAGACAATGTCTATAGAGAAACAATAGTACCATGGTCGTCATATAGTCGCACTAGAACCACCTAGTCACTAGTTCCTTCATCAGTAGTTCATTTGCAATGACAAGCACTTGCTGAATGTCAACAGAAAAAATCATTGTATGAGGTATAATATGTCACTAGTACTGCTGACCATGTCAATAGTAAATCACTAGAGGTTTTCTACTGACATTTTCTTCAGGGTTGTTCTACAAACACACACAATCTATTCTTATATTAAATTTTTTTTTGCTGTGTTCAGTTGTTGTGTTTTTAGTTTGTGAGAAATGCATTTAAAAGGTATTTTTGCGTTATGTAAAAAAAAGTCCAAGCTACTTTTTCAGTGCTTACAAAAAAGAGTTGCCATATGTTTGGTAGTGAAATGAATTTAGTAATATAAAAGAGATATTCGATCCACAGCTATCAAGTAATAAGTCTCCTTAAGTCGAAGTTTTTTTTTGGGATAATGGTGATTCGAGTTATGGAAGTTCGACTGTATATTTTATATGTGTTTTATTTCCGTTTACTTTTGAAACCGCGAAATGGATAATCCGTTACTTGTATAAAATTCAAACAGTACAATCAAGTGTGATCGTGTGAATGTAATACGTCATAAAAAACGGAAAATAATACGATAAATGTTTGACATGCCATACGACTTCGTTGCTTTTCTTTATTTTTCAAAACGATAATACTTTTTATTAGATCGGGATTGCGTTTTATCATACCACAGACAAAATAACTTCACTGAATCGATAGTTTTGCTGACGATAACGGGCCGCTGGTGATGGCCCAAAATATGGATTTTCTTAATCGTATAGACTTATATATTTTGTTCACGCCATGTCTTATAAAGGGTGTTTTTTTCGATGTATAGAACTTTAAGTTGGCATTACTAGTCAAGATGGCGACCGATTTAACAGCTGTCAAGTGATTTATTCTCAGTTTGGTTTGACAATTCATCATGAACAGACTCACGCCTGAATAACGCTTGCAAATAGTGCAATTTTAGTGCAAAACGAGAGATTGCCGTTGTTCCCGATATTCATAAGCGAATTTTGTTTAGCGATAAAGCGCACTTCTGGTTCAATTGCTACGTCAATAAACAAAACTGCCGCATTTGAAGTGAAGCTAATCCTCACGTGTATGTCTAAACACCATTACATCCAGAAAAACTGTCAGTTTGGTGCGCTTTAGGGGCTGGTGGAATCATTGGTCCGTACTTCTTCAAAATCGATGATGGCCAGAACGTTACAGTCAACGGTGATCGGTATAGAGCCATGATTACTAACTTTTTCATTCCTGTATTCCTGAATAAAGATGATGTCCAGGAGATGTGGTTTCAACAAGACGGCGCAACATGTCATACAGCTCGTGCCACAATCGATTTATTGAAAGACACTTTAAGGTGAGCGCCTAATTTCACGTTTTGGACCTGTGAATTGGCCTCCAAGATCTTGTGATTTAACACCGCTAGACTACTTTCTGGGGGCCAATGTAAAGTCATTGGTCTATGCGGATGAGCCAGAAACATTTAACCGTATTATTGCCGAAGTGCGGCCACAAATGTTGGAAAAAGTCATCGAAAATTGTAGGTCCTGATTGGAATACATCCGCGCCAGCCGTGGCGGTCATATGTCAAAAATCATATTTAATGTAATGCCACAAGATTGTCTTTCGCATAAATAAAATTCATATCCATCGAATAATCCATCGTTGTTTTACTGCAACTTAAGGTTCTATACATCGAAAAAAACACCCTTTAGATAATGAAATTTTGATATAGGCATTTTCGCGCTCTTAAGCATATTGATTATTTCAGCTGTCGAATATTTCTAGTGGGCAGCACCACTTCCGCCTGCATAAAATTGCTTATATGCCGTCGATGAAGATTTAACCATGGCGTGCACTTTTTTCATTTCATTTGAAGCGTGATAGTGTGACAGCAAAATGTTATTTACTTTTGTAATTTGTTTAATAATAACAAGAAATGTCTTTAGACTTTTGTCTCGTAAAGTGCAATGAAAATATTATTACTTGTATAATAGTCTGAACTGCTCGTTACTACGATTTGTGGTTTTAAAGGTGTTGAAAAGAAAAACATTTTTCTGAATATTCAAAAATTTATTGAATTATTATTTGCTTCGAGAGCCAATTTAAATGAATTATTCTAGATATATGTAGACTTTAATAACTGTTTTCTGCCTTTTTGATGCTAATTAATATAATAAGTAGTAAAATTTTGAAATTTCTTTTAAGTTTTTTCCAATCTACTGGCGAAATGTGGTCTTGGGGAAATGGGAAAAAATTTTAGGGGAATAATTATTCATGATAGGGGTGAATATCTTTAGAAATGTTAATTCTAAATATATTATAAATCAACAATATTCAGTATTTCTTTTTAATAAATTCATTTTGTAATCATTATGTACACTATAACAGAAGCTCATCAACGGTTTGTAATAAAAAAGCTTTTAAAGAAGATTTAAACTGTGATAGCCTTGTTGCAAGTCTAATATTAGGGCGTAAACTGTTATATTCCCTACATCCAGAGTAATCCACTCGTTGCTTAGTAGTTTCTGACCGAAAGAAAGCTTTTCTTAAATTTTCTCTATTCCCTGTATTGAAAGCGCCTTGATTCCTAGAAATTTGTATGGTGTGATGATCAATACTATTGAGACATTTAAATGCATAAAATAAAATAAATCTAGAATAGAAAAAAATTATGTCTAGAATCTGATATACTGCAGATTTTTGTAGTAAAAAAAATGTAGTTGTTACACAAAGTTTTTGTTTTCTTGTTGCATGGCATAATCGAACTAAATGCAATTTTAATGATGGTAGAACCACATACAACAAAACAGGGTATTTAACAGCACTCTGTGGTTGGCTGGAACAGACATTTTAGATATTCCAAAAGTTCTACTCCATTAAATAATTTTACTTAAATCTTTGCAGTCTGGCAACCCTCGACAAGATTTGCTTAAACATTTTTTGCGTACATGGTTATTATAAATATCAGCATACCATAAACGAAAATATCCTTAGGCGGTCATAAGGCCAATATTGAACAACAGCAACAATAACAACAACATCTTTGTTTCAAACTCTCAATCATACCCAGCCATACAAACTGAAATACATACATTTAAGGACGTACAAGTTGCGCTGCCATTTAAGAGCATTATATATAGCATTAAGCTATTAATAGCTTTTACTGCAAAATATTTACAATAACTTAAGGGATTTAGAATATTGTTTCACATGAGGATGTGCCCAACGAACATCGAATGAACAATCACACATGATGGGGAAATCCAACTTAAACAATTTCTTAATAACGAAACATGTTTGCAAAAGAATTTTAAAGGTTTATGAATGAAAATAAACAAAAGAACTTTATTTGTTAGTTAATATCTTAAACTCTTCGCTTACATTACGGGGACTTTAAAAAATTCATTTTTATTATTATAAATACATATGTACATACATACATATACATATTTCCTTTCTCATTCAGTCAGCACAAAGTTTTAAATTTGATTTTAATCAAGAATTTCAACAATTCTTGTATTGTGTTGAAATGTGTTGTGTTCCCCCTTTCTGGTTTTTCTTCTTCTTTTTTTTTATTTGTCTCCTCCCTTTAAAAGCTTTACTTTAGTTATTTTATGTTTTATGAGTATTACTTTTCTTATGGCCACAATTTGTTGAAAGTTGTTGTGAGACTGTTTGCTTTCATTTGCCACCTCAGCAATTGTTTATCATCAAAGTAATTCAAATGTAAGATATCAAATGGTTAACAGAAACTATTTACTTTTCTGCTGCGAAATGATACAATTCAAAAAAAAAAAATTCTTTTCTTGTAGCGCTCTTTGCCAAAGGGATAAAGTAATTTGTAAAATTATCTGCTGTAAAATATCTAAAAATCTTTGGGAGATGTTTCAACAACACTTGCCAAAAAATGATATCATTTTTATATGAAAACTAAAAAAAAAAAAAACTTTAATGTATTAGTTTTGTATTAGAAGTTGTTTGCTTGGTGATTACAAGTTCACCAATTTCGGCAATCAGTGATAAATGAAGTTGATGAAATGTAAAACAGAACTGGATTCTATAACTTTTTTTGTGGACTTTGTCAGCAATAATCTCCTTCAAATTGGTCTTTGTAAGATTCGCTTACTAGGCAATTGAATATAAAGTTAAATAATAATATTTAACTGTATTTCTTGAATTTTTTTTCACATTTCAATTATTATTATTTGCGTTTTCAATTTTATTTTTGCAAATTATTGTCACCATAGTAATATTGTTTTAAGCAAGTGAAGAAAAGTTAAGCTTCTAGCCTTTCACTGGGGTACAACTAAAGGTTTCGAAAATGCCACACTTCTCATCATCATATTTGTAACGGGTTATCCATTGTGCGGTTTCAAAAGTAAACGTGAATAGTAAACATATAGAAAATATTTTCTTTCATGATATTTCTTTTTTATATTATAAAGTTTGAACATTGACATTATGTGTGAAACACCACCAAGAGAAGTGTTGCAACCATTGATTCTTCTGAGGTAATTTTCGACGACTTTTTGACACATATTGGGCGGTATCTCTCAGCCATAACTTGACGAATGTTGGTTTTTAAGTGCTCAAGAGTTAAAGGTTTATCTGCATAAACACGGCCTTTCGCGTAGCCCCACCAAAAAAAGTATAATTGTTTAAATCGCATAATCTTGGTGGCCAGTTGATATCGCCACGACGAGAAATTACGCAGCCAGTAAATGTCTCTTGCAATAAAACCATATTCGCTCGAGTTGCGTGGCATGTGGCACCGTCTTGTTGAAACCACATTCTCTCCAAATCGTATTCTTCAATAGCAGGCTGAAAAAAGTCGGTTACCATATGACCATAAAGCTTCGAATTGACGGCGACAGTCGTAACATTGTCGTTTTAGAAGAAGTAAGCTCCCAACACAAACCTTCGGACCAAAGAGCGCACCAAACAGTGACTTGTTCTGGATGTAATGGCCTCTCTTCAATTACTTGAAGATTCTCAGAATCCCGAATACGACAATTTTGTTTATTAACATGCCCATCGTGTGAGAAATGTGCTTCATCGCTGAAGAAAATTTTGTTCGAAAATTCGCCGTATACCGCCTGTTGTTCAAGCATCCATTCCACGTATCTACGACGTTGAGAATGGTCAGCTGGCTTCAGTTGTTGTGTGAGCTGGAATTTGTATGGAAGTAATTGTACGCCATAATGTGCCTTCAGGCAGTCTTAATTCCTGAGAACGACGAAGAATCGACACATTTGGGTCTTCAGCAACACTTTCACTTACAGCAGCGATATTTTCAGCGGAACGAGCGAAACGATGATACACAGGCCTTACAATATTTGTAATCGCTCCAGTCTCTTCAAATTTTTTCACAATTTTGCCAATTGCTTGCGTAGTTGGACGCGATTATGTAAACCATAATCTCCTCTTAAAGCACGATATGTGGCTGTGGCAGAGTCAGCATTTTTGTAGTGGGTTTTGATAAATTATGTGTTATGTGTTAGTTAAGCCATTAAGCGTTATGTGTTAGTTAAGCCATCCATTTTCGTCAATGTCCAACTTTCAACTGAGAAGAAAAAAATTGGTTTAACAATTTAGTTGGATAGATGTTGAATTCAAGTCCTATACTTGTGAAACCTCGTTTGAAATTGTTTGAAATTATTACATTTTCCTAAAGGGCTGTTCTGTGGCATGCACCACCCCTGAAACAATTTTAAAAATGTGTTGAAATAATTATTTAGGTGTGTTTGCTTGTCTATAATAATTTTTGGTGATAAATCTACTTCTTAGAAGCTGTTTTAGCAGTTAATTTTATTAAGCATTTGAAAATAATTTTATGAACTTGTATTGACACATTAATGTTTATAATCCTTTTTATGTTAAATGGTTGTTGGTCTAAATTGCTCAATAACAATGAAAAGCTGGCTGAACTTTATGTACATACATGTTTACATATATAACTATTTAAATACGTGTTTATGACTTCTGCTGAATGATTAATTTATAAATACGTATCTCACAGGTCTGTCCTGAATTAGGAGGGGGTGGATTGATATCTAAATATATTTTTTTTCAGGTTTTAGAAGAAAATGTTGCTGTTGTCAAGCGTGTTGAGAATGACAGAATTTGACATATAGAACGCGTCGATTTTCTTTAAAGTCTTTAAAGCAGGGACCGGAAATAAGAGTTATTTTTAAAAATTTGAAGAAATAAATCATACATACATAAATGAACATCGTAGAAAACTTTTAATTACACCATCATGATTTTTAGGCGAAATGCATGCAACATATTGCATGATTTTAAAATTTTTGATTTTTACTTTAACAATCAAAAATAAGAGTTATTTTTGATTTTTATTTTTTTAAATGAAAAATAAAAGTTATTTTTGATTTTTATATTTTTATATCAATAATAAAAATCAATTCGAAACTCGTGACATAATATGTCCGCAAAGCTTATTTTGAAATAGACAATTACAAGGAATGTTAGCAGATCTACGACCCCCTCTAAAACCCTATAAGCTTGATTTCTTTTAGAGGCTGGTTCCTTACGCCAGACATTCCCAAAATCTCAATTTTGAAATAAAACGACTTGGATCCTTTCTATACAAAAAGGTAATGATGAACATTTCTCAGTGATACGAGAACGGATCAATAAATTCGTGACTTTTCGAACTATTTTCACCGCTCCCATCAAGTACGTTTTAATAATCGTCTGTTAAATTTTGAGCAAGTGTCGTGATTTAACGGATTTTTCAACAGGGACGCTACAAAAGTACAGTGACAGGGACAGCAGACGACGCCATATTGCTTGCTGCTCTTTTGACATTTTTCTTTAGTAAGGTTTGCCATTTCACGATGGACAGATATACGAGCCAACAACGAGTCGAAATTATTAAAATTTACTACCGAACTTCGGAGTCAGTGGCCTCAACGTTAAGAGTGCTGCCTGAATGGCTTCGTCAATAAACATAATATGCGTTATTGGTCAGGCAGCAATCCACACATACTCCATGAGTCATCATTGCATTCCGAAAAAATTACGGTTTGATGCGGTTTATGGGTCATACCTCTGCTGTGATGATCATGATGTGATGATCATGACCGGCATGTTACTGTGAATGGGAATCGCTACCGTTTAATGATAACCGAATATTTTTGGTCCAATTTGGATGATATGGACTTGGGGGACATGTGGTTCCAACAGAATGGTGCCACAAGCCAGATAGCGAATGTCACAATAAATTTATTGAAAACCAAATTTAAAGAACGTATTATCCCATGAAATGGTCCAGTCGATTAGGCGCCTTGGTCGTGCGATTTAACGCCGTTAGACTATTTCCTATGAGGCCACATCAACTCTATGGTCTATGCCAAAAAGCCAACGACGATTGATGAACTTCTTACGTATATCAAACATGAAAGTGCAGCAGTATCGGCCAATTTATGCTTGAAAACTGTCGAAAATTGGGTTCAGCGTCTGGACTTCTGCAAGTTCCATTATGTATGGAACTTGCAGAAGTCCAGACGCTGAAGTCAAACGCGCTTTTATAGTAATAAACAGTTTCATTGATATCCAAAACCGTTTTTGTTATATTTAAAAAAAAAAAAAAACTTTTGTAGGGCTGTTCAGAACATACAACCTGGTAGATTTTTCTAAAAATGAAAAAAAAAAATTAATACCAAATCCTCATGAAATACAATTTTTGCGAAAGAAAAGCCATCAATCAAACCAAAGAAAGCTCAATAAGGCTCTGTAGCATGGACAACTTCGTTTGACAGATGTCGAATTTCAGTTCTATACTTTTGAAACCATGAAATGGATAACCCGTTATATATTTTGCTGGCTGTAAATATTCAAAGAGTCCTGTGTAATACTGAGTCAAAATTCAAAAATATATTGAAATATTTATTTATTTAACAGATTTGGCGATTATTTTTATTTATTAGCTACGCAGTTCAAATATTTCTTTTAAGGTTCAATGTCGCCGCCAAATCTATTTCAGTGACTTTGGCTTTTACTTTCTATATTAAACCCTTTACGGCGATGGTATCACTATTGACACAATGATATCGATACTTAATTAAATGTTTAGCAGCTCTGCGCACTCTACGAACGGTGCAGGACCCTACAAGAACTAGCTGATGGAAACTAACACATTAACAACTTAATTACTAACACATGCAAAACAATTTTATAGTTTTCAGCGTTGCCATTACAATGCTTTTTTTCATATTTAGATTTTCCCGTATTAATTTGGTAATTTCATTTCATTTGTCCTTTTTGCTTTAAAAAAATGTTGCTGCGGAAGTTTTTTTCAATATGATTCAGTTTTCTATTGTTAAAACTGCTACTGACTACTGTTTTTCATTTAATTTTATCTAAATGTATCTCTAAAACAGTTTATTCTATTCTCTTTGAATTGTTTTTTGAAATTTTTCAAAAAATTATTATTTTTTATTTAAGCATAAGTCAACTAAAATTATATGTAATTTTGTGGGCATTTTGAAAAAAACATTTCGAATGATCACTTTGTTGCGGTGGTAACACTGGTTGGTAACACTGCTGGGGAATGACGCCTATCCGGGCTGGAATAGCAATGTTATTTTTTTACTTTAGCTCCATAATGTGCTTCCGAAAGCCAGTCTTAGCAGCAATAAAAGATGAAACTTTTCATCTGACTTCCAGACCTGGTATTAGAAACTAGGTAAGTTAAAAGAATGGAAACTTTGAAATATTGATATATTTTTTCAGTGATATTTCCACTTATGCTTCAAGAAAAGAAATACTTAAAAAAAACTAATCTGAATTCCTGCTGCATTATTTATAAAAGATTAATTCACATCGAACCATCACATTCCCCAAATTGAAATTTTCTTACATTTATTCACTTTTAGAATATTAAAATAAAATAAAATATGCATGTACAAATTTTATTTATGCGAGAATTTTTATGACTTCATGTCTTCGTTGAGTCTTGTTTTGAGCCATTTATTTGTTCGATAAATTTATTTGTTGTGAAAATTAAATTGTTTATAAAATTAAAAAAAATAAAAATGTGTTGGTGTTTTGCTTTGCTTTCACTTTTTATTTAGTTTATTGTTTTCTTCTCATTTTTTTAATTTCGATTAATTTAGCTGGTAAGTCCAATGGTTGGTGTCTTAAAATGAAATGTAAATGTACAAAGGTGGGTCGATTTATGAGGATGCAAATTTTTCCAACGATCTTACAACTACTTTTGGCATGAGAAAAATTAAAATTTCACTAAAGCTTGATATAGACGGTTGTCAGATCATACGATATTGTAAGGCCTAACAACGTGCTGGTAATCTACCGGAAATCCAAAATTGTCAGCATTAAGAAAATCTTACAATTTCATTGCCAGACAATTATCTGACAATAAATTCAGCTACCAACGGAAATTGTCAGCTGACACGGATGCAAGATTTTCTACGTCAGATCATACGATATTGTAAGGCCTAACAACGTGCTGGTAATCTACCGGAAATCCAAAATTGTCAGCATTAAGAAAATCTTACAATTTCATTGCCAGACAATTATCTGACAATAAATTCAGCTACCAACGAAAATTGTCAGCTGACACGGATGCAAGATTTTCTACGTATCAAAAATTGTCAGCCAATTGTCATTATCAAAATACACACACACACACTTACTTCATTCTTTATTTTTCTCGCTCAATAACCATGTTTTTAATTTTCTTATTCTCTTTTCTGCAACTCTTTACTTCTCGTGCTCACATTTTTATTATTCTCCTGTTTCTTCTCTCCCTTTCGTACACACACACATTTTTCTTTAATATTCCATGTCATTACTCTGACAATGACGTCATTGTAAGGTGTTGAGAATTTATACATCTAGCAATATGCCAATGCCTGACAACGTACTAGCAATGATGATGCTAAAGTGTTCAGACGATTGACAGTTAACTGACAATTAATTAATAGGTAGGTGGCCTGCCAATGCTTTTGCTTATGTACAATATTGTCAGGAAGAAATTTTAAGTTCTCACGATTGGTTAAAAATATTCTATAAATTTTCTGACAATATTGTAAGATCTTACAATCGTCTATACCTAGCTTAAGACACATAAAGAAATCATTTTCGAGGCCCAAACATCAAGTTTTTGTAAGCGAATTTACCTTGAGAGGGGTAACATGGGGTCGATGCAAACGAAAAACAAAATATTTGAGAACAGAAACTATGAGGGGCTGTTCACATATGTATATGCCTCCTCCACGGATAAGCTGAGACTGCTTAGCTTGCAAAAGAAATCGACCCTCCCTAATGTACATGCAATTTCGTAGTAAATAAAAGCAATCGCTGCTTTGTATGAAATCTCACGATTTAACCATAAAAATACTTTTTCGGTTTGCGTATTAATAAAGTTGCCAAAAATAAGAATGAAGAGAAGAAAAACAATAATTCCAAAAAGAACGCTAAACGAAAGTATGCCTGAAATACGCTTAAATACAAAATTATGCCACCATCGAAACGAATGTTTTAAATGTTGCTTAAATTTTTGAAAATTTTATACAAAAGCGTTTGTTCGAATTAAATTCAAATTGAGCATAACATTTGAAAAATTAACAGATGTTTTACGACATTGCCAGCAGTTTATGAGCGCAATAATTGTCAAGACAAGAAATTGCATTTTTTTTATTAAAACACTTTGAACATAAAAAGTCTGAACGCTTTTAATCCTTTTTAAAGTTCTTTCTCTATACGTATACATATGTATATACGTTAGTATGTATGCATGTATTTATTTATGAACATCCATATTTATGATTTTTACCACTACACATATTTAGCACAATAATTTATTATTTAGTAATTTGAGTTGAAATCTTGAGAAGTTTGTGCATTTCGTTGGTGGCTAATAGTTGATTAGCACTAACGAAATGTAGGCTTCAGTAGACTTGAAAAATTCTTAAAAGTTTGTTTGAAACTTAACTACTTATTCCATAATTCCCATGAACAAAATGAGAATCAGAAATGTTCAAACAAACCTGTAAGACAGCAAACATTTCTTTTCGTGTTTGCAACTCTTACTTTTCTTTGCAACCTTCTATGCAACGACTCACCATTGGTTACTAGGATTTGTATTTTTGATGAGTTGATTAGCACCAACGAAATGTCGTCGGTATATAGACAGCTGAAAAAGACAGCAAATATTTCTTAAAAAGGTTAATTTTTGGACCTACATAAATTAATACATTTCAATTGGCTCTTAAAGCAAATAAATATTTAAGTTCATATTTGAAACGAAATTGTTTATTAACGCAATGATATGTTAAGCGAAATTATGAAAGTTGATGATACAGATTTTAAATGAAGTTAACTCATTTGATCTGTGAAAATTAATGATCGCATTTCGTAACAATATTTTATAGGTGAAAAACTTTAAGCCCGAAGGCGATTCCTGAATAACCACAACCTTTTATTTTTAGGAATCTAAAGTCTTACATTACGAAAGATCCTAGCTTGAATTATGAGCTCTAAAATTCTAACAATGGACCTCAAGAAATTTTATTTTTGTTTTTACTTTAACATGCATTAAAAATAATTAAACTTTTTTTTTTATCCATTTCTTACCTTATTAGGCTTGTAGTGCGCTGGGTCCCAAATAATACTTCACATACGTCTAATGGTAATTAAAAAAAACCCCTTTTCATGCCAATTTTGAATCCCGTTATCAAATCATTAGGTAAAGTTTACAAAAAACATGGGCATGGTGTGTGTCACTCGGAATATTGAATTTTAACATTAAATATTATTAGCAAATAAATCAATAAACTTAGATAAAATTCAACGACTATTAATTAAAATGCACAAAAATATATTAGAGATATGTAAAAGTATTGCAAAAGAGACAATTTGCTGAAAATTCGTCATTCGTGACTATAAGAAATATTTCAAAAATTCAGCCCATGTCAAAATTTTGGCATAGTAATTGTTTTATTTAAAAAACATATCTACAACATGTTTAACATTCGGGACTATTTTCCATAAAGTTTTTAGAGAATATTATTAGCATATAATAAAGTTCTGTGATTAGCGATTGTTATAGAAAAAAAAAAATTATAAAAGATGTGAAACCTAAATACTAGAGAGCTCGTTTCTGGGACTTTGTATTGATGTAATTTTCATAGATACTAGTGTTTATTATAGTATGTAATGAAATGTTAAATATTAAAAGTTTCGAACAAATCATGAATTTGTCATTCGTTATTTGAGCGTATATTCCGAAAATCTAGCTAAATACTGAATGGAAAAATTTCGCATAATCAAAACAGTCTTTGTTTCTTAATTTGAAAACATGTCTATTCGTGACTTGTCCTTTCAGAATTATATGACATTAAGAAATAAGTCAAAAAAGCTGATTAAAAACAAAATAGTTACTAAGACCATATGAAATTGAAGTCTTAGTTGTGAAATTTATGGCATGAGCAGTGAAGCAAGCCAAAGAAATTTCGGTAGCGGCTAAAGAGCAAATATTTTCGGCGGTGGCGGCTAAACAGCTGTGAGCCGATTTTTTATTTAGATAATTCTACCGTTTACCGTATTTTTAGGTTCTACCATATGGAAGCATCCGTAGGTAGCTATAAAAATTTTTGTTTGTCACATCTTAATGCAATTTACTTTTCTCAGAATCGTTCATGTAGAGTAATAATATTTTTCAATATGTAATTGGTTATTTTTAAAATATGCATAAGTCCCTTGGAACGAATGGTTGTATGAAATTTGCTAAGTTAAATTTCTAATACTTTTTTTTTTCTACGTAAATAAAATCGAAAGTCCCTCTCTATACGGCTTTTGGGTCGGGTTTAGTGTAATGGTACAAATTGCCGTAAAATGAAAGTGTGCTACAAGATGCTTACAGATCGAATTATTAACAAACTACAAGGATAATTCGGCCGGCGATCAGACAAAGCCCTTTGGCGGCGGCGCGACTATGTTAAAAAATTCGGCGCCGCTGCTAGTCGGCTGATAAGCGGCTTGCTTCTCTGGGCATGAATCTGAACAATTTGCCACTAGTTTGTCATTCGTTACTTGAATATACATATAAATATTATCTCAATTTCGCCGCATATAAAAGAAGGGCAAGCTTTTCTTAAAAGGCAAGCTTTTTTTGAGTTATAAAAATGCAATTATATTAGACAATTTGTTAAGAATTAAATTTTAACGAAAAAGAATC
Organism: Sturmia bella; assembly: GCA_963662145.1. Lineage (NCBI taxonomy): Eukaryota > Metazoa > Arthropoda > Insecta > Diptera > Tachinidae > Sturmia > Sturmia bella. Next base: position 39,997,817 of record OY759168.1, on the reverse strand, counting down.
ATACAAATAAAAACAAACCTTTAACACAGAAAGCATTTTTGCATCGGCGGCATAAAGATGGCACATAAAGACGGAAAAATATTGACAAGATCTATACTTAGATCTAAAATAAGAAATTTCAATTACTTCTTATGGCAAATAAATAATTAAGTTCATTTATTTTATTCAATTTATTTTATTCATATATTTTTATTATTCTTTTAAGTGAATTAAAATTACAGCTAAAACAGCTCATTTGATTTGTATATTTTTGGTTTTCTTTTTAATGAATTCAATAAAAACATTTTTAAATGCCTCTATGAACGCTGAAAATTTCAAATGAGGTAACGAAAGATAAAACATGATCAATTAAACAAGACACATCAAATGAATATTTGGTGTGAAGCTATTATATATACAATATCTAGAAACAATTAAAAATCATTATAAAATACATTATTTTTATTTATTTCAGATCTTAATATAATGAAGTTATTTTAAGATCTTAATACAATGAAGTTCATGTGTTATATTTATTCCTGCCTTTAGGTGTCACCTTAAATGACCTTTACTGATGTCCATACATATGTACATTTGTATGTATGTATGTATTATGATTGGGTACAAGCCAATATGCATAAATTTAGGCTGTTGTTTTATTTAAGAATCAATCTTGTTCAGCTGTCAACTAATTTAAACATGTTACTTAAATAATTTTTTTTCAAAAACTTTTCTCCTTGTAAACATTTTATTAAAATGGAAACTTGTCAGTCAATTTGTGTTTTAATGTGATATATAAATTAACTCCATGCAAGATATCGCTAATGCTGCTGTTCTCTTTCGTTCTTGACCAATAAATTTTTTAATTTCAATTTTCATATAAACATTTAGCCCACATCCCAAGATAAAAGAATACTTAATCCAAAGAAAAAATTGTGTAAAAATATAATAGAGATTTCATGATCAAATCAAATTCCAATCGCAAGGGTTTTTTTGGACTCAGTAACAAAAACGACAATTTTGTGGTCGTGAAAAATTGAATCTGCAAACTTTAAAAGTGATCTTTTATTGTTTAGCAAGCGATATGTATGTGTACCGCCCATTACAATAATAAACACAAAACTCAGACAAACAATTTAAAAGTTTGAAAGAAAGTAAGCCACAGTGTCTGTTAACCGTTTCGGAGTTTTTTTTCTCTTTTCTTTTGAAGCGAAGTGGAAAAAACATGTGTAAAAATATTTTTAAAATAATAAAACGCAACAATAATTCAACAATTGAAGATCACAATTCCTTTTATTCGTTTTAGCACTCTGTTTGTTCTTCAAGAAATTTTCATATGCCTGACTTTTATTTGCAACAGATGATACAAACAGACATTAGGCTTATTCGTTTACTTTCACGGCGAAATGCAGCATTAGAGTTATTGCTGTGGAACAGGTTTCTAGACTTCGTGCCTGTGCGAGCAATTTTCGACGACCTTCATGAAATTCGTCTTGGGGTAAACTATGACCACGATTGAATTCACCATACCATCGATTTACAGTGGTAGTTGATGAAGCTTCATAGATGAGTTAATCCACATCGAAAGTTGTAAAAAATATTCACACGAAAGTGCTTCCGATTTAATTCCATTTTGGGGTCGAGATGAATCTTTTAAGTGACTGTAAACAACACAAATACGAGCGCTACATTTCGAAACGTTCTGAATACGTATAACCTCAAAAATGTCCAACTTTAGAATAGAACAGTCAGCTGCCAGATTCCATTACTAGCGTTGCCAGATACCGAAACATGATGGCAACACATGTAGTTGATATTAATTTGTTAAAATTATTTAATAACAGCACATACAACATGGTGTCACCTTGGTCGACAGTCGCCAACAAGTCTTTTATTCCAAAAACTTGCATCGGTATTCAAAATAATTTTAGAACAAAATTTAATGAAAAATTATTCTCAAATATACTTTAAACAGATTTTATGTTCTTAGGAACACCGGTGCTAGAATTCCTTTAACCGTTCGTTTCAACAATATGTGTTAAAGGCTCGCTAATATTTCAAAAAACATTAATTACACTACACGACAAATTGAAAAAAAAAATTTTTTTTTCTGACCATGGGTGACCACTATATTTTTTTGATGTGTTATGCCTATCTTAGTACAAAAATCATAAAAATTTAAAATTCTATGGACCAGTTTTTTTTTAGAATGTTTTTTTTTTCTAAAATATGAGATTTTCGTACAGGTTGATCCAGACCTCTGGTCATAACTGAAAAACAGAGTGTTCGCTTTTATCATGAAATACGTCAAAAAATTTCAAATTATACCAGCTTCAAGTTTTGCCAAAACTATTTTTTGATGTCTTTATTCATATTAGAGTTACAGCGTTTTTTTTTTTTGAAAAATTGCAAAATATTTGATTTAGGAAAATTTATAAAAAATATAAATTTGCAAATATTTTCTAGTTCTTATATTAATTCATATAGCTGCATGTAATAACAATAAAATGATTCCTCATTTATTAAAATCAAATCTGTTTGTTTACTTTTACTTTATTCCCCCGAAAAAGCAAAAATACCCATTTTGGCCATAAAAAACACTTGTTTTTGCTGTCATTGCCCAAAACTGAAGCAGTTGCTCACCTCAGGAGCATGCAATGGATACATATTGAAAAATAATCAAATAGTTATGTCTGTTATAAGCTACAATAAAAAGTAGACTTCATATTTTCGCACTCTTTTGCTACCCGCTACCTGCATACTCCTGCGAAAATACACATTTTCACCAAAAAAAAAAAAAAAAAAATAAAAAAAAACCCTCTTCTTGCCGTTATTGCCTAAAATTTTGACTATAGCCTGTCTTGGTGGCATGCAATAGGTACCTGTATGTGTATATCTCAATGAATAATCAAATCATTATGTTTGTTATAAACTACAATAATAAGTAGACTTCGCATTATAGCACCCTTTTGCTGCCTCGAAAGCAAAAGTAAGTATATCTCAATAAGTACCTTCTTCTTGGTCTCAGCCTTAAAAATTTTGTATATATATAATTTTGCATATATGTACATATGTATATAAGTTTTGCTCTAGTTGGAATTTTACGGCAACAACACTCAAATGAAGAAATCCCAGAGAACAACTCTTTTTTCCCCAATCCGGTTCGAAGGACCAATGTTACTGTGAAAATAGTTTTGGACACTGGCTGGAAAATTAGGTGAAGTCACTCTGTGAGCCAACCGCGTAAACAAAATAAATCCTAGTTGAAAATCGTACTTTTATTTTGTTTACTCGAATAATTCAAAATACAATAGAAAAATAAAAAGAAATAAAACCAAGAAATTAATATTTTGAATTAGAATAGTAGATATGAATATTTATTGTTACCTGTTGTCATAGGAATCCAAAGTACAAGTGTCTTACATGAAATTTTAGCAATCGGAACCAATATGGTAGGCTTTATTAATTAAGCTGTCATTAAATTTTAGGCGTTGCTTAGGACAACTTTGAGCTTATGTTTATAAGTGAAAAGAGGGATAAATAAATCCATCCCTGTTACTAATGCCAAAGGTTTAGTTATCCACTTTTGGCATTAACAATAACTTTACTTTACAATCTTATTTTGCAAGAGACTTTTAATAAGGCACGCTTTTAAGCGCAGTAATAGAAACGAATTACAAAATTTAGTTTTGGTTTGGCTGAAGTAGCGTTATGCTCCAGTCACTAATAAAATTATGACTTACCTCTCCTAAATCAGAACCAACAACGGCTTCCAAATCCACAATCTTTGACTTTGTAATATTGTAAACATAAATGATATAATATTATTTTTTGACATACATATTTCGTTTGAAATAATTTTTATTTTGATTCCGGAATATGAAATCAGGGACTGAAGCATCGCATTCGTTATGGAATAAACTCTGGGGTAAAAGTAATATAAAACAAAAGCAAAATAACTAACTAGCACAATGTATAAGCAACGGAATTCGTTCGATTACGAATGCTACGTTTTGGGCCCCGGGTTGATTTACAAAGACAGACTTATCAAGCAAAATCAACGCTGAAAAACATAAAATCAACCTTGCTTATTTTCTATCTATAGGGAATTACTTCTGAAGGAAGTATAAATGAAATCTTGCTCTATACGAATTCACCTCATTTAATGTATTCCATAATCACATAAACATTAATTATCACTCAACTCCATACATTTATTGCTGGCTCTCTTTTTTAGGGTTCCGTACTCATCAGAGTGAAACGGAACCCTATTACGGAGACAAGTACGTCCGTCCGTCACAGCGTCCATTCTCCGAAACGGTACGAGCTAAAGAGCTGAAATTTTCACAGGATGTTGTTGTACCTTGCCGCTACAACAACAAATACTAAAATCAACAACAAGTCAAAAACTACCAGGTGTCCCCATACAACGAAAAGTTACAATTAGCCATAACTCTCGAACCGTAAAAGATAGAGAGCTGAAATTTGCACAGTGTATGTATTTATAGATGTTCTACAACAACATATACTAAAAGCAACAACAATCCGAAAACTACCAGGTGTCCCCATACAACCAAAGTTACAATTAGCTATAACTCTTGAACTGTAAAACATAGAAAGCTGAAATTTGCATAGTGTATGTATTTATAGATGCTTGTCAACAACAAATGCTAAAAACAACAACATGTCGAAAACTACCAGGTGTCCCTATGCAACGTAAAAAACATTAGCCGTAACTTTCAAACTGTAAGAGATAAAGAGATGAAATGTGCACAATATATTTACTCGCTTACAATAACAAATGCTAAAAGCTACAACAAGTCGAAAACTACCAGGTGTCCCTATATAACGTAAAGTAACAATTAGCCGTTACTCTCGAACAGTGAGAGATATATATTCACATATGCTCCACAACAACACTTGCTAAAAACAACAACAACTGTAAAACTACCAGGTGTCCCTTTACAACGTAGAGTAATAGCTATAACTCTCGAACCGTAAGAGATAGAGAGTCGAAATTCGCACAGTGTATGTATTCCCAGATGCCTTACAACAGCAAATTACAAAAACAACAACAAGTGGAAAATTACTAGGTGTCCCCATACAACATAAAGTAGCTTTGAAAACAGAGAGATGAATTTTATAAAATATACATATGTATTCACATACGCCATTCCATACATACATTACGCATACATACGTACGGAACCCTAAGAGTGCGAGCCAGCATCGTACTTGACTCAATTTATTTTCATAACTCTGCATTTGCAACTGCAAATGTATTGACATTCTTTGCAGTGAAATCATATTTCATTCAACTGCATAAATTTATTTGTGCTTGAGTTGTATTAATGCTACTATTTGCTCTGCCTAGACCAGGGTAGTTCTTCTCAAAAACCGGCAAATACTTTCCTACAGTTTCAGCTTCCTGAACACATGCAACATTACTATTCACCTTGTCTTGATGACGCTTTGTCTGGCAGTTGCGATGTTCAGTGCTATTGAAAGCAATAAATTTAAGGGTGGCTTCTTTGCCCAAAAAAAAAAAAAAAACAGTGATGGATTAAATGCTAAATGCTGTGAATTTTACCTGTCTGTTTTGCTAGTGGCTTAACTTTAACACACACAAGCACTCAAACACACACACGCACAAACGCACACAGGCGCGCACAACAAATGCATTTGATATTTGAAAGTATTTTTTTCTCCCTGTCGACCGAAGTCAGCTTACAATTAACAATTCACCCTCTTTTTAGCTTTTTATTGTGTTGTTTTTCGTAGCATTTCGCACGTTACTGTGTCTTTTTGTGCACCGGTTTTATGCTGCTGCATGGACTTTATACCTTCTGTCACATTAAAGTGTGAGCATTATGATGGATTATGTTATTAATATTAAAACAATATTGAGCTCGTACGTGTGCGAGAGTGAGGTTCGCTTTCTAATGCTAAGAAATATGTTGGTAAATATTTGAAAAACTACTGACAGATCGTGGGGCCGGGTACTGGTTAAAAAATTGACACATGCCATGTTAATGAACTAAAACATTGATAAATGAGATTCTCATACTGGAGTTGCTGTAGGATATGCCACCGGAAACGTAAAAAAGTTACATCAAGGCAAAATTATAAATTGAGCTTTAAAATCGAGCCAAGAAAATTGCTCAATTTGCTAATAAAATCCGGAATCATTTTAAATAAAGTTCTAAATTGTTTAAATCATGCCAAATTTGCTTGTTGGGTACTATGTTGCTCTTTGTTAAGCCTAAGTGGGCTCTTTTGGTGCTGATGAACGTTGTGGTGCATATGAAATAGCCATGGGATAAATGTACTCCAGCCAGTAAGTCTTCAACTTTACTTTCTACATCTTCTTTAAAAATGTTGATGGCTCCAATTTTATCACAAAAAACAATTTTCAATTTTTAGCCTCAAGCCTGGCAAAATTATTAGCAATTGTACGAAATGAAGTTGGACTGTAAAGTTAAAATTAATGTGTAAAGAGTTTATTTTAAATCAGATCATCAGTTTGTAACCGAAAGTTTTTCATATTTGAATTTCACATTGTAATTCTTTTCGGTATAAACACAGTATTTTCTCTGAAAAGAGGTGATAACATATGATCGGCCGGCTTTTTTCAGACGGTCTTATATCATTAATGCCCAGAAGCTGCCCTGGGGACATTAAATATATTACCAGGAACGGAAAAATATTACTATTTTAGTTTTAAAAGCTAATACATACATACATATATGTTTTCTGTATTAAAAGTTTGTTTGAGCATTTCGGATTCTCATTTTTTTCATGAGAATTTTGGAATAAGTAGTTGGATTACAAATATTCCTTTTAGATTTTTCAAGTCCACATTGATGAGTTGAATAGCATCAACGAAATGGCGGCGGCGACATATAGATGGCTGAAAAAGACAGAAAACATTAATAAATTCTACTTTTAGATCTAAAATAATGCATTTCAATCGCTCGTAAAGCAAATAAATAATTAAACTCATTTTTGGAAAACAATTTTGCATCTTTCATCTTTTTGTGCGCTTTGACAATTAGCTGCTGTCATTTTCTTTTATTTTTTCTTAGCGTCAACAGAAATTAAAAAAAAAATCCAAATAAATAAATAAATTTTATAAATTTAATGAATGAATTCATTTGAAAAATATAATAAACAAAACTACAAATAAGTACATATGTATGTATATAAAATATACAACTTCAATATTTTATTAATAAACAAACAATGCGCGGGTCTTGTCAAAGTTTTTATTGTGACATACACTTTTTGTTTTACGCTTCTCTTTCAAAGTTATAAACGTCACGCAAAGCAACAAAGTTTTATCTAACACGGCCTGAACTGACTCACTGTCAGTCAAGACGCTGTTGCTTAGAAACAGTAAAGAACCCAGTTCGAAGCAACTGGATGCTGATGATCGTTGTAGCGAAGGTATAACAGCCATAGTATGTCCCCTATCAAATTAATCCTCAAATTTATTTTTCTTATCTTCTATGGAAATGTTTATCAATATAAATATATCACTTGTCACCAATTTAAAAAATTTGTTTTCAATTTTGAGGAGATAACAGTGAACTAAAGCCCATACAGTACAATAGCTAATCAGTGGTAGTACGTTATGAAGTTCAAGGGAGGTCCTTTTTACAGCTTACCATCCATTATCCTGGGTCTATTTGTGTTAACAAAAATATGTCGAAAATGTGCCATCGATTTTTCGTTCGTTTTTATCATCAGGAAAAAAAGTTCCTCCACAACATTTGGAAGAAATCATTTTCAAGGCGTCCGATTTTTATTTTCTTTTTTGCATGATAGTCGTCTTAAGGAGGATAGTCGATCTTGAGAACAACAAATTCTTGGGGGTCGGTCATATATTAGATAACTCTATTATATTGGTGGAAAATTTTGTTCTTGAGGTGTTCAAATACCCGATGATTGCTTTCTCCTAAATATTTTTGTCGAACACACACCCACTCCATACCACGTCTTCTTAAAAGGATTTCCATACAAAAATAAAGAATTTTTTATTTTTGTATGAAAATCCTTCTAAGAAGACTTGGTATAGAGTGGGTGTGTATGGAGTGGTTTTGATGTGTAGTGGAGGTTATTTTATTCTACCAGAGGCTATGGAAAAATCACAATACCGATTGATAAATCCACATTTGAAAAGCTGGTGTTTATGAATGGAAATAAGAACTTTCTTGAATAAAAGTATTTTGTATTTAGTTTTTTAAATACATATTTTTGTTACACTGTATTTTGTATTTCAAATATTTGCTTTTAGAATGCAGTATTTTGTATTTTAAATACGTGGAGAGAAAGTATTTGTATTTTGTATTTTAAATACATAGAAGCATGTATTTCGCCCAGCACTGCTCACTGTATAGATGTGAAGAAAAATAAAAGCCCAATAAGCATTTTGGCTGGAATTCAAGTGGAATTACATTTGAAATGAATTCACAATTCCAGTTTCCAGTGTTGAATAACAGTTGAAACACTGTTGAATTCAATAGCGAATCCAGCAAAATTAACCATTGAATTACAGTAGATTAAAACAGTACCTTTACAGTGTAGTTGCAGCCTTGAATAACAGTGTGATGCAAGTAAAACCGAACCTGTTTTTACCACAAATAACATATGCTTCAACCAAATTTGTTGTTGTTTTTTAACAAACTTCAAATGGACTGGAAAGAGGATGGATTTTAAATATAATTCAAGCTTAGATTCACACTGGAATTTCAATATTGGAATTCACAAAAAATTTGTGCTTATTGGGAGAGTTACAAGACGAACAAATTTTGTGTGTATTAGAGGCTTGTTTGAACATTTTTGGTTATCATTTTGTTCATAGGAATTGTGGAATAAGCAGTTAATTTTGAAACATTCTTTTAAGAATTATTCAAGACTACTGATGAGTTGATTAGCATCAACGAAATGTCGGCCGCACATAGAAAATCAATGAAACAGCAGCGGCTGGAAAATACAACAGACATTTATAAGCTCAATTTTTAGGCCTAAAATAATCTATAAAATTGAGAAAAAAGTTATTGGGGAGATAATCATACCACTAACCCAACAGGAGGCTTAGCTTTTACATATAAATACACTCAGAATATTTGTGCAGTAACCGTAGTTTATTCTAGAAGTAATCAGTGCAGTTATTTTTAAATGGCAAAACGTTTAAAAAAGAATGAAATTTTGATTTTAACTGGTTTGTACATTTGCTGAAAATACCAACTACAGATAAATACGGATTTTCGCTGACAGTTAATAATGACAATAGTAACTTATGTTACGCATATATGAAGGAACCCAGCTGTTATTAAAACGTTATACATATTTATAATTTGGTTTCTACATACATATGTAACATACATACTCTTTACTTAAATTGATTGTTGTTGAATTTGTTTGTCTGATTGTTGCGATGGCTGAGTAGGAGGTATGTCAGCTGCTTTCAAGTCGCGATGTTGCATGTTCGAATCTCAACAGAGGCTTTGCAGTATAAAAATTAAATTATCGAATTGAAAAAGAAGATAATACAGATAGAAAACTATAATGAAATAAAATGGCTACTTAAGAAAAAATAAAAAAATGTTTACCAAGTTTATTACGCATAAATTATTTGACAGTTCGAATAAAAGAAAAATCATTATTTTTACCGATTGGGTTCCGTAGATTTTTTAACATTTAAATTCAAATGAAGTACTAAGTAAATTTGAATGAAAAACAAGTAGGATGGTTTTTAAATGAAGCTTCATTTATTTAAAGAGTGTTTTCAGTTAATTTTACTGACAAAGTTCTCTGAGTGTAGCACATTTTGTTTTATCTTTGGTACATCGAATTGAAATGGTTGAATGATTTGATGAGTTTCTTTTAGAAAGAATTATTTTTCCGACCATTTGCACTTTCTTCAGATGTAAACTTTTCAATAACGCTACCACACATGGAGAAAAACAGATATTTTTAGCCTGCTGAACAGCTTATAGCTCAGCTTTGGCATAGATAGCTTTAGCTGAGCCTCAACTTTATAGGGAAGTAGTGCAAATGGTCTTCAAATGTAAGAATTAACGTTTATTTTCAAAGAATTTGTTTTATTATACTTCAACATTAAACTTATTGTTTAAGGTGGGATCAAACGATTGCCGCAATGCACCAATTTTTGTTATATTTTGTATGCCAATCGCGTGAGAGCACAATTTATTGGCTCATGCGGCAACCAAAGCGAATGTTGTTCCTATTTGTCCCAATCAAATACAACCCTGATGCGACAACCGTGTGAACACTTGACATAAAACTAATCATCAATAAACATTCTAAAAATGTAGCAATATTTATTGTGTTCTCATGCGGCAACCAAAGTAGGCAATACGCTCCAATAATATACGTATGTTTTTATTTATTTAGTTTCAAAATTGTTTAAACGCGTCTTCCAAACATAATTCTTGCTTTTCAGTCAGTAAAATTCAATTGTTGTTACTAATAATTTTTTGCTTTTTTTTTTAGCTCGCACAACATTATAATAATAGCCGAAGTATTTTCTTTCGTTTTTAAGGAACAAACCATATTTTTAACATTTAACTCTTTTTTTTTTTTGCAAAATAAAGTTTGTCATCAGCTACAACAGCTGTTTCTCAGAGTTGCCGTATAATATTTATAACAATCGTGTGACTATAATGCGGCATTTGTTGGTACTAAATTGTTTTGCGGCAATAAAATTTCAGTAAAATGTGACAATCATGTGATGGCAGAGAATTTAATGGGAACACATTTTTTATTGTGCTCCAATTTAGCCCAATAAAAATTGTGTAAAACTGGTGCATTGCAGCAGTCGTGTGATTCCACCTTTAGGGTTTTCGCTTATTATTAAGCAGTGTAAGCAAAGCATAAAAATCATCAATACATATAAATTGCTTTCTTCTTTATTTCGAATGAGAAAAGCGCAAAACCCATTTATAGCATATGATGCTTGCGAGCGAGCGCATCGCATCGCAAGCAATCAACTTCACAGCACGTGAAATAAAAGACCAGAGACACATAAATAAGCCACCTTCTGTCTAATAAATTTTCACAAAGTATAAGTTCTTATTACAACTCAATTGAATAGAACTCATTTAACCACCCAACAAAACCCATTGACAGGGTTGTTGGACATGTGTGTGTGTGTGTGTGTATGTATTTTTACCTTTATGTTGCCATTTACTCCTGTAGCGATTTATGCCGATACTACATTGAAATACTCTGAATGTTATTAATAAATTTCATTTACTTACCTCTACAACATACTCGAACAAATGAGGGTTAACTGCCTTCATTTAAACATCTGGTAAAATTTTTGCTCAATGAATTGTAGTCAGCCGCTGTTGTGTGTACGTATGTATGTATTTGCAAAAAGAAAATTGTAACCAATTTTAAAATAGATTGTAATTGAATGCACTTGTAGCATTTGGATTTTAATGTATCGCATTTTATATCCTGTTGTAAAAGTTGATTTTTCGCAAACGTTGTTGCTGGCTGTTCTCTTGCTGTGTGTTCGTGCTCAACGGAATGGTGTTAATTGTTTCAAACTTTAATGGTTTTCAAAACACTTGTCTAATTCCAAATAGGTATTGTTGATGGTTCAATAAATATAAAAACTAAATTACTTGACCATCTGAGTGGATTTTTTTTTGGTTGTTTTTTTTTGGTATTGACTCTTTTAAGTAAAATTTTTGCCAGTTTGTACTGTTTAATACATTTTGCGAAATCAATTTGGGGATACAGAACAGTTGAAAAATTTGAAATTTGGCCAAGAAATTCTACTCAGAAAGAGTAGTTGATTTTTCACAATTAAGAATTTATTATCGTTAATTATTTTATCAGGTTTGAGCTCGATTTTTACTTCTTCAGAATGGAGAAAGGCTTTTTGTAGTAAAACTGTAGTGATTAAACATTTTCAAAGAAGGCAGGAAAAGAAAAGTACCCTTACAGGCTGGGGTACATGCCATATATACCAGTCAATTTTTTTAATTCCCCGCTTTGTCTTCCTTGCATTGTTTCACATATGAATAAGCAAAAACGTTCTACCAATTGTCTCCTTTAACTCTTGTGTCTAAAATACAACACCTTTTTGGTCTAATTGTGCCACCCTCCTTGTAAGCAATCATCTCCAAGAGAATGAGCCAAATGGAAAGGCAGCTGTTTAACATAACGGAGGACACCAAAATTACACACCACGCTGGTACGTGGACTCGAATGTTTGTGAATGTGAGTGTGTATTCGATTTCGGCCTGCCAAAACAAGAATTGATGCATGTAAAATATTTCAGGAATTTTTCAATCAATTTTAATTGGCACGCATGCCATCAATATTCCGCTTATAAAACATTTACACACACACATTTTAGATTTATTTATTTTTCTCATTTTATTATTTAACAAATAAATATTTTAAACACCAAACCAGATGCAGATGATTTTCTTTTACTTTTCCAATTTTAAATTATCAACAGCACATGAATACAGGGCATATACATACATATGTACATATTTATGTATGTACACGAGAAGGAAAGAAAGGCGACCGGCAGCAGAAGCAGCAGCAGCAGCTTCTTCTAAAGCAACGCACAATATTTTCATCGTCAGGATTTTTAATTAGAAAATATTTAGATGTTCCAATGAATACCCATTTATCTTGGCAAATGTTTTAGACCATAATACATATGTACATGCAACATACATAAATATCTCTGCTTAGCGAGCAAAAGGGCAATTTCAAATATTTTCTTATCATCTTTATTTGTTTTAGTCGATTTTATCAATTGAAATGAAAATTCAAATACTTCTTTTCCAATGCGACAGATTTCCGAAAAAGAAAATTTTCTATGATAAGCAAAATATGTGTCATTTATGCAATAAATTATTTTAAATGAGCACTAAGGGTATTTTTTTTCCTCTTTCCCGATAATATACAAGTAAAATATTAAGTTGTGTGTTTTTAAGTTCTGCTGTTTTCACCATATCACATGTGTGTGTGTGTGTGTACAAACGCACTTCTAATGGCTGAAATTTCGTATGAGCGGGTGTTTTATTGGTTTTTATATTTTGTAGTGTCACATACAAACTGACTTGCAAGAACATTAAACAACTGACGTTTATTGTCTTTTACTGAGGGCTTTTCAAGAAGGTCATGAAACATTTAGTACATAATGAATTGGTTGGTGATGCTTTGTTTGGTGGGACATGTTTGTATTGGGGGTGGGCAAGAGATAATTCGTTGCAAGAGGAGAATACTAAAAAGGTATATTTTTTTATTGAAGAAAAAAAATCAAATTTCAAAAATTTTGAAATAATAGATATTCCAAAACAATTTCCAGTTTTATTGTTTGCTTATAAGGTGGCACTCATTCGTAATACGTATTTTCTTTCAGATGATAATTTTTATGCGTTGTGTGATAGTTAGGCGATCCATTTTCGCCATTGTCAGGTTTTCAACTGAAAAGAAAAAAATTGGTTTAACAACTTTTGAGTTTGACAGATGTCGAATATAAGTCCTATACTTTTGAAACCACAAAATGGATAATCCGTTATTTCATTTAATCGCTCTATTTAGTTTCAATTTTCTTTTAATCAGGTATGTTCTGAAAATCACTTTTCACGAAAGTGATTTGAAATCACTGAAATGGTGTTCTGTGCACAAAATCTTTAGTAATTTCGTGATTTGAAACCGGTCAGCTAAACGACTAATGATTTTAAATCACTTGCACATGTTTTGCAATTATTTTGTTAGAAAGCATATAAAAAACTTACTGATTACTTATTCATGCCATAATATTATATCTTTTATATAAAATAAATTGAAAAAATCACAAAAAAATACTTTTGTTCATAATCTTCGTGATTTACTTTTTACCTTTTAGCAGTCAGCTGTTTTGTTCGAAAATATATTGTGGTTACCTGATTGTATGAGCCAAATGAATTATTGACAATGTATTCAATTAAATAAATTATTTTAAACAAAAGTTAATTAAATTTATAATTGATGTTTTAATTTTATGAATAGTTTCGAATTTTAATTGCTAAATTCAATGATATAAAGCAAAAAATGTATGTACAGTCGAACTTCCATAACACGAACTTCTCTAACTCGAATTTTCTCTAACTCGAACTAATTTTGTTGGCAGTAGCGTTAAAAGAACAAATCACATACAATTTTCCTTCCGTAACTCGAACTGCCAGAAGTCGAAATTCTCCATAACTTGAACAAAAAACATACACATGAACTCTATAACTCGAAGAATTTTGCTTGTTAAATTGGGGTTTTGTTTTTGTTTTAGTTTTGGTTTGTTTGTTTTACTCTCTTTGGTTGCTTGAGCTGGTTTGTATACTTTTGCATGCTATTTTTGCTCAGTCACTTATTTCAGAATATTTTACTTAACTGTAAATTTTTAAATACATATGTATATGAGTACATATGCTTGTTCTTTTATATTCTTAAGTATGTAGTTTTTTATAAGAGGCTATTTTAAATAAAAACACATGATACAAGAACCTTTTATTCTATTTTGACGAAAAATTCTGCAACTCGAAGTCTCCGTAAGTCGAAGTTTTTTTTTTTTTGGGATAATGGTGATTCGAGTTATGGAAGTTTAACTGTATATTACAAAAATACCTAGTTTAGAACAGTGGCAACACTCTTGTTATACCCTTCACATAAATGTGTAAGGGTATATATAAGTTTGTGATTCCGTTTGTAACGCATTGAAATATCCATCTAAGACCCCATAAAGTATATATATTCTGGATCAGCATCAATAGCGATTACGATTGAGCGATGTCCGTCTGTCCGTCTGTCCGTCTGTCCGTCTGTCCGTCTGTCCGTCGGTCCGTCTGTCCGTCTGTCCGTCTGTAGTCGTTGAAATACCGTTTCTGAGAAAACGGTTTGAGATAGAAACCTCATTCTTTCGCTAAAACGTGTGACACCCCGGTAGTGGGTCTGCTATTGAAATTCAGTAAGATAGGTCCGCGGATAGCCGAGATATATTCAAAAAACCGGGTTTTGAGGGATATTTTGTGTAATTTTTGTATTCAGATTTTTGAAAAAAATTTTTTTCTTAAAAACTAAATCATATCATTTTTAGTAATCATTAAATCCTAGAAATGAAGGAATTTTTGAAATCGGCCCATATATATCCGAGATATAGCGTCTCCCGATTTTTAAAGAAATCGGCTTTATTAGCCAAATAAGACAACCTTTGGCACCGAAGATCAATCAAGATGGTATATATAGGCTATTTAGAGGCAAAAGTGGAAAATTTTTTCACATCGGCCCATATACACTCGAGATATAGCGCCTCCCGTTTTCTCAAGAAGTCGGCTCTAAAAGCCAAATAAAACAACTTTTGGTATCAAAAATCGATTAGAATGGAACATATAAGGCGTTTAAAAGCAAAATTGGAAAATTTTTGAAATCGGTCCATATATATCTGAGATATAGCGACTCCTGATTTTTCAAGAAATCCGCTCTTTAAGCCAAATAAAGCAATTTTTGGCACTAAAAATCAATCAGAATGGTACATATAGACTATTTAGAGGCAAACGTGGAAAATTTTGGACATCGGCCCATATACACTCGAGATATAGCGCCTCAAGTTTTCTCAAGAAGTCGGCTCTAAAAGCCAAATAAAACAACTTTTGGTACCAAAAATCGATCAGAATGGTACATATAAGGTGTTTAAAAGCAAAATTTGAAAATGTCTGCAATCGGTCTATATATACCTGAGATATAGCGTCTCCCGATTTTTCAAGAAATCGGCTCTATAAGCTAAATAAAACAACTTTTGGCACCAAAAATCAATCAGAATGATACATATAGGTTAGTCAGAAGCAAAACTGGAAATCTTTTTGTCATCGGCCCATATATGTTCGAGATATAGCGCCTCCCGATATCTCAAGAAGTCGGGCCTGGAAGCTAAACGAAACAGTTTTTTTGCACTAAATATTTGTCGGAATGGTACATACAGGCTGTTTAGGGGCAAAATTAGAAAATTTTTGGACATCGGCCCATATGCACCCAACTTTTGGTACCAAAAATCAATCATAATGGTACATACATACATATGTATATAATATTATATACATATGTATATAATATTTGCGATCATGTATGAATGTATGTATGTATGTATGTATGTATGTATGTATGTATGTATGTATGTATGTATGTATGTATGTATGTATGTATGTATGTATGTATGTATGTATGTATGTATGTAGATACGTTTGTATGCATGTAGGTATGTATGTATCTACATATGTATGTATGTATGCGTGCAAGTATGTTAGCATAAACAATTTTTTTGCTTTGGTGTAAAAATGTGTATGTATGTACATATGTATACACGAGCTTGAAAATGAAAGTGATATACAGAATTGTTGAAAAAAGGGTACGCAATGAAATTCTTTTAAACAATTGCGTCTTCAAATTCATTCACACAAAAAATCATTTTGGGTTTTCCTACGTACTTACATATGTACATACACACACACACATGTGTATGATGATACGCAATAGATCATCAACAACGTGCACAAGAAAAAAATAATTTTGTAAAAGCAAGCAATGTAAATATGTATGTATGTATATATGTATGTATATATGTATGTATATAATCATTGTTTTATGGAACACACTGAAAATATTCAATAATAAAGAATTTATTTTAGAGTTTTCTATTATAGATACATACATATGTACGTATGCATGTACCCACATACGTAAGTAAATTGAGAAGCAAATCACACTTAATGGCAATGTTTAGCATTATAATTCAAAAATAATGCAATTATATGCAATTTTTTGTTAAATAAATTTTACTATAAAGTTAACTGATAAATAATTAAGAAATACATTTTGCTTTTCTTTATTTCATTGATATTAAAAAGAATTGGTGTCACCCAGTGGTTGAACTTGAGCATATTAAGAATTATTTAAATAAAAGTTTTGCAGCCTGTGTTAAATCCCGGTAGTGGATCTGATATTGAAATTCAGAAAAAATCGGCCCATTTAAAAGCCAAATAAAACAACTTTTCGCACCAAAAATCAATCGGAATGTATGTACCATTGTGAAGGGTATTTAAGATTCGGCCCAGCCGAATATAGCACTCTTACTTGTTTTTGTATTTGTTTTCTTTTGTTTAACTTTCCGCGTCTTTCCTCTTTATAATTGTATAATTATGTATGTAAACAAAACGAACCAGCTGTTTATTCGTGATTTCGAAAATAGAAAAGCACGCCGAAAACTCTTAAATCTCGTGATTTTCAGAACACCAAGAAATCACCTCCGTGATTTTGAAACCGTTCGTGATTTTAAATCACCGTAATTTCAGAACAGGTCTGAATGTCTCGTTTATTTTATGTATTTATTGCAAAGTTTTTCGTTTACCTTTGATGATGTTCGTACAGCAACTTCAGGGCTGTTGATCAGCTGCCATACTCAGACATATCAACTATAGCAATAAATCGAACATCAAGTAATTTATGTAGGGAGTTAATTTAAACTTGCATCATTATTTCTCTAGAAATTTCTTTTGATCTTTAATCAACACTTGTTGATGTTAATTTAACATTGAAAATTCTTCAGTGCTAAGAACTAAGATTTGTAGTAACACAGGGCTAAAACAACCCACAGTAGATTTTTCGTATTTTTTAAGAATAATATTTATAATAATATTTATAATAATAATTTACTTAGATTCAATATTAATCGTGTGTTTTCAAATTCATTCGATATTCTTTTAATCTTTTCCAACAACTTCAAAAACTATTTTAAAAACATGAAAACTTTAAGAAAATAACATGTTAGAATATATGTATAAAAACAATACAAAGTGTTTAATAAAAGGTATCCTACATTACCTAATAGAACTTAAATTAGTACGTAAGTTGTACAAAAATTTATGAGATAAAATAATTATATAGAAAAAAGTTTTTTAAAGGTATATATTTTGTGCAGCCATACACGGTGATCATTCGACCGAAATACTGAATTACTGCCTACCAATTTAAGTTTATTGATTTTAAGTTACAGTGCTCTGTCGTTACTCCACTTTAATATTCTTTCTGTTGAGGTTCACAACACGTTCGTACTTCACTCAGCAGCTTTTCATTCGCAGCATTCCCTATATTTCTCTCCAGTAGTTAACAAAGGCTTTTCTCCTCTCATTACTGTATAATTTTGTTCTGCTGTAAACCCTGAAAAATGGTTCAGGACCTATAAAGGACCATACTGCGCCTTCTTTGGCTAAGCAGTTCGCCCTTTCGTTACCCTGACATCTTTTATATCCATAGGAAATTTAATATGTTCCCCAGTGATACAGCCTGAAGTAGTTCGTAACATTCCTAAGCTAGCCTTGACTAGCATGAGTAAGATGTCAGGTCTTTTAGAGCTGCTTGACTGTCAGAGAGGTTGCGTCGACTCTAGTTGTATTCCTATGTAAGCATTCAAAACTCTAAGGCATTGACCTCTGTCTAGAAAACTGTGGCTGTTTTTCCCATTAAAATCGCCTGCTGAAAGTTAGGACCAATTATTCCAGCTCATGCACTGCCAGTAGCCAATTTGAAGCCATCGGCAAACCAGAAATTTAAACCCTATTTTACAAATAATTTATTATTTCCTCGGGTGTACAATCACTAATGACTACTTTGAAATTCCTTGTTTATGTTAGTGTTTTGTTCATTCTCTTAAAGACTGCAAGTCTTGGCGCATCTCAGGAAATTTTCAGGACACGAAAATGTTCTGCGAGGTTATCCTCCTTGAGTGTGAGCAGATCAGGTAGTATGAGCACTGCCCTAGCCACCTCTGCTCTCAATCTAATATGAAGAGGAGTGCCTTTTGCCAGCAGTTCCATTGCAGCTGTTGGACAGGTTTTGAGAAATACAGTGATAACCAAACTAACGATTCTGTTTAATATGTTAGGCACCAATTGAGTTTTGAACTGGTCTACTTTTGGCCAACATGCCTGCTCTTAACCTGTAGGTAACCATTGGAACTTTGATGATGCTGCAGGACCAAGCATTCACTTTTGGTCGAGTATCCCTTGTTCTACCATACAGCTTTTGATGTGCATATGTTATCCTTAAGGATTTATTTGTAACGTATGATAAGTGACTGTTCCACGTTAATGTTTTGCTGGGATTACTTCGAGATATTTTATTTTGTCAGATTGCTTGATTTCCACTGTCCACAATTTCTGGGCACCAATGCGAGACTTCTTCCTATCGGTAGAAGCCATCAGCGTCGGTTTTTTTTTATTAATCGTTTTAAAGTTCTTGCTTTTCACACCATTTTGTTGCGAAATCTGTGTGCATGTATTCCCCAATATAAGTTTTGAATTAACCTGTAATTATTATAAAGAGATCGTCAGCAAAGCTTTGATTTTCATGACCAAGGTCATCAAGGTTTTCTAATAATTCATAAAACTTCTGAGCACTGCCTTTAGTCATCCTCGCGTTCGGTTTTCTTTTCCTTGCTTCTCAGATAATGATTCGTCTATTCGATTATCATCCTGAGTATTCACTTTCTGGTCATCGCCTGCTCAATACACTCGAACGGTATGTTATAGAAAACTTTAGATACATCAGTACAGATGGTAGAGATTTTGCGCAATTATACACGTTGAACACTCGAGTGAAATATCACAATGTATGTGCTTACAAAATTGAGCAAAGTTGTTGGCATTCATCAATTTTTTTTTCTTTTTTTTGCTATTATTATACGACATATTTTTTCCCTTACCCAATAAATATCTGTCGTTTTAAACATTTCTAATTCATTTAGTTAATAACTTCAAAAACTTGATTCTACTTTAATAAATTTTTTACGTACATACATTTATCATTTATAGGATTTTGTTTTGTTGTCTCGTCGACTCGCTGTTTGATTTTTATTACAATTTTAAATATTTTAAACATACACATACTTATGCATGCGTATGTCTTTTTATTTTCTTGCTCAAGTATGCATGTATTTTCAAATAAATTAATGTCTTTTAACATTTGAACTCTAATCTTTGTAAGCCAGACGTAAACAAACCTAAATTATACATATGTACTTATAAGTAGTTATTTATTAAATTAAAAAATCTACTTTGACATATAAAAAATTCTTGACAGAAGTAGAATTTTATTTACTGTACAAAAAATAGAAGAAAGTGTCTCCAAATTACCAGCTTGACGTTTATACCGTTGACTTATTTGTACACATTGTCAATGTCATTATGTCACATTATGTCATTAGAATCATCTAGTCAGTCTAGAATTGCAAGTCCCTAACCAGGTGGATTTTCTTTGTCAGTCCCATGATAAATGTCAATAGAAAAAGTATACGGGGGGTGTCATAGAATTCTATCTTATTGGAATAGGTTTTGATTTGGACATAGAAACAAATTTTTTTAGTGTCATGAAATCCATTATTATCGGTTTTTTAGTCGAACCAGGCAATAATTCTAGTTAATTGAAACAAATCTCTGCAGGAGATTGAGAGGTAATTTGCTAAATGCTGCTAGTGCAATTACTAGTACTAGTTCTAAATGTGCTAGAGGTTTTATAGACAGTAACCAGTATTTCAAGTAGTTCATGTCTAGATTGGTTTTTTTTTCAACAAACACAAAACTGCGAAGCTTTTTGCTTGTCTGCAGAAACATCCAGAGCCTTCGGCAGGAATCGAACCAGCGACCTCGGGGACGACTCTTAGTAGGCCACTCTACCAATGCATCCATCGAGGCGCCATGATAATGTTACTGGTAATCCAAAATGACAACTCTCCAATCTACGCTTGATATACTTTTCCAATAAGTTGACCGCCAAAAAGGATACGCGGACTTTAGCATTCGCAAATCCGTTTTTTTTCTTTATACTTTAAAGCTTATTTCTTTATTGGAAAAATGGAAAAGAGAATTATTTTGGTTTGCAACAAACACACGTAATTGCCTTAATTTAAATTTTATTATTGTTCGAAAAGAGGTTAAAAGGAACTGAGTATTTTTTTGAAAAAAATTATTTCTTCCTCTTTTCGAACAACTAAATGAAGTTATTGCTGGCTATTTCAAAGGATATGTTTCGCCCTTTCCTTCTCCTCAATACAGAATCTGCCCAGAGTTCTTAAACGAAAAAAGAAATGTTTGCTGTGTTGAAGGTTTGTTTGAATATTTCTGATTCTGTTCATGGGAATTATGAAATAAGATAAGATCTACTGATGAGTTGATTAGCACCAACGAAATGTCGTCGGCATATAGACAGCTGAAAAATACAACAAATATTTTTTGAAAAGGTTCATTTTTGGACCTGAATAAGTAAACGCTGAATTTTAGATGCAATTGAATAGAGTATATTTTTTGCAAGATCTTGTAATTTTATGGACAAGCATTTTGTAGATTTAAAAAAAAAACCTTTTTTATGCGTAATAACTTATAAAAATACGAGTTAATTTAACTTGTCCCAGAATACCTGGCAGGCGTGGATCCAGGGTGGGGTGGGATATTTACTCCCCTCCCTCCCTTCCCCCCCTCCCTGAAGCGATTTACCAATAATAAGGCTTCATTTTATGCCATACAAAATTCCCTCCCCCCAAAAGCTTTAGCTGGATCCGCGCCTGATACCTCACAAACAACTTTCGAAAAAATACAAAATCTACTTGGTTTAAGGTTAGTATTATTTTCTGCGTAAGCAATGCGAAATTCCTCCAGCCTTTTTGGCCCAACATGATTTAATTTTCTTATAGTCCACCAAATACACTACTATTGATGGATGACCTATTGAAACAACACTTCACTCTTGGGCGATATATTAGCACCGAAAAAAAAGAGGCTCTTGTCTTGCATTAGAGGATTTGCCAGTTTATGTCATGCGAATAAAAATTTTTAATTGATATATTGTTGATAGCAAAGAACATTATATGATTTCATATGAAATAAATTTCAAAAATTAACAAGAAATTGCACTTGAATTCGACATTCAATTAAAATTATAGTTTGGTGGTATTCATTGACTTATTTGTATGCTATTGTGAGTGAAAAGTATTTTGATTTTAATTAAGAGTGTTCGAAATACTTTGTACTCTGCTCTTTTTCAGCAAACCTTGCAACTTTTCTGAACAACCCATTGTTTTGCTTTGCTTTGTGCTCTTGAAGAGAAACTCAAATGTCTATTAGGAAAGTCATAAAGGGCAATTAAAACTATTTGAGGTGGCTACACTTTTCTAGTACATACCATTCATCTTCTCTCTTTAATTGAGACCCAGAAAAGCTTGATAAACAATATTTGTGCTATCAAAAGGACAATTACGTTCTTTTACCAATTAAAAAGATATTTAAGCAGCATTATGTCCTGTTTCTTCACAACCAACAATGACTAATGACTTCTAGTTTAAGTGTGCGGACTATCAAAGAAAAATCCCTTTGCGGCCATTGGCCAACTCTTTAGTCAATTTAAGTGCTACAAAGCAATTGGAAACAACAACAACAACAACAACAAAAGACTATATATTTGGTCATCCAACAGAGTTTAGCATTTTTGTTTACAAAATGTAGTTAATAAACTATTTGCTAGTTTAGTCAACATTAGATATCGCATCTTCCTCATGTACACACATACACACATACATACATACATACGTATGTGCATTGCTGGTTTCTTTCAAAACTAGAATTTCAAAATATTCAGGAAAAAGTGTTTGATTTTTTTTGCTACATTTGTGTATCTTAACGTTGTACATTTACAAACATTTACAAATATCGAGATTATTCTCGGCGAAATATCATTTTTAGCATTCTTTGTTTTACAAGTTTCATACGTAAATGTATTTATATCAGTATCCTGAATCCTTGTGCAATTGTCCATGTACTTACTCCTTCCATGTTTCCAATTTGTGTGTTTTATCAGCAGTTTATTGTGTTGTTTTGCGCTTCACATACTTATATTAAATAATGTTTTGATAAACACTGTAGTAACTTAAAATTCCACGGGGATGCCATTAAGATTGGGGTTCTTTTTCGACTTGTTGTTGTTGTTGTTGTTGAGCAAACAGAAAAGGGGTTGTTATTTGCTCTAAGCGAGAGTACTATTGTTTGCTGACATCTTAAAAGGAATCAGTGAGTCATGAGTATGCAAAGGCACCTTGTGCTCTCGAGAAATGTATTTGAGTCACCTGAAATTTACAACATGAGCACATACATATATTTTAAATTTTTTTTAAATAAACAAAAATATGGCATTTGATCGAATGAATTATCAAGGAAACATAATGTAAAATAAAAACAAAATAAGAAACAAAAACACAGTATAACTGAGAGAATTCAGTCGATAACGAATACCGTACAAGGGCGCCAAGCAACGGGTTATCCATTTCATGGTTTCAAAAGTAAAGGACTGGAATTCGACATCTGTCAAATTAAGTTGTTAAACCAAATTTTTTCTTCTCAGTTGAAAGTATGACATGGACGAAAATGGATCGCTTAGCTATCACACGTTTGAAACGCAAAAAAATTATCAAAACATCCGACAAAAATGGTGATTCTGCCACAGCCACATAGAGTGCTTTAAGAGGAAATTATGGTTTACATAATCGCGTCCAACTACGCAAGCAATTGGCAAAATTGTGAAGAAATTTGAAGAGACTGTAGCGGTTGCAAATACTGTAAGGACTGTGCATCACCGTGTTGTTGAAATATCGCTGCTGTAAATGAAAGTGTTGCCGAACACCCGAATGTGTCGATTGTTCGTCGTTCTGAGGAATTAGGACTGTCTGAACGGCACATTATGCCAGGAACACAACTGAAACGAACGACGAATGTCGGCCAACACGACGAATACATACGCCGGTTAAAATTTGCTGTGTAAATTCGTCGTATGAAGCACAATAACGACGAAAAACAAAAACATCTGTTATAATTGATAAAGTTGTTTATTGTTTGTTCAAAGATATAAAAAAATTAAATGAATCAAAGAATTTCAAATTTTGTAAAATAATTAAAATAATGAACATGATCCCAGATTATATAAACAATCATGAAGTTTAACATTTTCAGTTATAATTTCACTTGTATCCATTTTCTCAGTTTTTTAATTTTATCTTATTATATTAGTTGAACAGCTGATGGGGTGACCATATTAAAAAAATTGGTTGCTAAAAAATTTGGCATTACCAAAAACAAAAAATTAAACACTACAAACATGTTTTATAATCGAATATTTTGGCTTTTTATTTTAAATGCAAAAAGTCAAAGCTTAGCACTTAAGATAAAAACTATTAAAGTAAAAATTAACTATTTTCACTAAAACACTAGAAAACTAAAACCAAAATGGTACTGATTTGTAAGAAATACAAATAAATCTATTTTAAGTTCACCGCGTTAAACGAATTTCGACCGACGCTGTGACTGTGTGAATTTTCATATACACCAATGTGTTTTATTTTTGACGGCGAAAATTCGCGGCGAAAAAATCGCCGTTCATCCCAGTTGTATTCCTAGCATTATGGTGTATTTTGCATTTAGATCTACACCTCACACAACAACTGAAGAGAGCTGACCAACCCCATCGGCGTAGATTTGTGGAATGGATGCTTGAACGACAGGCGGTGGACGGCAAATTTTCGAACAAAAGTTTCTTCAGCGATGAAGCAGCACATTTCTCACTCGGTGGATATGATAATAAACAAAATTGTCGTATTTGGGGTTCTGAGAATCCTCAAGCAATTGAAGAGAGGCCATTACATCCAGAAAAAATCACTGTTTGGTGAGCTCTTTGGTCCGAAGGCGTGATTGGACCTTACTACTTCGAAAACGACGATGGAGCGACTGTCACCGTCAATGCGGAGCGTTATGGTCATATGATGATCGACTTTTTTTTCCTGCCATTGAATAATATGACTTGGAGAATATGTGGTTTCAACAAGACGGTGCCACATGCCACACAACTTGAGTGAATGTGGCTTTATTGAAAGAGACATTTCCTGGCTGAGTAATTTCTTGTCGTGGCGATAACAACTGGCCACCCAGATCATGCGATTTGCCACCATTATACTTTTTTTGGTGGGGCTATGCGAAAGAAAGTTTTTATGCCGATAAACCTTTAACGCTTGGGCACTTACAAACCAACATTCGTTAAGTTATGGCTGATGTACCGCCCTATATGTGTAAAAAAAAGGGTTGAAAATTACCTCAAAAGAATCAATTCTGGCAACACTTCGCTTGGTGGTCATTTAAGTGATGTAGTGTTTCACACATAACGTCAAAGTTCGAACTTTATAATAAAAAATAAATATCATGAAAAAAATATATTTTATGTGTTTTATTTAGGTTCACTTTTGAAACCGCAAAATAGATGACCCGTTATATTATTATTACTTAATATTGCTAAAGAGATATTTAAAACGCTGAAAGAGTTTGTTTTAATATTATTCTACCGAATCGCAGTCGAATTGCTGGCGCAAGAACTCGCTGAAACGTAAATAAAGCCAAACTCGAAGATGAGCTGCTACTGATTTCCGGGCAATAGGCTCTCTAAATGATTATATTCTAATTTATATGATGGTAAAATTTATTACACTCATATAACCATTATTTAATACGTAGTTGAGTACCTTCAGCGATCGTAGTATTTTTAATTCGTTTTTCGTTTTTGAAAAACTTTCGGTTTACAGAGCAGACCGAATAGTGGCCACATAAGAGAAATCGGAATATGCGATTATTATAGTTACAAACAATAGAACCTGCAAAACTTGAAAAAAATGCAGTTTCCATTAATTTAGAAATTGATATTAAATATTTAACAGAAAGTTTCCATAAAAACCCAAGTCTTTTGTTTGGCCATAAATCTCTAAACTTGATTCGCTCTAATTTTTAGGACAATAAATAAAAAACTTAAATTAAATAAAGCCAACCACAAATTTGAATTGTCCAGAATACAATTAAAATGCTTTAACATTTTTCAATATTTGAAGATGTCTTCGTCCTATATTTTTATTTTTACTTTCCTTCTGCAAAATCTCTAATCCCATTTTGATACTTCGGCCAAAGCCGTGGAAAGGGAATTTGAATATAAAGTAAAATAAATTTCAAATAACAGCTTTTTTTTTTTTTTTGGTGTGTAGTAAAATATTTTACTGTGAGAACGAACAATTCAAGTTGAACTAATTGAATTGATTGAAGATTAAAGGAACAACATTTTCACGCCACGCCATTGTTAAGCTATAAAAGAAAATCTATCTGCTACGAACACGGTGTTGACAAGGTTTTAACTTAGATATCAAATAAATGAAATTGGCGGAATATTTATTATCAAAGTCTTACGATTGTGTCCATTTGATGGCACTAGATATAAAGCAAGATAATTTATTTCTCTGCTTAATGTTTAGCATTTAAGCTAGAATAAAATCTGTTAAGCAACAACAAATCAAATCTGCCCTTCTTATATAGAAAAAGTAAGTTATATACATATACAATCAAAATACCAAAAAATTAGAGAAATTAAAAGAAAATATTATGGGGTGGCAGAAATCAGGAGCAGTGCTGCCACATTGTTCGTTTCATATATTTTTGCCTAGAGTTTTGGCAAATTATGCCATCGAATAGCTTGCTGAAGAAGCTACCCGAAGGAGAGCGTAATTTCGACAAAAATAATCAAATGTTTTAGTAAAAAAATACCTTCGACTCAAGAAAATAAATATATAAAATATAAAAAAAGGTGTCGGCAAAAAAACCAAATATCGAATGAATTAATTTTCTTAAAAACTTTCTATTAGTATTCCTAATTTCGTTAAAACATAATATTGAAAGCAAATTTTAATATATCAGTGAACACAACCTCGAACCAGAGTTGCCGTTTTTGGTAGTTTCCTACCAAATTTGGTAGTTTTGAAATGAGTTGGTAGGTTGGGAGGTTGTGTCGTGAATTTGGCAGTTTTTTTCAATTTCAGTTTTAATTTTTTTTTCACGCTAATCAGATTTCATCAAATCAATTCTGCCTTTGTTATCAGAGTTCGATAAATTATTAGATTGTGCTACCGATAAAATTGTATCGCAGTGGAATGTACTAAGAATTAGTGACCACAACTTGAATGATGAAATGGAGATTAATGTTTTTTTTGGGAAAAGGTTGACAAAATTAAAAATGGGCTTAATGAAAATATGTTTAGCGATCTGGTTAATTTTTTTTTTCAATTTATTGTCTTTACGCCATAGTTCAACAGCTGCAGAAAGAAAATTTTCAACACTTGCGCTAGTAAAAACCAAACTTCGTTCGAAATAAACATGGCATTTGGTAGTTTTTGAAATTAAATTTGGTAGGAAAAAAAATTTTGAGTGGCAACCCTGCCTCGTACCTAAAGCTCATCTGCTTAAAGACATTATGCAATTAGCTATGACCTGGGTTGGAAGTCATTTGTGTGCTGATTATCTTCGTGGTGGACTTGATACAGCCAATAAATCTTCATTTTTTAAGCTTGTCTTCTTTAAAACTGTTGTTCATTACAATTTTATCCCAAAACATTTTTTTATAGTATAAAGGAAGTAAAAGTGGAACTAGTTAGAGCTTGATCAAGCAATATGTCTGATTATGCTTTTCTTCTAGAAATCAAATTAATACAAATTATTGGAAAATTTCACGACTACCCAAAGTAGCGTGTCTCGCTAAGCCAGTTTCTTTTTATCTCCAATAAATAATTTAAAATTAACCTCATTTCAAGGTACAACCATTTTTGTGTTTTTTTTCATTTCTCTATAAAAAGAGGTCGCGCGGAATGCAAAGCAAGCAAATTGGCTTAATATCTTTTTAATTTGCTTCCTCTTTTCTAGCTCTTTTCAAAGTTTCTATTACCAAATTGCCCTCCAAACCGAACAAATTCAATTTTCTTAAAAAGCAAAAAACTTAAATAATCAACAGCACATAAATTCTAAAACGAAAAAGAAAAAATTCTAAGCTGTAAAGTGGCTGCGGTTTTTGCCACCAATACAAAAGGACATTTGAACAGAAAAAGTGCACAAAGAGGTGAAAAGTACTTGAATATTTTTTTTGAATGAATAGAAAAAAAAACTAAAAAATTCAATTTAATTTAAAAAAGCCATAAAAAATACAAAACAGAAGCAGCTCTTAAGAAAAAAATCCCTTGCTCCAGCTTCAGCTCCAGCTGTTA
The DNA here is from genome assembly GCA_963662145.1 of Sturmia bella. Classification (NCBI taxonomy): domain Eukaryota; kingdom Metazoa; phylum Arthropoda; class Insecta; order Diptera; family Tachinidae; genus Sturmia; species Sturmia bella. The sequence continues at coordinate 39,969,658 of OY759168.1, read as the reverse complement.
TTGAAGTAAAAGCAGAATTCTTTTTTTTTCGTTCAAATAATTACAGCATTTTAAGCGTTAATGTGTCACAGGAATTTTTTTTTTTTTTTCACTGTAAAACGCAACAAAATCGTGGTCACCAGCATTTGATGGCTGGCCGGCCCAGTCGCCTTTTAACAACACAATGAGTGTATGAAAGTACAAAAGGTGGCGTACTGGCAGCCAAAAAATTCTCAAATGCTTGTTTCTGCTTAATGGCAATAATTATGTACAACAAACCCAGGAGGGAGTCTGTGTCATAACTGCCACTTATTTTATTTCTTTCCTTTTTGTTGTTGTTGCTGTTGCTGTTGTTTTCTAATCCAACATTTTTATTAGAAAAAGAAAAGAAGCAAACTTTATACCTTTTGAAAACGCCACAGGGATACGCGGCAGCCATAAAAATTACTTTCTTTTCAATAAAAAGAAAGTTATCTCAACAATAGTACAATTTTTTTTCCTACACATTTTCACTTTATTTAGCCAAAAATGTAAACATTCTCCTGGAAAGCATACGCTCTTGGCTTAATAAAGCTGTTCATGATTGCGATAATTGCGCCATTGTGTTGGCGTCGTCGTTTGGCCGTGAAATAAACTCATTTGACAAAGTATACTTTTCTTAATGAAATGTCCTCCAGCAATATGAAGGTGTTACTTTAACATTTTGGTTTTTTTTTCCATTGGTGTATGTCCTGTTAGCTGATCCTTAAGCTTTATTTTCTGTCATAGATATGAAACATTAAAAGCGTTACATACGAAAAGAAAAAAAAAATTCCTTTTGTTATTAGAATTCATAATATTGCATTTCACTTAAGGCGTTCGTCCGTCTGTCCGTCCGTCCATTCATTCAGTTTTATTTATTTTTTCTCTTGGCTTTCTGTTCTTTGAGTAAGTCATATTTATTTTTATAGTTTTTCTGATATTTTAGTAGATTTTCGTTACTTTTTATGTTTTTAATACGGACAAGTTTCAGGTTATCTTTATTATCATGATGGGTGGTAAATTAATAATCATAAATAATCGTTATTTTAATTAAATAAGTCAAACATTTATGGAATATAAAATTCGTTGCTTAGAGCATAAACTATTAACTTAAAATGCGCTTTTATATACATACATGGGAGATTGTCGCTATGTAAGAAAAACACTTGTTAATACGAGGTCTGATCAAAAAATAACAGTTGCTTTTTTTAATTTTTCAAAAATTTTTTTCAAAATTTATTCATCATTAACCCCTTCAAAGTAATCCCCCTCAGATATCGACACTTCCATACTATAACGTTCTAAGTGTACTAAGAACGTTTATAATGTTCTTGAATTTTTGAATCCTGCGTTCTCTAATTTAAATACTGTCAAAATTTGGTTAAGATGGGCCGATCCATTCCAAAGTTATAGGCATAAATATACTTAGACTACACACATAGTCGTCAAAAATTTTCCATTCTAAAATGTAGTAAGTACACTTAGAATACTTTTGCTTGGACAATTTTAAATTGACTTGAAAACTAAGTTGACTTAGTATGTTATGTTATGGAAGGGACATTTCTTAACGTTGTGTTTTCTATGTGTATTTGGTATGTTCAGTGTGCTATTTTTAGTGTCTGTAAGTGTAGTTAAAAGGTTTTTTCCCGAATTAAAAAATAATTTTGTGCGTGTAAGTGTACATAAGATGTTTTAGTTTGGAAAAAGTAGTCAACCAAATCGGACGTCTAATTTTTGTATTTTCGGATATAAAATGATTCCACGTGCCACAAAACTGATAAATTTAGCACATAATAACCTAAGAAGTAGTATTTATTACATTTCCATATTATCTAAAATAATTAATAAGTTTTTTATTAGGAAATGGTGAACCAAAAAGTATAAGTTCAATGTCATATAATCGTGAGGAAAGTGTTGGTAAGAAACTCACGAATTAAGTTAAATGTTGTGCTTATTTATATTGAATTTTTTGACAGGAAATACAGACCAAACTAGTCCAGCAAACGAAAAATCGTCTAAATTTGATAATGAAAATAGTGAAAATTCTGATTCACTAGGTTGTGATATATTTACATATATTAATATATTAAAATTTTTTTATATTAAGCAATTGATTTTTTAGAAACATATCCCGGGAGTGACTGCTATAACGGAAGAAAAACGAAAAGATTTTTTATATTTGTGTGATCAAAATTTAATTCCAAAATTTTACCAAAATTTCTACAGACCAGTTAATGGTTTTAGTGGAAAAGAATATGTAGTCGTTTCAGATAATGACGACTAAATAATACAATATAATAGTTTCTACTCATTTAATGTTATACTGAATTAATACTGTTTCTGTTATCTTTATTCTTATAATTATTTTTAAGTAACCTTGAATTTATGTTATAACTACTTTTTGTTTGAACTGAATTGTTATACATATTTAATTTTCTTTTTTGTTTTACGAATAATATTAATTTTAAATGAAAATAATAGTTTTTTTTTGTATACCATTTTAATTAAAACTTCGTCCATGTAGAAAAATAAAATTTTCTAAAATTTTTGTCCAAACTAAAATATTATATGTATACTTAGGTGATGAACTTAAAAACAATATCAAAAACATGCTAATTACACTTAGACGACCGACCAATAGTCAATGTTTTCACCGTGCTAAAACATTTTATATCATTTTGAGCAATGATCCAATTAAAATTTGTGAATTCAGAAAATACTAAAAAAATTCTACTTAAATTCTACTAAAAACAGTGAAAGAACAAATAGCATATCTTATATAGTTTATGAGATATCGCGTGAAAACTTTGAGAGCTCGTAACTCAAAACTCACATTCTCGACTTAGAATGTTATAGAATGGAGGCATCGATATAATACACTTATACCAGCGTTTTTTCAAATCCTCGAAGCACTTGTGAAACGCGCTTTTTGGTATCGCCAACAGCTCCTGTTTCGACTTTTCTTTCCTCAATCGTAGCAAAACGCTTTCCTTTCATCGTTGTATAGGGACACCTGGTAGTTTTCGACTTGTTGTTGTTCTTAGCTTTTATTTATGTTGGGCATATGTGAGTACATATATTGGGCACATTTCATTTCTCTATCTCTTACAGCTTAGGAGTTATAGCTAATTTTTACTTTACGTTATATAGGGGCACCAAGTAGTTTTCGACTTGTTGTTATTTTTAGCATTTGTTGTTGTAGAGCATCTGTAAATACATACACTATGCAAACTTCAGCTCTCTATCTCTTACGGTTCGAGAGTCACAGCTAATTGTTGCTTTACATTGCAGGGGGACACCAAGTAGTTTTCGACTTGTTGTTATTTTTAGCATTTGTTGTTGTAGAGCATCTGTAAATACATACACTGTGCAAACTTCAGCTCTCTAGCTCTTACGCTTCGAGAGTCACAGCTAATTGTTACTTTACATTGCAGGGGGACACCACGTAGTTTTCGACTTGTTGGTGTTTTTAGTATTTCTTATTGTAGGGCATCTCTAAATACATACACTGTGCAAATTTCAACTTTCTATCCCTTGCGGCTGGAGAGTCATAGCTAATTGTTAATTTTCGTTGTATGGGGGCACCTCGTAGTTTTTGACTTGTTGTTGTTTTTAGTATTTAGTGTTGTATCGGCAAAGTGCAGCAATATCCTGTGAAATTTTCAGCTCTCTAACTCTTACCGTTTCAGAGAATGGACGCTGTGTCGGACGGAGGGATGGACGTAGAAGTCTCGGTATTAGGGTTTCGTTTCACTCTGATAAGTACCGAACCCTAAAAAAGGTTGGATATAATTATACATTAACAATATTTGTTAGGCGGGTAGTAATTCAAGTTTCACAAAAAAACTCACTGAAACTTATATTGTAATTATTTAATTAAAATTGGAGAGCAGCGATTCAGTTTACTCAGGTGAACACTTTTTGTGATTTTCATATATTATAATAAATAGAGCATTAAAGTCACTTGTTTTTTTTTTATTGAAAAAAAAAAAAAAAACCAGTGACCTTAAAGCTCCAACTATTGAAATATTAAACAACAAGAGTCAAAAAATTGGCATCAAGAATTTTGTGATTTTCTTTTAGAGCCGAATTCTTTTGAATTCTTGAAAGATCCTTTGCCGGGTTTTTCTAAACGTACATAAATTTTGATTCATACACGTATTATATTTGTATTGAAAACAAAAACAAATTCTCATATTATGTATTTGTTTTGAATATAAATTCAAGAATGAAAGTTTGAATGTGCTTAAGAAAAAAAGCTAGAAAAGTTAAAATTGTATTGCTATAAATTTTATGAATTATCAGATTTGAAGGTGACGAAGAAAAAAAAACGGGAGTGCCATGTAGGAATTCACTACTCTTGTGCTCATGTCTCGGCGCCAGTTACTTCTACATTAAGTTAGGCTAGTTTAAAATTTAATTTATATTAAAAAAAAAAAAAACGCTCTGCTGAATCAGAAAGTAACACCGATACATCATAAAATTCTATTCTTCCGCAATTTAGTTTACACTTTAAACACTAAATTACTTTATGCTAATAATTCTTTAGGCGACTTAATTAATGAATTCAATAAAATAACGCAAACAAATGACTACAAGACAGCCACAAACATAAATTCAAACACAACAACTTTTGCTCTGCGACATGTATTCATTATTGGGGCCAGGGTGATGCAACTTCAGAATGTGTAAAAAGAAGGAAAGAAAAACTGCATCTGGTTAATTTGTAACATAAAAATGTGTGCTCTGCTTGTGACACATCGTCTTCATCATCGTTTCGGTTAAATAATGAACACTTTATGAATCAAATGAAGAGAGTTTGTATGGGGAAAATGTTGGTGCTCCATCCAAACCACCAACTCTTTATCAAATAGGAATATTTAAGGCAGAGCAGAGTGTGTTTAAGTTATTTCATAAATTATACATGTTGCAATGACTTTTAGTGCACCAAAAAACACTTGGGTGGCTGGTCGGCTGGCTGTCAGCTGGTGAGGGAGTTTAAAGAAAGCCAAAAAGAACGGGCATTGCACAATACACTCAATGAGGCTGTGAACTTTTTTTTTTCGAGTGCGAGTGCTTTAGAGTGGTTTGGGTAATTAAGTCACAAGAAAGTGTTAAACATTTTATAGGCATGTTTAAACATTTTATTTAGTGTTAGATAAAATAAAATGATATGCATATGTGTATGTGTATGTCTCTGGCGGAGGAGAACATTTGGAAGTTCGCTTTAAGTAAACTAGAAACAGAGTTCAGACTTCGTTGACATTTCTTCCTAAATTTCTGTCAAAACAGGAACTCTAAAGTCATTAAATGTGCTGACACTTGAAACGTAAGAGCGCAAAATTTTAGCTGCATTTGTAACTGCTCCTGCTTAAAGTTAACAACACCAGTCTATTTTCTGTCACAAGACAACCAGTTTGATTTTGTGGGCCAAGAAAAAAACACATCCGCTGTTGTTTGATTTTCAGAATAGTTCTGAAAGTTGTGTAGTTCTTTTGGGCATTGTTCTTCCCTCTGTAGCTCCTCGTACTACGAATCTTGTTATGCGATACGAGTTTGTCTCTCTTGCCGTCATGAGCTATATTACGTTTTTAGATAATAGATTACACATCAACTGCAGTTATAATCTTCTTCTTTCTACCGCAAAGCTCTGACAATGTCTGGCAAATCTCTCAACTTGGGCTGTCGTTGGGGCAAGAATGGTAAATATAGCTGCTATAATCTCCACGACCTGCTATAAATTGTGCCTCCTGACAGTTCACCTCTTCTTCTTTGCCTTTAATCCATCGCTCTATATTCCAAATAAGTCTGTCTGTCAAAAGCCCTAGAGAGCAACTATCCCATTGTCTTTGCTAGTTTTTTTTACTAGTTTTCTTCTTTCCGACTGCCAAATTGGTTTAAGTTATTCGCCTCTGTGTAGATTTTTCTATACTATAGTCTAGATTCTAGAATGTTCATTTGCTGGTACATTTATGGGATAAGTTCCACTACCAAGCACAATGTCTTTTTGTGCAAGATTTACTATAGGCTGGGACGCAACTTATCCGTAATATGTTTTTGCAAAGAACATTTCAGCATACCTGCGCGTACAGGTGATCCGTAGAGAAGAATCGATTTTTAAACTTTTAGGAGTATTATTCTACGGCTTTGAAGAAACCGTCCTACGTTTTGACTTTATGAGTTTTGGGAATGTACTTTTTAGAGCTCAGACGACTTTCAATAAACACGGCAAATTATTTTATTGAAGGTAATTTCAGTTTTTGTACTCTTCTTTTCACAAAAATCAATTGTGCCGGGTTATCTATTTCGTGGTTTCAAACTAAGTTGTTAAACGAATTTTTTTCTTCTCTGCTGAAAGTCTGACATTTGTCAAGTCATGGATGAGATACCGCCCAATTTGTGTTAAAAAGTGGTCGAAAATTACCTCAATGTTTGCAACACTTCGCGTGGTGGTCATTTAAATGATGTAGTGTTTCACACAAAATGTCAACGTTCAAACTTTATAATAAAAAAGAATTATTATGAAAGAAATGTTTTATATGTGTTTTATTTACGATTACTTTTGAAACCGCAAAATGGATAACCCGTTACATTAATATGATGTTGGTGAGGGGTTATAAAATATATGCCGATCAGCAGAAGAGTGTAGTGATAAAATCGAAGTTGAACAATATGTTAAAAAGAGACTATTGATCACCATGGTGGTGATCACAAAAAATTTTTTTTTTTCAGTTTGGAAGATGTAAAAACGTACTTAAAATCACAAGAAATAATTATAATTTATAAAAGATCAACTACTAAGCTAAATTAACATTTTTAAAGTCTATATAAATTTTATTTGATCATCTTAATTTTTGAGAAACTAATTTCTGAAACTTCAGATCGCTGTTTTTTTGTATAAAATTTATTAACAATATTATTCAATATTTCTCTAACAGTTTGCTGGCATCTTCAGAAAATATTGAATAATATTGTTAATAAATTTTATTAAAAAAAGCGATCTGAAATTAGTATTTCAAAAATTGTTATAATCTTTAAATCGTCAAATGAAAAAATTCAATTTAATTCATGTACAATGAAAAATTTTCGAAACCTGTGTTTTAAATTTCAAAACTGGGGCAATGCCACCCGTACTGCATTCCAATTTAAATTTTACTACATATGTATGTATGTACATAAAAAAGAAACAAAAACACTTATTAATTCTACCTCTATAAAAATTCCTTGGCAATTAATTTCAATTGATTTTCATTGCGGCTGTGTGTGTGTGTGGTTTTTTTTACCACTTTTTCTTAGTTTATTTGCCTGGTGGTGTTTAACAAAACCTCACCGACCCGTCGGCCGGCTATTTAACATTTCAAAATTCATTCAGTTCAGCTTAGTTGTACTAGAGCCTTACTGCTGATAGTGGAGATAACTTTATAGTTTTCAAGATATATGATTATTAGACACGCAAGTCATGTTTTTCCCTTCTTTTTCTTGAAATCCCCTTCACAGTGGCTTAATAAATTAAAGCCAGCCAGAAAAAGATCACAATTTCTAGGTATTTTTTTATTTTTTTCATTACTTACGTTTATTAAAATTAAGCAGCAACACACAAATTTTGTGATGTTTAATTGAGAATTGTATATGATCGCCGCGGCTGAAGTGGTTTGGCTTCTTTATTTACTCTTTTTATTAAGACCAATTTAATTCAAATTTTTATGCTGTACTTTAATCAAGAAAACGTGTGATACGAGCATTTAAAAACAGAAAAAATTTACTTACGCCATTAACCCCCATCATTTTGAGTGGTTTCACTTAAAGTTGTAGAATTCACAGTAAACTCATAAAACACATACATATGTATGTAATGTAGGTATGTACGAGTATGTATGACAAATCGTTTGAATATTTCTTAAAAATAACAAAGAAGCCTTCTGTGAGTTGTTGTTACTTGAGTAAATTAAAAGTAAATATCTGCTAATGAAAAAGTAAACTTTTAAATTAGGAATAATACAATTTTTATGAAAAAAAAAAAAAAATGCCGTAAGAAAAATGAGGCTGACATCTGGAAAAATGTGTGTATGTGTTTTCTACATGCCATATCGGGCACTTGCTGCATTTTTTGAGTGTTGATATGCATTTAAAGCGGAGCCATCCTTTATTGCTGTCGAAAGTGGCTCATTACAGATTAAGTTGATATACATACATATATTTTTTTTGTAAAACAAACTAAGCGGTTGTATCGGCTTCAATAGTACGGAATTTTGCCTCTTGGGAAATTGCTTTATTTTGATAAGCAAACAAAATATTTCTTCCATTTAACTTTCATTTAATTAAAAATTTTTTTTTTTTTTTTAATTTTTGAGGCTTCGTCTGGTGACCGTTTAAAACTGCAATTTTTGATTTTTTGCGAATAACTTCCAAATTTGTGCACCGATTTTAAGCATTTAAGGCTTCTTTTGTTTGAAACTTTATTTGTTATTGAGAAATGAAAATTCATTAACATAACTTAATTTTAAGATATTTTTCAACACCTGAAGAAGCGGTTCTATATTCAGTATGCATGTTTTAGAGACACCACAAGTAGCAAAAGTGCAATTGGTTCAAATGCATGGAAAAATGTGTAAAGCTTAATGAAGAATATTAAAAAAAAACAAGTAAGAGTGCTATATTCGGCTGGGCCGAATCTTAAATACCCTTCACAATCGTACATACATTCCGATTGATTTTTGGTGCGAAAAGTTGTTTTATTTGGCTTTTAAATGGGCCGATTTTTTCTGAATTTCAATATCAGTTCCACTACCGGGATTTAACACAGGCTGCAAAACTTTTATTTAAATAATTCCTAATATGCTCAAGTTCAACCACTGGGTGACACCAATTCTTTTTAATATCAATGAAATAAAGAAAAGCAAAATGTATTTCTTAATTATTTATCAGTTAACTTTATAATAAAATTTATTTAACAAAAAATTGCATATAACATTGCCATTAAGTGTGATTTGCTTTTCAATTTACTTACGTATGTGGGTACATGCATACGTATGTATGTATGTATCTATAATAGAAAACTCTAAAATAAATTCTTTATTATTGAATATTTTCAGTGTGTTCCATAAAACAATGATTATATATATACATACATATATACATACATACATATTTACATTGCTTGCTTTTACAAAATTATTTTTTTCTTGTGCACGTTGTTGATGATCTATTGCGTATCATCATACACATGTATGTGTGTATGTACATATGTAAGTACGTAGGGAAACCCAAAATGATTTTTTGTGTGAATGAATTTGAAGACGCAATTGTTTAAAAGAATTTCATTGCGTACCCTTTTTTCAACAATTCTTTATATCACTTTCATTTTCAAGCTCGTGTATACATATGTATGTACATACATACACATTTTTACACCAAAGCAAAAAAATTGTTTATGCTAACATACTTGCATGCATACATACATATGTAGATACATACATACCTACATACATACAAACGTATCTACATACATACATACATACATACATACATGCATACATACATACATACATACATACATACATACATACATACATACATACATACATACATACATACATACATACATACATACATACATACATACATACATACATTCACATTGCTTGCTTTTACAAAATTATTTTTTTCTTGTGCACGTTGTTGATGATCTATTGCGTATCATCATACACATGTGTGTGTGTATCTACATATGTACCTATAATTGAAAACGCTAAAATAAATTCTTTATTATTGAATATTTTCAGTGTGTTCCATAAAACAATGATTATATACATACATATATACATGCATACATATTTACATTGCTTGCTTTTTTTCACAAAATGATTTTTTTCTTGTGCACGTTTTTGATGATCTGTTGCGTATCATCATACACATGTGTGTGTGTATGTACATATGTAAGTACGTAGGGAAACCCAAAATGATTTTTTGTGTGAATGAATTTGAAGACGCAATTGTTTAAAAGAATTTCATTGCGTACCCTTTTTTCAACAATTCTTTATATCACTTTCATTTTCAAGCTCGTGTATATATACATACACATTTTTACACCAAAGCAAAAAAATTGTTTATGCTAACATACTTGCATGCATACATACATATGTAGATACATACATACCTACATACATACAAACGTATCTACATACATACATACATACATACATACATGCATACATACATACATACATACATACATACATGCATACATACATACATACATACATACATACATACATACATACATACATACATACATACATACATACATACATACATACATACATACATACATACATACATACGTACATACGTACATACATACATACATACATACATACATACATACATACATACATACATACATACATACATACATACATACATACATACATACATACATACATACATACATACATACATACATACATATGTACATACATTCATACATGATCGCAAATATTATATACATATGTATATAATATTATATACATATGTATGTACCATTATGATTGATTTTTGGTACCAAAAGTTGGGTGCATATGGGCCGATGTCCAAAAATTTTCTAATTTTGCCCCTAAACAGCCTGTATGTACCATTCCGACAAATATTTAGTGCAAAAAACTATTTCGTTTAGCTTCCAGGCCCGACTTCTTGAGATATCGGGAGGCGCTATATCTCGAACATATATGGGCCGATGACAAAAAGATTTCCAGTTTTGCTTCTGACTAGCCTATATGTATCATTCTGATTGATTTTTGGTGCCAAAAGTTGTTTTATTTAGCTTATAGAGCCGATTTCTTGAAAAATCGGGAGATGCTATATCTCAGGTATATATAGACCGATTGCAGACATTTTCAAATTTTGCTTTTAAACACCTTATATGTACCATTCTGATCGATTTTTGGTACCAAAAGTTGTTTTATTTGGCTTTTAGAGCCGACTTCTTGAGAAAACTTGAGGCGCTATATCTCGAGTGTATATGGGCCGATGTCCAAAATTTTCCACGTTTGCCTCTAAGTAGTCTATATGTACCATTCTGATTGATTTTTAGTGCCAAAAATTGCTTTATTTGGCTTAAAGAGCGGATTTCTTGAAAAATCAGAAGTCGCTATATCTCAGATATATATGGACCGATTTTAAAAATTTTCCAATTTTGCTTTTAAACACCTTATATGTTCCATTCTAATCGATTTTTGATACCAAAAGTTGTTTTATTTGGCTTTTAGAGCCGACTTCTTGAGAAAACGGGAGGCGCTATATCTCGAGTGTATATGGGCCGATGTGGAAAAATTTTCCACTTTTGCCTCTAAATAGCCTATATATACCATCTTGATTGATCTTCGGTGCCAAAAGTTGTCTTATTTGGCTAATAAAGCCGATTTCTTTAAAAACCGGGAGACGCTATATCTCGGATATATATGGGCCGATTTCAAAAATTCCTTCATTTCTAGGATTTAATGAGCACTAAAAATGATATGATTTAGTTTTTAAGGAAAAAATTTATTTAAAAAATCTGAATACAAAAATTACACAAAATATCCCTCAAACCCCGGTTTTTTGAATATATCTCGGCTATCCGCGGACCTATCTTACTGAATTTCAATAGCAGACCCACTACCGGGGTTTCACACGTTTTAGCGAAAGAATGAGGTTTCTATCTCAAACCGTTTTCTCAGAAACGGTATTTCAACGACTACAGACGGACAGACGGACAGACGGACATCGCTCAATCGTAATCGCTATTGATGCTGATCCAGAATATATATACTTTATGGGGTCTTAGATGGATATTTCAATGCGTTACAAACGGAATCACAAACTTATATATACCCTTACACATTTATGTGAAGGGTATAATAAAGTGATTTTTGATGTACTAATTCAGATGCAAAAAGAGACCTTTCAAATGTTTTCTGTCTTTTTGAGCCGTCTATATACCGCCGTTATTTTGTTGATGCTAATCAACTCATCAATATTACAAGATCTTCAGCGGGCTGGTTCAGGGCAGCACCGGTGGGAGGTATGTAGCACAATGGGACATTTCTAGGACCCAAGTGGGCCGGTCTTATTATCGGTAGCCCGTGTAACTTGAAATAGCATCAGTTTTATTATATTTTTCTGCAATACAGTATTTATCGGATATAAGAAACTTGAAAAATCCACGAAAAAACTGTCTTATAAGCGTTTCTTTCTTATATACAATTATTTTATATAAGAAACTTATTTCTTATATAAGTAGCTATGGCCATAAGGCATTTGTTTCTTATATGAATATACGAGCTTTTTTACCTTTTTATGTATATACGTAGATGTATGTATGTAAATAGAAAAATAAAACAAATCAAATTTAATTTTATTAACCCCTTTAGTAAATAGATATAAAAAAAACTAGACAACTTCAATTTGAAAAAAAAATTATATGTAGTAAATACATGTACATACATAATTCATTTTGTACTATTTATTTACGAGGCAGGAAACAAAAACTTCTCATGAGCACTGAAAGTAAAAAAAAACGTTTTTGTTGTTGTAAAACTGTCAGAAAACAGAGTTGTCCATGCAAACTACATAAATTCAGTGTTGCCCTTGAAAGTTTCTTATATAAATTCTTTTTCTATACACTTTTGTGGTTTTGGAGTTCAAGAAAAATGTTCTTTTATCAGTTTTTTTCTTATAAGCGTTTTTCTTATATGAAACTTTTTTTTTTTGTTAGAAAAAACACTAAAAAGATATGGTGTTTTTGCAAATGTTTCTTGTAAGCGTTTTGTTCTTATATGAGATGTTCTTATATCCGATAAATACTGTAACCACAACTGGTTTAAAAATATAAAAATCTTCATCAGCCAACAGTTCCATACGAAAAATCTAGGTGCGATTACTCACACTCTTGGAATGAAGATAACAAAAGGAAAAAACTTTATAGTTCTAGACCAGAAACACGGTATACAAAGCATTCTGGAGAGGTTTCGAATGCATATTGCAAAGCTAGCCTCAACTTAAGTGGAACATAGTTAAGATATCTGTGCAAAATTTGAATAAAATAGTTTCGGAGATCAGTTTTATATATATATATATATATATATATATATATATATATATATATATATATATATATATATATATATATATATATATATATATATATATATATATATATATATATATATATATATATATATATATATATATATATACATATATATATATATATAATTTGGGGAGTATTGAGCAATCCTTGCTAACTGCTATAAGTTGTTTAGTTTAATTGTTGCCAGGGGTCCCTCTATTAGAACTATTCGCGTTTTTTGCATATAACAAAAATTCTTAAATATAATTTCCTATACAACTGTTTAGTTTGCTTTATGAAAAAAAAAAACCACTGGTCCATAATGGGTTAATGCATTGTTGCTGAGTTAATCCACGTCGAAAATTACACAAAATAATCGCACGAAAATGTTCACGTTTTAAGTCCATTTTTGGGCCGAGATGAATCTTTTCAGTTACTGTAAACATTCTGATCACGTATAACCTCCAACACGCATGATACAACTGATAAGGTGGCCTCATTAGCTGAACCGTTAATCATCTGACTTCTCAAAACTGTCAGAGATGAAAGGCAGCCAAAACAGGTAGCAAGTCAGCACAAGCGCTGTTCATCTCTTTTCTGCAAATATAGAAGTGGTGTCTTTTTGACAGTTTTCAGTTCTTATTGTAGGGGGAAAGGTTACCTTATTAGTTGTATCATGAGCAGTGGTGTCTTTTTGACAGCTTTCAGAAGTTATACAAAAACAAAATGCATGTTACTTTTATTGAAGTTGTTCTAGTTGTAGGGAAAAGGTTAGCTTATTAGTTGTGTCATGATCCAACGCGTTGAACAACAAAAGTGGGTTGACAGATCTCGAAACATAAAATGCAACCGTTATGGATGAGATAATTTTTTGAAATTTTTTGTTCTATAATCAATTAACATTGTGCGTTTTGGTTGGACTACCCTTTACTAAAGCCAATTATTTATTCAAATTCATCTCTCTGGCCGCCGTGCTCTGCAGTTGTAGCACAATATTTTAAAGTAGAAATATTATATTTTCGAATTGATCTTTCTTGCCGCCATGTTCTGGTGTCTTAGTACAAGTATTTTAAAGAGAAAATATTTTCAATTTTAAAAATTTCTTATAAATATTTATAATAACTACATACATGATTAAACTTCAGCACAATAATTTGAAATGATCTAAGGCGCCATTACTGAAAGTTGTACTTAAACCTGTCTTCCATGTGTTTTAAGAATTTCATAAGTTTATGTTTGAAGTAAATAAACTCTTCTATAAACAAAAATTTACTTGACAGTCCTAAATCATTCATCAACCTTCGAAGCAAACAGATATTGTTTTGGGGGCTCCCGAACACGCCACGCCACGCCACGCCACTCCACTCCACTCTACTCTCGCTGCACAACACATCACAGCACATAAAATCCCTTATTTACGTTTATGAAAAGCACACACACACATATGTAAGTGGAAATTGTATGTATTCATATGTGTAAGTACTTAAACAAATATACAGACATAATTTTATTAATGTGAGTGACTTCTTGTGCACATCATACAAACATGCCTGAAATGTATCACTTTAAGATGACAACGATGATGTCATTTCACTTCTTGAAAAATAAACCACCATTAACATCTGGAAAGATTAACTCTTAAGAAACTTTGAAATACAATAAAATACAGCACACTAAAGCATTCACAAATTACTTTTTTCTTTGGTTTTCTTTTTTTCTTTCTTTATATGTTTAAATAAAAAATTGGCTTTCGTTTACAAAGTATGTATGTAGGTATAGACAGGGAAGAATGAATGGGGTAGTTGGATAGAAGACAAATTTGAGACAATAATCAAGTGTGTCCGTGAGAACGAAAATCGAATTCATAGGCATGTTGTGATAGCTTTTTCTTAGATTAGAGACATGTCAGCCGTATACGAATAGCGGGAGGAGATGAATGTAGAGCATGTGGGGAGGAGACCGAGACCTTAGATCATTGTTTATGACAATGCCCTGCCATCTCGTAAATACGCTCCCGTATAACTTGGGAGAGACACCTTACTAAGCATAACCCAATTACGCGGCATATGTTGCAGGAAATTTACAAACTTTTTGAAAGACATGGAGTTCCTAGAGACTTTCAAGTATACACTGATCGAAAAATGACGATCTAAATTTAAGAATAAAATTCTTAATTATAGATTGCAGAAATCTTAGATATTCAATCTTGAATTTTGGTAAGTAAGATTGACGTTCTTGAATTTGAGCATACATACATTCTTGGTTTTTAGAATAAATTCTTAAAATCAAGAACGCAATCTTGATTTTAAGATCACAATCTTAAAATCAAGATCATAATCTTAATTTTAAGAACCAATTTTATAACCAGCAAACAAATTTGACAAATGAAAAGCGAAGCGAGATTATTAGAATCATAGTCGAGGAAGTATTAAGAAAGGATCTTACACTTCGTGCGCATGATTTTGACACTATATTGACAGCAATTTTATATAAGTATCTATGTAATATAAGTATCTATGTTGATATAAGTATCTATGTAATATATTGTATAATTATTAACAAATAACAATAAAATACAAATAAATAAGACTTAAAAAACTAAAAAAATTGTTTTGTTCCAACATTGGAATTTGAATAAAAACCAATAGGGATATTTACAAGAATCCAGTACTAAAATAATCTTAAAACAATAATTTATTCTTAAAATTCAAGAATTTTATTCTTAAAATAAGAATTTTATTCTTAAAACAAGAATTTTATTCTTGCTTTAAGATTTGTAATCTTAAATTCGATCTTGAAATAAGATTTTTTTAAGATTATATTCTTAAATTTTGAGAATGTAATCTGGATTTGAGATCGTTTTTAAGATTTATAATCTTAAATGCGATCTTAAAAAAATCAAGATTTTATTCTTGAATCAAGAATTTTCGCGCTTAACAGACTTTTGAAACTGAAATTCTTGATTTCAAGCATAAAATCTTGATTTCAGCACGTTTTTTCTATCAGTGTATGGTTACATCCACAGATTGTCTTAAATGCATGTCACAAGACTTGGCATCAACATAATTACTGGGAACACTGGTCAAACCCCTAAAATTCAATGTTTTTCCACAAAATCCCCCTAAAAATTTTTGGTGAACAATCTGCTTTAGTTTGCGAATCGCCAATATTAATGCATTGAAAATGCGAAAAATGCATAAAATTGTTAAACTTTCCCCAATAAAAAAGAAGTAAAAATTAACTGTATTTTTCAGTGCATATATTATATTTACAGGCGTATGTATATTTATTATAAATTTTCGATTTATTTGTATTGACATATTTTGAGATCTAAGTACATATTTATAGGCAGCTTGAAATTTTTATCTGGGTATCTAGAAAAAATTAAGTATCTCCAAAAATATTAAGAGTTTCTAAGTACTTACTTCCTTTTGACATTTTCATAAAAAGTGTTTCAATTTTATCACAGGTTCTTAGATATTTTAATTTTCCCAATTCTTAAGAAACGGAAAAAGTTCAAAGAAATGACCCATAAGGAAAAAATTCATTCAACTCAACAAAAAAAGTGCTTAAAATTACGAGTTGCAAAATTATGTACTTGAAGCTACCAGATGAACATAAAATGTCTTATTTAATTTTACTTTAAAAATCGTTAAAGTCTTCAAATTTATCAGTTAAAAAATCGCCTAACTCCTGCCATTTTACCGTTCAACCGAACACAGAAATCCCCTACAAAAATACCCCAAAAATAAATTATTTCCCCCTAAATTTTTCCTGAAAGAATTTAGCACCCCAAATTCACCCCTAAAAGAAAAAAACCCCTAAACTGGCAACACTGAACATAGCCCTCCAATCAACCTTAAGTAACTAGATAAGAGTTCAACGAGAGCTCAACTTCGTTAAGAAGTTACAAAAAAAATATATGAACTGGCAGAGTGCTTTACTAAAAGTCTGCGAGGTTGCAGGTTCGATTCCTGCCGCCGGCTCTAGCTGTTTCTACAGACAAGCAGTTTTGTGTTCGAAAAAAAAGAAGTACGTACCACGCATTTTTATATTTTTTTTGAGAATTTTAATTTGCATTGCAAAAAGTTATATTAAGATTGCTGGCATGCTTTTGCATGTCACTTAAGAGCTCTGTAAAAAAAATACGCCTTCTTTTTGTTTTAGCAACTAATTTCAAAGTCCTCAAAACTAATTTATGATAAAATTTAGCGAAATTGCATGCTGGCCAACGATGCATTATTGTCATTCGAAATGAAATTGCAATTGTTATAAATCTTATTTAATATATTGTCTTATAATTACCTCCCATGCCAAAACTTTATTTGGAACATGTTCGACAAGCACAAGGATAACAACTACAGTAGTTGTTAGAAATAAACCCACTCTTGTTAATAATTCTTAAGTTGACATCATAATATTGTCATTTATTATGTATATTTTTATTTCTATTTCTGCTCGTATACTGGCAGTGTTCGCTTGTTTTTTGTTTTTAAATAAATAAAATGTATTGTTCCTTTTGTCTACTGAGAAACAAATCATTTGCTACAACAAATAAAACAAATATGTAGTAGGAAAACACCATACAACCAACATTAAACTTATGTTTATATATTTATGTCAAATATATCATCTTCTACAGCCGACAACATTCATCTTAACTTTATTATTGTCTCCAACTTTAACTTTTTTGGCTTAATATATTTTTTTCTTTTCCTACAACACTTGACTGTTTGTAAGAAAATAAGGGTTAGCGATTTGTAAGTTTGTGCATTTAAATTGGCTCCCTGGAAAAAAATGTGAAAAAAAAAAATAAAACTTAAATTAAGAATTTAAAATTTCAACATTTTAATTTCTTGTTCGGCTGGTCTAGTAACGGGTTATCCATTTCGTGAAATTCAACATTTGTCAAACTAAGACGAAAACGGATCGCTTAACTATGTCACACAACGCATAAAAATTATCAAAACATACTACAACAAGTAAGAGTGCTATATTCGGCTGGGCCGAATCTTAAATACCCTTCACAATGGTACATACATTCTGATTGATTTTTGGTGCGAAAAGTTGTTTTATTTGGCTTTTAAAGCCGATTTCTTGAAATATCGGGAGACGCTATATCTGGGGTATATATGGGCCGATTTTTTTTGAATTTCAATATCAGATCCACTACCGGGATTTAACACAGGCTGCAAAACTTTTATTTAAATAATTCTTAATATGCTCAAGTTCAACCACTGGGTGACACCAATTCTTTTTAATATCAATGAAATAAAGAAAAGCAAAATGTATTTCTTAATTATTTATCAGTTAACTTTATAGTAAAATTTATTTAACAAAAAATTGCATATAATTGCATTATTTTTGAATTATAATGCTAAACATTGCCATTAAGTGTGATTTTCTTTTCAATTTACTTACGTATGTGGGTACATGCATACGTATGTATGTATGTATCTATAATAGAAAACGCTAAAATAAATTCTTTATTATTGAATATTTTCAGTGTGTTCCATAAAACAATGATTATATACATACATACATACATACATACATACATACATACATACATACATACATACATACATACATACATATTTACACTGCTTGCTTTTACAAAATTATTTTTTTCTTGTGCACGTTGCTGATGATCTATTGCGTATCATCATACACATGTATGTGTGTATGTACATATGTAAGTACGTAGGGAAACCCAAAATGATTTTTTGTGTGAATGAATTTGAAGACGCAATTGTTTAAAAGAATTTCATTGCGTACCCTTTTTTCAACAATTCTTTATATCACTTTCATTTTCAAGCTCGTGTATACATATGTACATACATACACATTTTTACACCAAAGCAAAAAAATTGTTTATGTTAACATACTTGCATGCATACATACATATGTAGATACATACATACCTACATACATACAAATGTATCTACATACATACATACATACATACATACATACTTACATACATACATACATACATACATACATACATACATACATACATACATTCATACATGATCGCAAATATTATATACATATGTATATAATATTATATACATATGTATGTACCATTATGATCGATTTTTGGTACCAAAAGTTGGGTGCATATGGGCCGATGTCCAAAAATTTTCTAATTTTGCCCCTAAACAGCCTGTATGTACCATTCCGACAAATTTTTAGTGCAAAAAACTGTTTCGTTTAGCTTCCAGGCCCGACTTCTTGAGATATCGGGAGGCGCTATATCTCGAACATATAAGGGCCGATGACAAAAAGATTTCCAGTTTTGCTTCTGACTAACCTATATGTATCATTCTGATTGATTTTTGGTGCCAAAAGTTGTTTTATTTAGCTTATAGAGCCGATTTCTTGAAAAATCGGGAGACGCTATATCTCAGGTATATATAGACCGATTGCAGACATTTTTAAATTTTGCTTTTAAACACCTTATATGTACCATTCTGATCGATTTTTGGTACCAAAAGTTGTTTTATTTGGCTTTTAGAGCCGACTTCTTGAGAAAACTTGAGGCGCTATATCTCGAGTGTATATGGGCCAATGTCCAAAATTTTCCACGTTTGCCTCTAAATAGTCTATATGTACCATTCTGATTGATTTTTAGTGCCAAAAATTGCTTTATTTGGCTTAAAGAGCGGATTTCTTGAAAAATCAGGAGTCGCTATATCTCAGATATATATGGACCGATTTCAAAAATTTTCCAATTTTGCTTTTAAACACCTTATATGTTCCATTCTAATCGATTTTTGATACCAAAAGTTGTTTTATTTGGCTTTTAGAGCCGACTTCTTGAGAAAACGGGAGGTGCTATATCTCGAGTGTATATGGGCCGATGTGGAAAAATTTTCCACTTTTGCCTCTAAATAGCCTATATATACCATTTTGATTGATCTTCGGTGCCAAAAGTTGTCTTATTTGGCTAATAAAGCCGATTTCTTTAAAAATCGGGAGACGCTATATCTCGGATATATATGGGCCGATTTCAAAAATTCCTTCATTTCTAGGATTTAATGGGCACTAAAAATGATATGGTTTAGTTTTTGAGAAAAAATTTTTTTTCAAAAACCTGAATACAAAAATTGCACAAAATATCCCTCAAAACCCGGTTTTTTCAATATATCTCGGCTATCCGTGGACCTATCTTACTGAATTTCAATAGCAGACCCACTACCGGGGTTTCACACGTTTTAGCGAAAGAATGAGGTTTCTATCTCAAACCGTTTTCTCAGAAACGGTATTTCAACGACTACAGACGGACAGACGGACAGACGGACAGACGGACAGACGGACAGACGGACAGACGGACCGACGGACAGACGGACAGACGGACAGACGGACAGACGGACAGACGGACATCGCTCAATCGTAATCGCTATTGATGCTGATCCAGAATATATATACTTTATGGGGTCTTAGATGGATATTTCAATGCGTTACAAACGGAATCACAAACTTATATATACCCTTACACATTTATGTGAAGGGTATAAAAATGGTGATTCTGCCACAGCCACATATCGTGCTTTAAGAGGAGATTATGGTTTACATAATCGCGTCCAACTAAGCAGGCAATTGGCAAAATTCCGAAGAAATTTGAAGAGACTAAAGCGGTTACAAATATTCTAAGGCCTGTGCATCATCGTTTCGCTGTAAGTGAAAGTGTTGCCGAAGACCCGAATGTGTCCATTCCTCGTCGTTCTCAGGTATTAGGACTGTCTGGATGGCACATTATGGCGTATTTTGCATTAAGATCTACACCTTCATCCACATAAAGTCCAGCTCGTACAACAACTGAAGCCAGCTGACCACTCACAACGTCATAGATGCGTGGAATGGGCGCTTGAGCAACAGGCGCTGGACGGCGATTTTGCGAACAAAATTTTCTTCAGCGATGAAGCACATTTCTCACACGGGGGATATGTTAATAAACAAAATTGTCGTATTTGGGGTTCTGAGAATCCTCAAGTAATTGAAGAGAGGCCATTACATCCAGAAAAAGTCACTGTCTGGTCCGCTCTTTAGTCTGAAGGTGTGATTGGACTTTATTTCTTCGAAAACGACGATGGAACGACTGTCACCGTTAATTCGGAGCGTTATGGTCATATGATAATCGACTTATTTTGCCTGCTATTAAAGAATACGACTTGGAAAATATGTGGTTTCAACAAGACGGAGCCACATTGCCAATAGTGTTGGGCAAAATACATGCTGATGTATTTAAAATACAAAAAACATGAAAGTGATGTATTTAAAATACCAAATAAAAATACTTTTTTTTTCATGTACTTAAAATACAAAATACAAAATACTGCATTCCAAAAGCAAGTATTTGAAATACAAAATACTTTTATTCAAAAAAATTTTTATTTCCTTTCATAAACACCAGCTTTTCAAATGTGGTATCAGACAAACAATCTCTTGATGGCGAATGAATAAAATCAGCTTACGACAAAATCTCAATGATTTCTTTTTAAAAAAACTATATTTTATTGAAAGAGAAACAATGGAATTGAGAAATAAGTGAAGATTAAAAAACGTTTGACCAAAGACTAAACACATATAAAGTATATCCAAGACAACATCTGATAGATATTTTTTTTCTCTTCTTGTTTTAGATCAAAATGTTAAAAGCTGTTTATATTATATTTTATTTTTTCATTCTTTAACTTTCTGACAGCTGGGCGACTTTCTCAATGTGTATGCATTCACTTGCGTTTACTTTACACAGGTACTTTGTATTTGGTAATTAAATTGTAGTACTGCCATTTTTTTTTTTTTTTGGAAATAAAACAGTAACAAAGTTTTGCGCTTTTAGTTGATGTATGAATTGGAATAATTTTTAGCGCGTACTTTTTTAACATATTTTTAAAATGTATTTTGAAAAATGTATTTTGAGAGCACGAATATTTGAAATACAAAATACTCAAGCGCTTAGTATTTAAAATACAAATACATTCGTGAGACGTATTTAAAATACAAATACAAAATACATATTTGTATTTTAAATACGTATTTCAAATACATGTACAGTTAAACCTCTATTAACCGGGCCTCTATTAACCGGCTACATCTATTAACCGGCATGCAGATCTTTTTGATTTTTTACCTCTACTATCCGTGCTTTACCTCTATTATCCGTGCAGCATTCATATGATTTTTTTATTATGTTAATTTGAATCCGGTGATTCCCCTTTTTAATGTGTGGACACAATTGTACTACGTGCTTCTATTTTAATTCATTATGTAAGTGAAATTTGATCTGTTAACACCTGTTTTGGGACGATGGCTCCTTCAAATAGAAAATTGCCAATGAGAGCGAGAAAAGTTCTTTCAATTAAAGACAAAATTGCTTTGATTAACGATTACGATAAGAACATACCTGTAAGGTCACTATATAAAAATATAAATTGAATTCTTGAATAAAAACAATTTAAAAAAAAAGAAATTGTATACGTTTTAATAAAACCTCTATTAACCGTGTATTTCGATTATCCGTGCCAGTCCCGGTCCCGCGCGAGCCGGTTAATCGAGGTTTAACTGTATTCCAAATACTGCCAAGCCCACACAACTCGAGAGAATATTGCATATAATTATATGTATGTATATTCAATTTCTTCAATTTAATTCCTTCAAAACTAATCAACATATTGTAAGAAATTAATTCAGTTAAATGCTTAATCGAGCACAAACACTTCTTTAACAAAGCAGAACAGAAACAAAACTACAAAATGAAGGATGGTAGTCATCGATTAAGACTAAGCAAAACTAAAGCACTAAATCAATTTCAAGACAAAAAGCAAAAACAAAAAAAAAAAAAAGAAGTTTGACAAAATCCAAAACGCGACATGACATACGGTTTGCTTAATTCGATTTATTTGTTTAACATTCAAGTTTTCAATAAACGAACAGCAAAATGTTGCAGAGAAGAAAGCAGTTATTATAAATATTGTTTGTCTGTTGTACTGTTCGTTACCACTTTGAGCCAAGAATCTATACAACTAATAAATAGAAAAACAAACAAAAATGATATAATACTAAAGACTTAAAAGCAAACAAAATAAAACTATTTCGTATTTTTTTATTAATACTGATCGATGAGCAGTAAGTCTTTTATATATGTAAGTCTTTGTGGCAGTTACACTGACAAAATACCAGAATGAAAGTGATTGTTTATAAAAAACCTAAAATTTTTGTTAGACAAATCAAATAAAAAAAAGAGAACATCGGATTAGGTATTTAATATATGTGTAACTTTAGCGGGAGACAACATATCCATTCGGATTTGAAGCAGAATCTATGGGACATGGTCCAATATTTGAGGGGGGCTCATAAATGATGGGTTTATTGTTAAAATCGCAAGAAAAATTTACTCTTTTAAGCAGTTTGAAAAACAAGCCAGTTTACAGCTCTTTACTTCTGGGACCTAATTGTGGCATTCGATTGAGAGCTCTCTCTCCCTCTCTCTCTCTCTGTCGATTTTTTACGCATTTGAGACTCCCTTGATAGCTATTGAATAGAATGTGTCAACATTTCTTATGATGTTATTCGATAGCGAGTCGTTATTTAGAGGCAACCTTTCTGGTTTTTACTCGTCTACAGAAATTCAATCGAGCTTACGTTTAATCTACGACTCATCATATGTCACGGTGTCAAAAAAGACGTGTTTCAGAGTACTGCGATCGTATTTTTTTTAAATTTATTTCAACCAACCGGCAAGAGCCTTCTTTTGAGCGATTGAGCAATTTTTTTGGCAATCAAACGTTTATGCAATATTAAATAGATGTTGAACCCACTAATCTCAATCTCAATAGGTCACATGACGATCTTTTAACATCAGTTCGCGCACATCATCAATGGTTTTGGAAGCAACAACTGATATTGGATGATCATCACGAAATTCATCTTGGAGTGCATTACGACCACGCTGGAATTCACCATACCCACAAAATGACCAAAACTGCTCCTTGAGGGAACCTCGACACTAAAAATTTAATTAAGTTCACTCATGCACTGTTGCTGAGCTAATCCACGTCAAAACAGATAATCGCACGAAAATGATCACGATTTATTACCATTTTTGGGCCGTGATGAATCTTTTAAATTACTGTGAACAATATTAATAGCGCTCGCATGAGCAAAGATTCTAAGTACGAATAATCTTAAACATGTCCAACTTTACGCTAGAGCTGTCAGTTGCCAAATGGCAGCACTAGGGTTGCCAGATCCTGAAACATACAATTTCTAGTAGTTAAGGAACTAGCGCCGTTTCCGTCTAGTGTTGAGACATTTATCCTCTTTGGCATGGGAAGAAAATGCTTAGATGATAAAGTACGCGTCTTTTTAAATGAGATTAGACTTTTTTAGAAAGGGTTTTAAAAATTTTTCTCATTCTTATCAGAATGAGAGGATTTGCTCACATTTGCTTTTAATTATTTTCTCTATAGCTTTTCCGCCATTTTTATGATGTTACTAACATTTTCTTGATGTTACTAAATTCATTATTACACCCAAAACATTTCAAAAAGTTGTTCAAGTTTTCACATTTGATTCCACATTCTTCAGAGAACTAATGAGAATTCGAAAAAAGGTCAATACATCAAGCAATCTGCTCGTATTGCCGAACATTTTAGTTAATGAAAAGTTTGCTATGTTTTGTTATGTTATGTTATGTTATGTTATGTTATGTTATGTTATGTTATGTTATGTTATGTTATGTTATGTTATGTTATGTTATGTTATGTTATGTTATGTTATGTTATGTTATGTTATGTTATGTTATGTTATGTTATGTTATGTTATGTTATGTTATGTTATGTTATGTTATGTTATGTTATGTTATGTTATGTTATGTTATGTTATGTTATGTTATGTTATGTTATGTTATGTTATGTTATGTTATGTTATGTTATGTTATGTTATGTTATGTTATGTTATGTTATGTTATGTTATGTTATGTTATGTTATGTTATGTTATGTTATGTTATGTTATGTTATGTTATGTTATGTTATGTTATGTTATGTTATGTTATGTTATGTTATGTTATGTTATGTTATGTTATGTTATGTTATGTTATGTTATGTTATGTTATGTTATGTTATGTTATGTTATGTTATGTTATGTTATGTTATGTTATGTTATGTTATGTTATGTTATGTTATGTTATGTTATGTTATGTTATGTTATGTTATGTTATGTTACGTTATATTATGTTATGTTATGTTATGTTACGCGGGCCTCCGGTCCTGAAACCGGCTCACTTGGCTCCTAGAAAGGTCCCGTTGTGTTACCCGAATAGGCTATAGGGAGATGTCCCTACACATGCCCCGCCGGTTCCGCCCTGAACCAGCCCGATGAACGGCTGAAGGAGTCCACCCTGTCCAATCCGTATTCCGACACTTCCGGTAATCCATCTAGTGTCGGCCTGCCCAAGCAATTTGCCCTCTTGTTAGAGAGAGCAGGGCATCGACCTTTCGACGAACACTTTCTCGTTCGACACTCTCTTCCTCTTCCTCATCTCTGCAACCTCTGCAGAAATCATTATATGGAAGATTCAGTCTTCTTGCATGTACTCCCATGTGACAATGTCCCGCTAGAACAGCCACAAGGGTATGGAGCCTATGCCTGGGAAAGTCCAACAAGGCCATAGTCCTACTATACTCACACCTGAGCCATATAAGACCCGATATTCGACAGGTGATCTCGTTCGACCACCTCTCCTGCTCGGTTCCTAGCAGCTGTCGTTGTACCAGCTGCGTGCAGCTATTAAGGGGAACACCGACGAATTCGTCTATATCCTCCCGCTGAAGGCGGGTACCGGATCTTGCCAGTTCATCCGCTATCTCATTTCAGGACACACCGTTATGTCCAGGTACCCAGCGAAGCTCCAGGTCAGAATGTCTCGCTATCTCGTTTAGTGATACCCGGCATTCCTGAACCAACCGAGAAAAGTTTACTTTGGGAGAAATATGTACAATTGACCGTTTTTTTAACCCATACTTATTACACCTGTCAGCAAGGTGACAACAAGTAATTAGATGTACTTAGGTGGGGTCTAAATTATCTTAAGTCAATACTTAAGATAATTTATATCGCATGTTAATGCTATATATCGCATGTTAATAATAATAGGGCTTCCAGTTCAACAATAGCGAACCTATTTGAACAATCGCATGAATATGTTTATAACAAAGAGGAGTTTTAAAACCTTGCTTTCAATGCACAGGGTGGCCTAAAATTAACGAAGGGGTTTGAACTGTTTATAACTTTTTTACTATATTTTTTCTTTTCTTTTCAATATTTTTTAAAGAAGACTTGAGGAATTTAAAATGTAGCAGCACTCAATTGAACAAGGTGCCCAAATTATTGAGATTTATTTTTCAAATTAACGATCCATTGTTTTGACTCAGCGTGCATATCGTTGTTATTTTAATGTGCGGGTTGAACCATGAGAGTCAACAATAAACAGTCTGGTTTTCAATAACAAGGGGCAGTAAGGAACCTTCCTGGTGCCGACAGAGGACGGACTGGTATAGAGGAGTATTCGCGAAGATGGAGAAACATCAACAACTTCACTTCTCAAGAGCGTCGCTGCAGAGAATTTTGCATACAACAGGAATGTTTCCATAGAAGTTTCAGCTTTGCCAAAAATTAAAACCGACAGTTGATCAGCAACGACTTGATTATGCAGTTTTATTTTCCCGGTAATAAGCAGAAGAAACTCATAATTTTATTCATAATTTAATTATGAGCGATGAAGCCCATTTCCAATTGAGCGGGTTCGTTAGTAAGCAAAACTGCAGGATATGGGAAATTCGAGAGTAGTTCAACAGCGATAATTACACCCACCTAAACGTGCGGTATGATGCGGTGTTTCATCGGAAAGGATAATTGGTCTTCATTTTTTTGTTTTGAAAATGAGTATGGGGTCGCCGTTTCCGTCAATGCCATCAGATATCGAACAACGTTCGAAAAGTTTTGAAGTTCAGCCGTGCAAAACCATCCACAAGTATGGTTTCAATAAGATGAAGCCCCAGCGCCTACCTACTAAAAGAACCATTGTATACTTTGCATACAATGGTTCTTTTATGGGACATCTTTCGTGAACGAATTATTTCGCGTACAAGTGATTTGAATTGGCCTGCGTGTTCATCGGACTTAATCGCTGCAAACTATTTTCTTTGGCGTTATTCACAAGGAAAAGTCGACATTAATATGCCAAAAACCATCACCATTGGAAAAACAATATACCCAACGAAATAAACAACATAGCATGTGAAGTTTTAGGAAAGGTTATGTGTTGGAAAGAGCAGGACTACTTGCGAGATATTATTTTTCATAAAAATATTCCTCATTTATATACTTAATTAAAAAAAAAAAATTAATAATTTTGTCTTGAATAAAAAAGTTATAAGAAACTCAAACCCCTTCGTTAATTTTGGGCCACCCTGTATTTGCACAAACGTACGATTAGGTTCGATATCGATGAACTCTCAGTAAATTAATTTCTGATTAACATTTAATTGAGAAAAAGACTGTATGCCTTCAGTAGCTTCCTTCCTTATTTCTTTCAATGTATTGAAACCTAAACACACACACACACAGATCTCCAATCATCTGAAGTTTTTCACTTAAACGTATGATTAAACAAAAATAACAGCAACATTATGAATGGAACTACTTGGAAACGTTAAGGAAAACAATATTGAAAGGACAACTCAGACTACGTACATTCATACATACATATGTACTTCCTTTTTCCTGTGACATGCAACAACCATCCAGTGGAACACACACACACAAGACCCACATGCGCCAGGAGGGGTGTTGTTTTCATTAAAGTTGTTTGTAATTTTATTTATTTATTATTTTGTAAGATTTTCTGTTTTTTTTTTATTATTATTCTTTCATCGAAATATTCCAAAGGGAGTTCTTTTTTTCGTCCATTGATTTTCATCTTTCATGTTTTAAGTTTGTTTTACAGAATGATAAACGTTTGTTCGTATTAATCATTTCATCAATTTTTAATTCCTTTCCGACTTGCAAATCAATTTATCATATTTTGTTCTTCTCTGTTGCGTTTCTTTATTTATTGAAGATTTTTGTCTATGGACTACTTAAAATGATGCATGTTCATTCAATTATTTGTAAAAATGATGGATGCAACAAATAATATTCCTGTCAAGTTTGGTGTGTTACCTCTTCGACTAACAGGGAATCTTTTGAAAAGGGGAAAGAAACCGAGACATAACAAGTAAGAGTGCTATATTCGGCTGGGCCGAATCTTAAATACCCTTCACAATGGTACATACATTCCGATTGATTTTTGGTGCGAAAAGTTGTTTTATTTGGCTTTTAAATGGGCCGATTTTTTCTGAATTTCAATATCAGATCCACTACCGGGATTTAACACAGGCTGCAAAACTTTTATTTAAATAATTCCTAATATGTATGCTCAAGTTCAACCACTGGGTGACACCAATTCTTTTTAATATCAATGAAATAAAGAAAAGCAAAATGTATTTCTTAATTATTTATCAGTTAACTTTATAGTAAAATTTATTTAACAAAAAATTGCATATAATTGCATTATTTTTGAATTATAATGCTAAACATTGCCATTAAGTGTGATTTGCTTTTCAATTTACTTACGTACATATGTGGGTACATGCATACGTATGTATGTATCTATAATAGAAAACTCTAAAATAAATTCTTTATTATTGAATATTTTCAGTGTGTTCCATAAAACAATGATTATATACATACATATATACATACATACATATTTACATTGCTTGCTTTTACAAAATTATTTTTTTCTTGTGCACGTTGTTGATGATCTATTGCGTATCATCATACACATGTGTGTGTGTATGTACATATGTAAGTACGTAGGGAAACGCAAAATGATTTTTTGTGTGAATGAATTTGAAGACGCAATTGTTTAAAAGAATTTCATTGCGTACCCTTTTTTCAACAATTCTTTATATCACTTTCATTTTCAAGCTCGTGTATATATACATACACATTTTTACACCAAAGCAAAAAAATTGTTTATGCTAACATACTTGCATGCATACATACATATGTAGATACATACATACCTACATACATACAAACGTATCTACATACATACATACATACATACATACATACATACATACATACATACATACATACATACATACATACATACATACATACATACATACATACATTCATACATGATCGCAAATATTATATACATATGTATATAATATTATATACATATGTATGTACCATTATGATCGATTTTTGGTACCAAAAGTTGGGTGCATATGGGCCGATGTCCAAAAATTTTCTAATTTTGCCCCTAAACAGCCTGTATGTACCATTCCGACAAATATTTAGTGCAAAAAACTGTTTCGTTTAGCTTCCAGGCCCGACTTCTTGAGATATCGGGAGGCGCTATATCTCGAACATATATGGGCCGATGACAAAAAGATTTCCAGTTTTGCTTCTGACTAACCTATATGTATCGTATTGATTGATTTTTGGTGCCAAAAGTTGTTTTATTTAGCTTATAGAGCCGATTTCTTGAAAAATCGGGAGACGCTATATCTCAGGTATATATAGACCGATTGCAGACATTTTCAAATTTTGCTTTTAAACACCTTATATGTACCATTCTGTACCATTCTGATCGATTTTTGGTACCAAAAGTTGTTTTATTTGGCTTTTAGAGCCGACTTCTTGAGAAAACTTGTGGCGCTATATCTCGAGTGTATATGGGCCGATGTCCAAAATTTTCCACGTTTGCCTCTAAATAGTCTATATGTACCATTCTGATTGATTTTTAGTGCCAAAAATTGCTTTATTTGGCTTAAAGAGCGGATTTCTTGAAAAATCAGGAGTCGCTATATCTCAGATATATATGGACCGATTTCAAAAATTTTCCAATTTTGCTTTTAAACACCTTACATGTTCCATTCTAATCGATTTTTGATACCAAAAGTTGTTTTATTTGGCTTTTAGAGCCGACTTCTTGAGAAAACGGGAGGCGCTATATCTCGAGTGTATATGGGCCGATGTGGAAAAATTTTCCACTTTTGCCTCTAAATAGCCTATATATACCATTTTGATTGATCTTCGGTGCCAAAAGTTGTCTTATTTGGCTTATAAAGCCGATTTCTTTAAAAATCGGGAGACGCTATATCTCGGATATATATGGGCCGATTTCAAAAATTCCTTCATTTTTAGGATTTAATGGGCACTAAAAATGATATGGTTTAGTTTTTAAGAAAAAATTTTTTTTCAATAATCTGAATACAAAAATTACACAAAATATCCCTCAAAACCCGGTTTTTTGAATATATCTCGGCTATCCGTGGACCTATCTTACTGAATTTCAATAGCAGACCCACTACCGGGGTTTCACACGTTTTAGCGAAAGAATGAGGTTTCTATCTCAAACCGTTTTCTCAGAAACGGTATTTCAACGACTACAGACGGACAGACGGACAGACGGACAGACGGACAGACGGACAGACGGACCGACGGACAGACGGACAGACGGACAGACGGACAGACGGACATCGCTCAATCGTAATCGCTATTGATGCTGATCCAGAATATATATACTTTATGGGGTCTTAGATGGATATTTCAATGCGTTACAAACGGAATCACAAACTTATATATACCCTTACACATTTATGTGAAGGGTATAAAAAGAGATACTTGCATATAAATATAAAGAGTGGTCCCATAAAAAAAAAATAAATAAATAAAAAATAAACCACGAAGGTAATTTTGAATAAAGCAGAAAGCTTTCGAGAAATTCTCTGCTATTATTTTTTTAATGATACACAATGTTATGGCCATTATGTGAACAAAAAAAATATCGGAGAAATGTGCGCCGCGGTATCGCTATTACACCTTTATCCGATGGACAATATATGCAATCATTCTGAGACTTAAAGAAGATTCGACGTTATTAATATGACAACTCGAGTCAGCCTTTGTCTCTTGAATTGTTCTGGGCTTACGGACGTACACTTTTTCTTTTAAATATCCTCAGAGAAGGGATGTTTTAGGTAGTTAAATATCCAATCACATGATCATGGTGGCCAATAAACATCACAGACATAACCATAAAGTGACTTTGGTGAGTGGCCAGTCAGAAGTGAGCAGTACAGGTAATCATGGCAACATGAGTGTATGAGACCAACTAGCGTGCACAAAAAACTAACATAAATAATGAACAATTTTGTTGTAAAGTGTTTGGAAAAATATTGATTCCTTGTAATTTTTACGAAAAAAACTAGAAAACATGAATGAAAAGCTTTGAAAACTAACTGTTAAACATATTCCAGGTAAACATATTCCAGGTATTGCTAGTGATGTACTCAACTAAGACTTTAACTACAAATAAGACTTTAACTACAAATAATTATTATCACTGGATGCACCAGCACTGCAAGGCTGTCACTTTCATGAAATTTTACAGAAAATTGTTAATTTTTGTAGTCCGGCAGAGCTGGTGACCCTTCTGGTAGTATTCTGTGATAAACATCGCCGTGACGTGCGTTAACACGGCCATTGAATTTATAGTACATAACCGCCATTATTTCAATGTCTGTGTGGCATCCTCCGTGGTCTTAACCACACACAGTCCTTATCCATATCCCCAATTTCTAACCACAAAAATTCCGTTATCTTCTTACGACAGCGCACACTAAATGTTCATTTTCGAAGAAGACACCGCTCGCCCATAAACCGCACCAAGCAGACACTCTTTGTAGCTGCAGTAGAAGTGTGTATTTCATTGTCGAACATGATTTTCTTTGTCAAATCACTATTGATCTCTGACTATTAAAGCAATACTTCAGCTTATTGAAGGCGCTTGAAATGACAATTGGGCTCCAGCTCTTGAGTCAAGTACACCTTGGTAGTGTATAAATTGAAATCTTTATTAAAAAATAATGACGGATTCAATATTCTTTGGAATACGAACTAATCGCGCATGCTCGCTTGCTGAAATATGCTCACAATTCTCCTCATTGTAAACAAATTTAGTCGATTATGCCGACAAAAAGAAAATCAACAAATGCATTTTGATTTGTTGGCCAATCTTCGTCAAACACCAAAACAAAGAAATGTTAGAGCAAATTGGTATTTGCTCTTCTAAAGGTTTTGCAGTCTTACATGGTTTGCGGCAACCTTTCTCATTCGGCGAACATAACCTGAAATTTGTAAATTTTATTACTAAGCAAACATAACCTTAAAATATACTCGTAATAAAACTTGATGCTTATACGTTTTTTTCGGTGTTTTCTGTTTATAAGTGTTTATACGAGTATGTTTTTTTTCAGATATTTGTATCCATAAACTTGGCCAAAAAAAACGTCAACAGAAGAGTAGTGGTCACATTGTTTCAGGGATAATATTTGCCAAAGACATCGCCCCGTATTTATGTCAGATACAGTCAGACCGCTACTGTTAAAGAAAAAGTAAGAATATTTTTAAACCAGTGATTACTCTACTCTTCATTTGGCAGAAAAGAAGTTTCGACCCCAGTCGAAAGTGAAGAATGTCGTCACCGATACGCGAAATTCTGATAAATTCTACACTTCGGTGTGCAGATGAAAGGTATTAACCGGTATTACAACAATCTTTTACATTCGCAATAGGTCTTATTGTAGTTATTGTGTGTGTCGTCTTTTTGTTTGATACAGTCAACATTTTGCAATACTGAAGAGGTTTCTTTAAATGTTGTTAACTGGACAGAGTCAAAGGTATATACAATGGACACTAAACAGGCATATTAGCAACAGT
Source organism: Sturmia bella (assembly GCA_963662145.1). Lineage (NCBI taxonomy): Eukaryota > Metazoa > Arthropoda > Insecta > Diptera > Tachinidae > Sturmia > Sturmia bella. The sequence continues at coordinate 39,936,704 of OY759168.1, read as the reverse complement.
TAATTCTGACTTACTCAACTTTGTAAAAAGAAATGTTCAGTTTTTATATTATAATATTTTTGCTTAAACAAACATCCACAAACGCTCCTTATTTTCGTTTGTTTGACCCGTTAATCCCTCTTTCCTACTTTCCTAGTTCCAGAACAATGCAATGCATATGTATATATATATATGGCACCAGCACCCTGAGTGCTGGTGCCATTCTAAAAAAAAGCAAACAAAAATTGCCTTTGCAATGGACATAAAGTGCTGCCAAACTCGCACAGTGCTAATTAAATGAAACTTAACGAAAACTTACCTCAGCTTATTATGGCTGTACACATTAGTAACTATTAGCAGCAGACTTCTTTTATGTATGTGTAACATAAATTAAAACTGTCATTATTAACTGTGACCGAAAATCCGAACTTATCTATTCTTAGTTTTTTAAGCAACTGTAAAAATCCATTAAATTTAAAATTTGATTAATTTTTAAACCTTTTGTTAATTAAAAATTACAGCACTGATTACCGTTGGACTAAACTACGGTCATCTACTGCAAAAATATTCTGAGTGTATGAATAAAATAGTTTTTAATAAATTTTTTTATTGAACTTTTCAACAAAATTTGTGTTTCCTATACCGATTACTTTTACTACTACACACTCAGAAAAAAAATAAATAAAATAAAAACGTAGAAGACAAGTTTGATTGATTGTTTTTTGGTAGTGATTTGCATCGTACAATTTTCATTTGAATTTAGTCTGATTTCGTGTTCAATCATTGAAATAGAAGTTGATACTTTTTTGGTTTTTCTTTATTAATCTATGTAATTCTATTTCTGTTCAATTTTTTTAAACTCTGTTCTATTTTATTTTCAGGTAGCAAATTTTTTCGATTACTTGAGGAGCCACCCACTCAGCCCACTCAGCCATCGCAGCAGTTCATATTAATGGCTCAACACGCAATTAAGGTAAAGATTTTCATTTATGCCATTATTTTTGTAAAAATTTAACATGATTTTTAATGAAGTAGTTTTCATGTTAATTTTACATTGTCCTTATTTTCTATGTGTGAGGTATCATAATAAAGTTCAATAATGTTCTAAACGACAATACTGGCAAATCCACTAATTTTCTTAAACGTTTCAATTTGAATTTCCGTTTTGGCAAACTTGATTTAATATATTTAAAATACTGGGAATTTCGAAATAAGCAATTGGGTTACAAACATTATTTTTAAAGATTTTTCGAGTCTACTGAAGAGTTGATTAGCATCAACGAAATGTCTGAGGCATATAGAAAACATTATAAGTCATAATTTTAGACCTAAAATAATACATTTCAAGGTGCTTTTAAAGTGAATAAATGATTCAGTTCATTTTTGAATACTAAAAAATACTTATATATGTATTTATTTTCGATGTTTCGCTCTCCTTTGGATAGCTTCTTCAGGACAATAATAATGAAAAAAGTTTAAAAAAAAAAAACAAAAATAAATTAAGTCAAGTACGAGGCTGGCTCGCACTCTTAGGGTTCCGTACGTATGTATGTGTAATTTATGTATGTGAATACATATGTATATATTATAAATTTCATCTCTCTGTTTTTAAAGCTACTTTATGTTGTGTGGGGACACCTAGTAATTTTCCACTTGTTGTTGTTGTTGTAATTTGTTGTTGTAAGGCATCTGGGAATACATACACTGTGTGAATTTCGACTCTATATCTCTTACGGTTCGAGAGTTATAGCTATTACTCTACATTGTAAAGGGACACCTGGTACCTTTACAGTTGTTGTTTTTAGCAAGTGTTGTTGTGGAGCATATGTGAATACACATTGTGTGCAAATTTCATCCCTCTGTCGCTCACGGTTCGAGAGTAACGGCTAGTTGTTACTCTACGTTGTATAGGGACACCTGGTAATTTTTGACTTGTTGTTGTTTTTAGCATTTGTTATTGTAGGGCATACGTAAACACATATATTGTGCGAATTTCAGCACTTTGTCTTTTACAGTTTAGCAGCTACGAATAATTGTTACTTTAGGTTGTATTGGGACACCTGGTAGTTTTCAAGTTATTGTTGTCTTTAGAAATTTTTGTTATAAAGCATCCTTAAATACGTATACTATGCAAATTTCAGCTTTCTATCTTTTACGGTTCGAGAGTTATAGCTAATTGCAACTTTTCGTTGTAGGGGGACACCTGGTAGTTTTCGACTTGCTGTTTTTTAGTATTTGTTGTTGTAGCGGCAAGGTAGAACAACATCCTGTGAAAATTTCAGCTCTCTAGCTCTTACCGTTACGGAGAATGGACGCTGTGACGGACGGACGGACGGACGTACTTGTCTCCGTAATAGGGTTCCGTTTCACTCTGATGAGTACGGAACCCTAAAAAACTAATCAAACCTTTTTTCAATGAACTTAATTCTTTTTTGCTTTTTCAAGTCTACTGATGAGTTGTTTAGCAGCAACGAAATGTCGGCGGCATATAGACGGCTGAAAGAGACAGAAAGCATTAAGGTCTATTTTTTAGACCTAAAGTAACAAAACTTTTTTCATTATTATTGTCCTGAAGAAGATATCCAAAAGAGAGCGAAATATCGACAAAAATAATTAAATAATTTTAATAAAAGACCTTTAGCTCAAGAAAGTAAATATCTAAAATATAAAAAAGGGGTCGGAAAAAAACCAAATAATTAAAAATAGTTATACAACTTGGCCTATTGAGAGCGTTGCAAATAATTTGGAGTTTAAAAGTCCTATAACACTTGCAAAACATATCAAAACCATTAGAAGCTCAGACGGGTTGTTAATGCAGCCTATCACATTGCTGCGTCAAACTCGTGCTGTGTATTTCAGCCTTAAGTGTGTTTTTAGTTTCATTTTAGTATCAAACGAATCAGAAGGTTTTAAGAAAACGTTACCTTAAGATTGATGATCTTAAAACTCTTAAATTCAAAAAGCATTTGTTACTTACATACATACATACATACATATATTAAGCTATACTTTCACAAAGTATATTTAAAATGAGATTTCTCTGTAATCAGCTGCCAAAACCCATTAATTTAAACAAATGCATTTCTGTAGAATGATATAAAAAACATCTAATTAACCATTTGGAGGATATAGTTAATTTTTCATTGATGACTTTTTTTCACTTATTTGGTACAGATTTGACGTAAAACGAGTGAGTGCATGTGTTGTGCATTGAATTGAAGCGAAAAATAACGAAAATAAAAACACTTGTAGGTGACATTTATTAACGATAATTGAACTCATCCATATGCAGCAAACAGTAGACTGCAAGTATGCAGTGTGTTGCAAGATGAAGTGCATCATTTGCCACAAGCCATAAATAAATGTGTTTTTTTGTTGTTGTTGTTTTGTTTTTGCCTTTATTAACAAAGTGTTACTTGTTCACACATTTTTCTTATTTTTAAATAATTTAGTAATTTTTTCCTGTTCTTGGTGTAATTAATCATATAATCAATTTGTCAATGAACAACAAAATTTGTAAATATGTGCTCAGGCATATGCATTTTATACGATTGTATAAAATATGTTTAAAAGAAAATGATTATTGCTTTAGCTGTAATGCAGTTTTCTATTCTAATTTTAATATATATGTATATTTTTTTTAAATTAGTTTTGAACAAATTTCTGAGACATGAGTAATTGCAAGAAAAACAAGCTGTTAAATCAATATTTCTCAAAGAGCACTTTGATTCTTTGATCAAGACAATCTACGCACAAGGATGCTGCTAAACGAGTTATTACACAATAAGTCTTTCGGTCGCACTCTTTTTGAATATGACACAAAAGTGCACAATCGCTTTAGGAGAAAGGAAACGGCTTTTGACATCTGCTGCTCATTTTCTCATTTAATAGTTGTCGAAAATGTAACGTGTGGCAAAACACGTTTTCGAAGGTATTTAATTTTGTGCCATCTAAAGGGTCCGCCAAATAACTTTTTTTTTTTTTTTTTTTGAAAACGGCGCAAAACATCGAGTGCAGCTTTGGCTGTGTGGCACGTATCGCCGTGCTGTTGTCAATATCGTGCTCTTCAATTTTTGTGATCAAAAATTCGTTCAACAGGATCCGTTAACTATCGCCATTGACTGTAACGGCCACTCCTGGCTAATTTTCGAAGAAAAATATTTCCCAATTATGCCCAATTATGGACCAAAATCCACACCAAACAGTGACACGTTTTGTGTGCGTCGGCTTTTCAATGTATGCGTGCGGGTTTTCTGTACCACAAAAGCGATAATTTTACTTTTTTACATAAACGCCAACATCAAAATGAGCTGCATCTGAAAAAATGATTTTTTTTTTTATCGCAAAATCGGCATCTTCGCTAAGTCGATCGCAGGCCAACTTAGCGAAGCGTATATACAACCATATTCGGTCAGCGGAAGGATAAAACTAATTATCTGTCAAATCAGACAAGAGCTAAGTGTTACCATTCGCGAAATAAGCACTAGTTGAAAGAAAGCCGTTAGATAGCGGAGCCTGTATTATGATTGTTGTTAAAACCGTTAGTAGAGGGTGGTTAAATTTTAAATTAAATTTTATATACAGTATTTTTCGGTTAATTGACCCTACGGTTAATTGGTTTCCACGCTTAATTGAACCACATGATCGGGCAAAAAAAATATTGCGTACGAACACCATGTGAATTTCCTCGGATAATTGAACCCGGTTAATTGCTTTTTCCGCTTAATTCGTTCAAAATTCATGTCATCAAAAATAAATTTCCTCTTACTTTTACCCGGTTAATTGCATTGAAAAATAATCTGGCATTTTTGCACATACATATTTGACATCATTTGTGAAAAACACTGGGTGGCACCTCTACTATACACATATACGTACAACTTTTTGCTGTTACTTGCATTTTTTTTCGTTTTCCGGTTAATTGAACAAAAAATTATGCAAATTTTGATGTGCAATTAACCGAAAAATACTGTATTTATTTTCTTGAGCTAAAGGTCTTTTTTTAATATTTAATTATTTTTGTCGATAGCTTCTTCAGGACAATAATAATGAAAAAGGTTTTTCATTTCTTTGAGGCCCAATTGGTTAATTGGTTTTCCGATAATCACTCTTCGATTATCATTCCATCAAAATAAGGCAATTCTGCTTAGTGACGGGCCTACACGCAGAGAAAAAACGTTTTAAAGTCTGGTTGCCATAACAACATAATGGGTGGTATTATGGGTACCGATATTCACGTTTCCGTGAAGTGAACTTAACGTCTTCATTTTAATAATTTCAAGGCTGGTTTCACAACTGTTGGTAGAAAAGTACATTTGAAAACATTTATTTTTTGCATGTAATTTTGACGCGGGTGTTAATTCATTTATTCTCAGTGAAATATATAATTTGAATATGGATACTATTGCCTTTTTTTGAGGAGAGTAGCAAAAGTGAAAGTATTTGCTTGGACATCCGGTTAGAAAGAAGAATTTTGCGCTATAAATCTGAAGACATGTTACAGATAAATGATATAGAACAAGTAGAAATGCAACGTCGCTCGTTAGGGGTGTATTTGTTGGGCAGAACGACGAGTTGAGGGGGACGGCACTTCTGCCACACTATGGCGAACAGCAGCAATATTTTCAGCAGTACGAGCTGTACAAGCATGAACTGGTATTTCCACATTTCCTACAGACCCGGTTGGCTCAAATTTTTGCACGACTTTTTTTAATTGTACGTAAATTTAGTCGATTAAATTGACAAAAAAATTACGATGTGCATTTTGATTTGAATGCCCATTTTCATAATAAGTCTGAATAACTTTAACGCTTTGCTCGATTGTGTATTTTTCCACGCTTCAAATTGAGTTGGTCTGAAATAAATTGAGAAATGTCAAATGAAATGCAGAAAAAAACATTACGTTTAAGCCCGTATGCATGATACAACTAACAAGGTAGCCTTTTCGCTACAATAAGAACAACTTCAATAAAAATAACACGCATTTTGTTTTTGTACAACTTATGCAAACTGTCAAAAAGACGCCACTTCTACATTTACAGAAGAGAGATGCACTGAGCTTATGCGGATTTGCTATCTCGTTTTGGCTGCCTTTCATCTCTGCAATCTCTTGACAACCTAAAGTAGTCAGTTGATTAACGGTTTAGCTGACGAGGCTACCTTGTTAATTGTATCATGCCCGTATGATACTTCATTTTTCTTTCATTAATTCGTATAGAATTGATAGAAAGAAACAGCAATTGCTAGAAAGAACCAAGTATACAAAGCGTAAACAAAATTGATATTTTTTTAAGTGTTGTATTCTCTTTAATTTCAAGAAAGCGCTTGGAAATAAAAATGTTCCAAAAAAGAAGCGTTAAATTGCAAACATTGTCCGTAAACCGCTGACACAGCAACATTCAAGTTTGAAGTGTCAATTTTAAGTTGAAAAATTTTACTTTTTTTTTTGACATAATCTGATTTGTTATCGATAACTTCAACAAAAATGTTGACAGTTTTGCATTTATCTTAATATAGCTGAACTCGTTGCACATACTAAATTCTACTATTACATTATATTTGCACTGTTCTCCAAAACTTGAACAATGCAAGAAAAATGTAGTGTTATACGGGCTTTAGGTGTGGTTCACATTGAACGTCGGCCCTTAAAATTTAACCAGCCGTTACATCACCATCGTGGTGGGCTTGGCATTTTTTTTTTTTTTTTTTTTGAACATGTTGATCACTACATTCTCACCACAAAAGTAGATCTTTTTCGATTCTGAAGAGATTTAATATTATTATTTGGATCCCTCACAGAGCGAAAACTTCCTAATAGATTCAATAAGATTTTCTCTTTGAAACGTTTTTAGGCTGAGGGGTATCCCAGCAGAGAGAAAAGAAGATTTTTCTATGGGTATTTCTTATTATTTCCATGTTGCAAATCTTATTAATTGTCTCAACAAGAAAAACACATAAAACCAAGAAGAAAACTTGTTACTCACGTTTGTTTTTACTCAGTTTCCGATTTGCATAGTACCAAAAAAAAAAAAAAAAATCTATAGAGAAGAACTTATTGATTCTATTGGGTTTTCTTGTAAATTGTATACAATAAGGTTATCCTATTAATTTTTCCCTATTGGTTTTATTAGTTTCCTATATAAACGCACGTAAATCATCTTTTTAATTTCATTAATTGTTATTTTTTCAATAAGGTTTTCCCATTTAAAATAATAAGGAATCCTTCTTGAAAAAAAACCATAGAGATATCTTATTGATTTTGTTCTACTTTACTAGGTGCTTTTTTCTCTGTGCTTTTTTTTTCCTATATTTTATATATTTATTTGAGCTTAAGGTCTTTTAGAATTTGATTATTTGAGTATGTTTGTCAATATTTCGCTCTCCTTCGGATGTCTTCTTCAGGACAATAATAATGAAAAATGTTTTGATCGGTTTTTTTAACAAACATCACAACAAACATATTTGAAAAAAAAGGAAAATATTTTTCTTTCAAACATTTTTCATTATTATTGTCCTGAAGAAGATATCCGAAGGAGAGCGAAATATTGACAAAAATACTTAAATAATCAAATTTTAAAAGACCTTAAGCTCAAATAAATATATAAAATATAAGATTCTGAAGAAGTAAAAACGAGCTTAAGTTCGATAAGGTGATTGAATAAAGTATTGAAAAACAAAAAGTTGGAAATCTAAAACAGCCATATTTCGATGTGATATAAATTGGCTTCATATAATATTTTTGCTCAAACTCCATTCCATTCATTCAACTTTATTAAATTATTAGTAAACTACATGCCTACATTTTTCGAGATTTTATCTTATAGATATTACAACGAATTATATTTTTAATTATGGATATTGAGTTTTTTTATATTCTAATATTCTTAAAGGAAAAATAGGAGAAGCTTTATACGACCACAAAAGAAAGATATTCAAACACAGTTAGAAAATATACATGTATATAATTGTACTATCTGAGGCAACTCTGCTCAAACTAGCGAACGATTTCTTCAGCGAAGAGGTTGACGAATTGTGTGTAGCTTTAGTTTTGACACTATAGAACTGGTGAAAATGCTGTAACAAAACATTGGTCTTTGCAAGAAAAAAAATTGCTGCTACGCAATTTAAAATCCTCATGCAATTGCCAAAGATGCAGCGAAAAATAAAACAGGGGACTCCAAGGTTCAGCATAAATTTTCTTTTAAACGTGCCTTGCTTTCAGCTAAGGTCTACGCGTATTTTTTAGTTACTGTTGAATTCTTGCAAGCACCCTTTTATTTCCCCAGACAGTAACATTTTAATAATTTTAAGTATTGAAAATATTTCAAAAATTTGCAACACTCAATTAATTTAAATGGTGATACTTAAAAAAAAGAAGACATTCCAAAATATACTCATATTCATATTCAACCCCAACCACCACCAAATCTCTGCCAAATCATACCATAACACTCATAATTATTATTATTATTTTTTTTTACATGAAAGGATAACAAATATGTAGTGCGATAAAAAGTTACAAATGTCACATTTCAATGATAAGTTTGCTGGAATACCTCAAAAACATTTAAGAAAAACAAGTGCATTTTTCATTTCACCACTGAATTTTAGCAATGAAAGCAACAAAAAAAAAAATGTTTTAAAAATATTAAAAAATTCATATGCTTTAAATTTCGCACTTAACCCGACAAGGGTCGTTGCCAGGGGGAGGAAAATAATTTGAGTTTTGGCAAAATCTTTTAATAACCCATATTACTACAAGTTGTAACAATGCCAGGCAATATTTAGTTCCACATACATAAATAAACAAAAGAGAAAATTTCACCATAAATCATACCAAACAAGCCACAGTGCAAGTAGAGTGCTACCTCTATACCCTTTTTAACGGCCACTGCTTGGGAACAAAACGAAAATAATGTCAAATCGCAATGAACTGCACAATCTTGGTGACAATAAATAAAAAAAAGGCAAAAAATGTAACTATTTCTTTTATGTTTTATTGAAGTAGAGTTTCTGATAGAGACGGAAATGCCACAGTTTTGAGTTGGTTCTCAAAACAATTTTATAGAAGTGGTTATTTGAAATGAAATATGTTTTTTTATAAACATTACAAAAACACTATTTTCCCTCATTACTAGAAATCATTGTATAACTTTTAAATAATGATTTCGTAACTTAGATATATAATAAATAATAATATTAACTCAGGTCCAAAAATGAACCTTTTCAAAAAATTTTTGTTGTATCTTCCAGCTGTCTATATGCCGCCGACATTTCGTTGGTGCTAATCAACTCATCAGTAGACTTGAAAAATTCTTAAAAGTCTGTTTGAAACTTAACTACTTATTCCATAATTTCCATGAACAGAATGAGAATCAGAAATGTTCAAACAAACCTTTAACACAGCAAACATTTCTTTTTTCGTTTTGCAACACTTCTACTTTTCTTTGCAACCTTCTATACAACCAGTCACCATTGGTTACTACGATTTGTATTTTTGAAAGTATCAAAAAGTAAAAGTTTTTGAATATTCAAATATGAACTTAATTACATTTCAGTTGGCTCTTAAAGCAAATAAATAATTAAGTTCATATAAATAATAATATTTTATATATTTATTTTCTTGAGCTCAAGGTCTTTTATTTTTGCTAAAAATATTTAATTATGTTTATCGATATTTCGCTCTCCTTCGGATAGCTTCTTCAGAACAATAATAATGAAAATAGTTTTGTCCTGAAGAAGCTATCCGAAGGAGAGCGAAATATCGACAAAAATAATTAAATATCTTTAGCAAAAAAAGACCTTTAGGTAAAAAAAAAAAAAAATAAATAAATAAATATATAAAATATATAAACAGAGGTCGAAAAAACCAAATAATAAATCTAAATAATAATAATAATTTGTTTATGCTTTTTGATAAATTTTCTGGTTTTCTTAAAAAAAAAAAATAAAATGACCGCCAATTTTTCTTTATCCTAACAAAAATGCCTGCGGTCTTATTCGATACTTCAACAGTTCTTTGTGTATCTTCTATGGAATTAGTTTTTTATTATGACGCTTTACAATTTTTTTTTGCAAATTAAAATATCAAAATTATTCACGTTCGTTAAAGGAGTGTATGTTTGCCGCGAAAGTGGACATTTTGTAGCCCATGCATACCGATACATTACATGCTCTATGTAAACGAAATTAAAAATGCCTGTTAACAACACTTTACGCATTACTTATCAAATCTATGCTTTTTTATCACTGGGAGTTTCAATTTTCTTGCTATAAAATAAAATATATTGTCACGCGCGCATTACAAAATGTAAACTTCTGCATGAATTTGATATTATAAAGTCTGACACCAAATCATCATATTATAGTATGTTTCCATTAAGAGTTGAATCACCCGCTTCGCTCTTTCAATCATATTTATGAATCACACTGTTTACACGACTCTTCTATGTGCTTCGATTTGAATTTTGGTTTTTAAAAAGCCAACATAAATTGTCCATTTATTTTGTGAAGCAAATTTTTCTAAATGGACAAAAAAAGTAAGTGAAAGTGTTGTTGCAAAAAATCCACATTCATTGGGAAATGTCTTCGGTACTGATATTGCATGTCATTAAATGCAACCCACAACTTAACTTTTATTTTTATGAGACAATTATGTTTTCTTTGTTTTTATTATTTTTTTATTTTTTTGTTTACAATGTATGATTTTGACAGATAGTGCAGATAAAATTGCGATATAAATTAAAGAAGACAGGAATTTTGCCTGCTTCGCATGTAGCTTCAATATGAAGCAACTTCATTCACTCACAATTCACTTTTGTATGGCGAAGCAGGGGACAAATCACCGCATTCGAAATCGAGTCTTCTTTCGTGTGTATAAATATTTCGACGGCTGCAATTTTTTGGATCACAGTATTCGATCGCAATCAATATTGTCTACTACTATTTTTTACATCGCAGTACGCATATGACAATAAAGAAACAAAACGAAAAAGGAAAACAAAATATAAATAAATTGGTGAAAATCTTCAATATAAATGAATCCAGATGTGTTTTTATTTTTCTCATCTTCGGAATCGGACGATGAGTCCAAGATTGCCATTATAAGTAGGAACATTCGTGACAAAAGCAATCCTTTTTCATTGCCAGAAGCTGAGTTAGTTGTGAGTTTGAAGCAAAAGATTAGAACTAAATGTTTCATACATAGTAGATTCAAAAGTCGTTTTCGGCTCTCTGAGGAAGCTTTTGAATACGTTTTATATCTCTGGTCAAATGTCGACGACCCGTATTGCAGCCTACTGCTACATTGTCCCTTTTGGCCAGTGGCAGCTTTCAGCACACGGCCGCGAATTTTTCTTTTTAGTGGGGTTGGCACAAAGCACTATGTGCGAAGGGGTGAAAAATGTAACAAATGAAATACACTACTTAGTGGGAAATCTTTTTCGTGGCATTCACTTTAACTAAAAACAATAAAATTTATAATTTATAAAATATTTCTTTAATTTTTTGTCGTTTCTTTGCTATTTTATTTGTTTTGCTGCTAAAAGCTAGAGTTTATTTGTTTTCGATAGTCTAGTAACAATCGAGTACAACATCGATTAGATGCGTTTCGATAACGAGTCCTGTGATCCACGTTAACAGCATTTCGATCACAAAGCACTCGATTTCGAATGCGGTGATTTGCCCCCAGGTTGCTTCGTGCCTGATTAGGGTGTTAAGCACAAATAGAGAGCGAACATGCTATTAATTACTTTTAATAAGTCAGTCAGTTCGTAAACATTTTTGTGAGTTGCGCTGTCATCTGCTGAAGAAAGTATTTTACCTTAAATTTGTAGGAACATTGTGTTCTTACCATAAGATTAGTTTTTAAAGCCGAACTATATGATTTACCATTGTTAATTATTTTATCATTCCTTAGTTTGATTTTATTTTTTTGGAACTGAGAAAAATTTTTCGTAATGAGATTGTACGGATCAAAAATTTTTTTTGAAGAAGACAAGAAAAGTAAAGTTGAAGACTTATTGACTGGGGTACATGGCTGTTTCGTGTCAGCTGCGAAGATCATCATCACCCAAATTGCTACGTATGCACACTGTTTTTTAAGCAGCAGCGTTTAGTCATCCTACAACCTGAGCTCTTCATTACTGGCTGCCTACACAGAAAGAAAAATCGCGTTCTAAATTTAAGTTTTTTCTACTTGATTTTAGTACGAAGTAGACTTGAAAATTTAAGTACGCATAACACAAAAGTGTTCTTAAAACAAGATCAATTGGGACTATTAAAAGGAATCAATACTGGTAAAGTTTAAAATGAGTACGATATTCTTAAGAGTATTTGAACCCAGCACTTGTGTGTGTTTGTATAAGTACTGAATTTTGTCTAAATTTTTTAATTGCTACGATGGCTGAATTGATAGAGTGACTGAACTGGCTAGGTTCCGGGTTCAAATCGGCAAAGAGAAAAAATTATTTATAAATTATTATTAAATTAAGGAAGTAGAGCGGAATATTTCAGGTACGAATGCGGGATTAAACATACTGCAGAAACATTGCATCAATCCCCCTCACACTCAAAATAGATACAATCCTTCCGTAATTAAATCAATCCCAAACGCTGTCAGAAATACGGTAATAAAAACCAATGTTCTTAAATCAAGAACAGCGTGTTCTTCTTTTGAGCTATATTCACGGATTTGAGCTATATTCAATCCGAAACTAGGATTGAATATGCCTGAAATTAACTCTTTAGCGCTTGAAAAATCCATACTTAACACAAGCTCAAGGTACTTGATTTAAGGAAATCCGTACTTACCGAACTTCTGACACCGCTTGGGATTGATTTAAGTACAAATGGATTGAATTGTTTTTTTTTTCAGAGTATATATTTACCCCCTAATTCATAAAAATTATTACAGGCTTATAAGACTGTTATTTGACATATTTCTATGGAAAATCTGTCAAATAAGAGCTTTATAAACCTGTTATAATTTTTATGAATTAGACGGTTAGTCTATTGATAAATTTTTTAATTTAATCACTTTGTTTTTTCAATTCTCAATTCTGAAGAATTAAAAGCCCGCTTAAGCAATTAAACATTTTTTCACCTTTCAGTCAAAGTGCCGTTGCGTGCCATGCATTATCTCAGCTCCGCCGTTGACCGCGGCCTTAGTGTATCTGCATACTAAACCCCAAACTCTGAAACTCAATATCAATAAATGATGTTTACGATGCATTAGTTGATGTTATAAGCAAATATTATTAAGTGTCACCCGAAGCAAGAAAAAAAAAACAAAAAATAGGTGGTGAAAAATTATAAACCATTATTTCATTTATCAATGGCGAAACTTTATGCAGTAAACATGTGGCTTTTCTAACCGTCACACAAAAAATCAGGGGCGGAAAGTGTAGCTGAATTCGATGTGTATTATAATATAAAACTAAATGCAGGCTTTTGTATCACATTAAAATTTATTAAGGCTCATAAGATTGAAAAGGAATGACTGACAAAGTTTTCGGCATAAATGTTTACAGCCCATGAGGAGTAGCAAGCAGGCAAATTTAAGGATCATAAAGTTGTTCGTTGTTTTTATTTTCCATATCTGCAAATTTTGCTGCTATTCTTTATGTCTTTCGTCTCATTCAATCTTGCTAATGTACTGTAATGGCAGGCAATTACAATTGTTTAGCGTTGCACTTTTCTCATATTCATACTTTATTCAATCTTTAATTCATTCATTCATTCTCATTCATTATTAGAGCCCTTAAATAAAATGTATTTGTTGTACGAATATTTTGCAAATATGGCAACTGAAACCGTTTCAACATGTTCCTTCTTTGGATCAATGAAAAAGAAACAAACAGATACCATGAATTTGCAATCTTTTCATAAAAATACTCATTTAAAAATCTGTCATGGTTGGTGGCACTTTAAGCAAAATAAATATTTTTCCTCATATGATTTACACTTGTTTGTCTCTACATACTTACTTATTTGTGTGAACAGCAACTCATTACTTACGAATATGTGTATTGTAAACAATTATTAACAAATGTTCACATAACATGGAACATTTGATTAAACATGTGAATTTAGTAAATGGAAGAGATTTCGCAAAGTACTTGTTGTAACATTGCATCAAAGCAATTATCTTTTGAAATATTAACACAATTTCAATTCGAGCAAGTACGGAGTAAGCGGAGAAATTAATATATTATATGGATAAAATTAAGATTAAAATGCATTGGAAAACCTAAACAGAAAAGCCGGGGAAGCGTAGCAGGGGTTAGTGTGCTCGAAAAAAAGAATAAATTAGAGAGAAAATAATACTAAATGTTGGTCAGACATTTGACTCATCCTCGGGCATCCTGCCAAGTTGCCTATACATATCTTGGCTATCAGTGGCCGATGTTAAAGATTTTTATGTTGGCATGGAACTTTGGGCTAACTTTACTTTCCAACTCCTCGGGAAGGAAGTTTACTCTATATCTCCTGCTATGTATAAACCGATATCCAAAATTTCATGTTTTTTTTTTTTTGCTTTAAGTCAACAGATTTAATTGTAACCTGAACTTTATGGGTCGAAAACTTGTTTCTGCTCGCATACAGTCCGAAGTTTTGAAGAGACCTTTTGAGTGGCATGGTTGTCGCTTCAGAACCAAGTTCCCAGAGTTCAAGGACAGGTGCTGACGAGAAAGTGTGGCGGCTTCGAAACAACTAGTTGTCCACCCTGCTAAATGTGTTTGATGTCTTCTTTGTCTTATTTAATTAATAGCAAACATAAAAGTAATATAGAAAGAATTTGAGCCTGTGATAAACTTAATACAAAAATAATTCTATAAGAAAAAGTTCGGGTAATGAAAATTAATTAACTTCACAATCGCTGGGCACAGCAAAACATTTGAAAAAGCTAAGAAATGAAATTTGTATTAACTATATAAGAGAAATATATAAAAAAATTTAATTGTGTCTTGAAATTTTACCTGTTTAATCAAACTTACATACATACGTGCATGTACATATATACATACACATGTACATATATAACAATGTTAATAAAGTAGCATTAAAAATAATTTATTTTTCTTAATAAAAATAAAAAAAAATACACCAAATTTAATAAAACGATTTTTTTGAGAAGTTTTCAAAACTTATTGACGATTTTTTTCAAAACTATCGATTTCTTCTGACAGCCCTGGTAATTGGCTCAATTAATTTTTTAATTCTTTTTATTTACATATATTTTTTTTAATTCATATTATTTTATCTATAATTTTTGACCTTTATTGTCAAAATTAATAAAACTATTTTATTTATCTTTATTATTTTTTTCCGATATTTCGCTAACAATTTGTTAGCATCGTCAAAAATCTTTGATTGTTTTTATTTTTTATTATTTTGTATAAAAAATTTTTTAAACAACAAAATTCTACATATACATACAACCATACCTACATACATACATTCCATGTTTTGAAAAAATTTAATTAATTCATTTGAAAAACTATTTTATACAGCTTCAGATCGTTTTTATATAAAAATTTTATTAACAATGTTATTCAATATTTCGATAACAATTTGTTATCATCTTCAGGATAATATTTGTAATCAAACTTACAACTTTATTACAAATATTATCCTGAAGATGACAACAAATTGTTATCGAAATATTGAATAATATCGTTAATAAAATTTTTATATAAAACCGATCTGAAGCTGTATAAAATAGTTTTTCAAATAAATATATTATATTATATTATATATTTTTTATTCATTTATTTTTTTGCTATTCAACTATTTTTTCAACACAAAATTGCGAAGTTTGTCTATAGAAACACCTTGAGCCTTCAGCAGGGATCGATCTTGCGACCTCGCGCACGCTTAGTCCGGCACTTTACCAAGTCATCCATCGGTTTGGCCACATATCGAAAAAGATAAATTTTTTCTTGGCAGCAAGTTGTAATAGTAATATTTCTACCGGCCAGTTTACCGCTCACTTTCCCTAAAAGTAACTTTAACTAACTTCAATCTCACCGTCCAGTTGTAATAATGGCGCTTAAAATCAAAAAAAACTCTTATCTCTCCACATACAGTTTTAGACAAATTCCTGCATCTCGAAAGTGTTGTATTACGCTTTCTAAAGCAATTTGCTATTGTCTGCAACAAAAGCTTAAATCTTACAAATTGAAGGCAATTTATTTTAGAAAAGAAGCCAGCGACTTGATGGCAAGAAATAATGAAAAAAATTACCAAAAAACATACAATAATTTCAAAATATAGCAATTGGTTGATTCCTTTTTATTCGTTTATTTGTCTGCGTGCACCTTCGCGCGCTGGTTGCCCATTTGTTATTTTTTGCTTCACAAAAACACCAGCTTTCTTCAGATTTCCTTCTTGGCCGGAAAAATAAAATATCATTTTCCACCTAATTGCTTTACAGTGATTAGTAATATTAAACATTTTTCAGTGCTCCCTTTTCACTTTTTTCTTTGATGATTTTTGATTTTTTCTTCTTTTTTTTCTCTTTGTCCATATTATTTTGTTTCAAGAAAAATTATTCTCTTCTTTTTAATTTTAAGTGCAAACATTAATTTTTGAACAAGAAATATTTTCTCACATTTTTTCCAGATGAAGCGCTACCATTTTGAAGAGGGCATGATTGGTGATTTAAATAATATGTTTGAAATGTGTGTTGGATTCTATTTGCCTCGAAATTTTTTCTTAAAAATTAGGGTCTTAAAAACTGATTTTCGGGCAGATAACTTTTAATATGCTTCAAACTTTTGTTATTCTTAGTGTGTTCGCAATATTAATATTCAAATATTAAAAGAATAATTTAGACAAGAAGACTATTTTGTAGCGCAAGCAAGGGGCGATTTTGAGTGAGTGTTTGTTTTTTGCTGATTTGTTGTCCAAGGAATAAATTTGAAAATTAACAAATATTTTGCCTTTCATGCTCAGACTTTTTTTCACGTTTTCCTTGGATGACAAATAAATTAGCTTCCTCCCCAAAATCAGCTGTTACTTTATTTTAACTTTAAAATTATTTTATGTTGTGCCTGTGAGGAGAAACCATTTTGAGGCTTGCAGTCAAATAATAGTCACAGTTTTCTTGCGGCTTACTTAAAAATTGTAGCCTAATGTAGGATTCCCTTTTCTTCTATCTCTTTTTATCTGAGCTGCAGGTCAATTGGTCTTACGAGTCTATACCAGGTGTTCCAAAAGAAGTCATGCGATGTTTTTTTTTCTAAATATAAAACTTCGACTTGGTTTTTTGATTATTTAATTAATTTCTATTATTCGAACTTTTTCTTATATAATTATTTATGTATTAAGTTTATCAGGCGCAAATTCTTTCTAAATGTCTTTGATGTTTTCTTTGTCTAATTTAATCAATATCAATCACAAAGAATATATAGAAAGAACTTGAGCCTGATAAACTTAATACATAAATAGTTTTTTGCTTAAGTTTATTTCAACCTTTAGAATTTAATTGATCAAGTCGAGAAGATAATATCGGACAAATGGGTGACGCCACAATTAATTGCTATACGGGCAGTTTTCATGTCTTCGGTTAGAACTTCGGGTGAAAGATTCTCGCACTAGTGTCGACTGTAGACCTTGCGGGTCTCATGGCTTGTTTACGTAAGCACTTCAAAGAACCCCACAAAAAAAATAGTATGAAATGTTAAAATCGGAAGAACTTGCTGGACAGCGCAAATCGTCAAAACAGGAGATATGGCCACCCGGGAATACCGCCTTCAGATTATCGGTTTTGGGTCGAACAGTGTGTGCCATTGCTCCATCCTATTGAAACCACATGTCCTCCAGACCAAATTCGCTCAATTGCGGCAGAAAAAACTCGGTTAACATGGCCCTATAGCGCTTTATCGTTTAACCATCGCCATCCTCAAAAACAAAAATGGCCGGATGACTTCTCCAGTGTGAATAGTAAACCATTTAGTCACTACAAGAGGGTGTAATAGCTCCCCGTGTACTAATTGAGGATTTTTGGTGCACCAGAAGCGATACTCTTGCTTGTTCACGTTCCCGCTGAGGTGGAAATGAGCCTCATCGCTCATTACGATTGTGGTCGAAAATTCTTACACTTCGTCCCCGAGATTGAGGATGGGCGTACCCACGATTATTCCGCGTTCTTGGGTAGTTCATTCATCGCTCCATGGCTTGTTCGCTTGTATTCTACAGCTGTCCAATTTACAAATATAAAACAGATTTGATATTGGCCGCCAATAGGGTCGTTCCCGTTGGCCCACCTTCTATATATATATCTCAGCCTAATATCAATTTTGAAACTTACACCATTTCTGCTTTACAAGCACCTCGTCGATACACTTATGTCCTTAATTTTGGATTACCCCTCGTTCAATATTTTTTTTTTTTTTTTTTTTTATAATTTTTAATATGTCTTAGAGTTTTTTTTCCCTCCAAATACTTCTTGCTTTTACTTCATTTTCTGCTACGTTTTTCATGAAAATTTAATATTTCATTCAACTCGTTTTAGCATTCGAGCCATAATGAAATGTGAAAAAATTCTTTTAACTTGCAATTACAAGGATTGATTACTTTTAGAAATACTTTTGAAAGTAACAGAAAAAAAGAAACAAAAACAAAAAATTGTGTAAAAAAATTGTAACAAAGTTGGAAAAATTTACTAATTTAAGTGAAGGTATGACATTTTTCAAATGCAAAGCAAAACGAAAAAAAGAACAAAAAGATGAATCCTTCAAAATTAAAGACAAAGTAAAAAAATAAAAATAAAGAGTAATGGCAGAAAACTGAGGGTGAAAGCACTACAAATGAATAATCACTATAGTTTGAATAAAGAAATTTTCGTTTAACACTTGAATAAATAACGTTGAAAATGTTCAGTTTTTTGTGTTTTCTTAAATTTAAATAAACCATAAATTCTGTCCAAAAATATTTCAACTCATAAACCACCACCATAAATTAATTGGAAATCATGTTACATCAACAGGAAGGACAGTCGTCTGCCTCATTTCAATGGTTTGGTTTTTGGTTTTGTATTTTTTTTTTTCCAGAAGTAGTGCGTGAGTTAAAAATTAATAATAATAATTTGGCGGCTCAATGAAATCTTTTATTAGACATGCTTATGATGAGCTGAACGAGTAATATGAAGACTTAAAATCTTGGATGATTTGTCAGCTCTTGAAGTCATGTGAGCCAGAGAAACGCATACATATGCACATACAAATATGGCCCGGGATTGGCTCAACTACAGTGCCTGCAGGCGTTTTTCTTACAGCGTTGCTAAATTTTCAAATTGAAGTTGAATCTTCTCTAAGCCCTGGTTCTATGTGTGAATAAACAGATCTTTTGGGCCGAAGAGTATAATTGACCCCAAATTATAACACTACCCAACAGAGAAAAAAAAACCAGAGATGACCTTTATTTATTTATTTAAGTACAAAAATTGTAAAAATTTCAAACTCTATGGTTCAGTTTTTTTTAAATTTTTATTTAAAAATGAACTTAATTATTTATTTGCATTAAGAGCCAATTGAAATGCATGAATTTAGGTCCCAAAATTAACCTTTTTCAAAATATTTACTTTTTTTTTACTTTTTGATACTTTCAAAAATACAAATCGTGGTAACCGATGGTAACTCGTTGTATAGAAGGTTGCAAAGAAAAGTAAAAGAGTTGCAAAACGAAAGGAAATGTTTGCTGTGTTAAAGGTTTGTTTGAACATTTCTGATTCTCATTCTGTTCATGGGAATTATGGAATAAGTAGTTAAGTTTCAAACAAACTTTTAAGAATTTTTCAAGTCTACTGATGAGTTGTTTAGCACCAACGAAATGTCGTCGATATATAGACAGCTGAAAAAGAAAGTGAATTTTTTGAAAAGGTTCATTTTTGGACCTAAATTAATAGAATTTTTTTTTTCTAAAATAAGAGATTTTCGTCAAGGTTGATCCAGACGTTTCGACGACGAAATGTCGTTGATATATACACAGCTGAAAAAGAAAGTGAATTTTTCGAAAACGTTCATTTTTGGACCAAAATTAATAGATTTTTTTTTTTCTAAAATAAGAGATTTTCGTCAAGGTTGATCCAGACCTCTAGTGATAACTCATAATAGGGGTGTCGGATTTTAACATGTAATACGTCAAAAAATTATAAATTATGCCGGCTTTAAATTTTGCTAAAATTATTTTTTGCTGTCGTTAATAATTTTAGAGTTTTGGGAAAAAAATTAAATAAATAATTTTTTTTGAAATTGCAAAATTTTAGATTTTGAAAAATTTATAAAAAATATAAATTTGCAAATATTTGCCAGGTTTTTTACTTATTCGTATAGCTGCATATAATAACAATAAAATAAGCTCTCACTTATTAAAATCCGTGTATTAATGTTTATTTTATGCCCGAAAAAGCAAAAATACCCGTTTTGGCAAAAAAAAAAAAACACTTTTTTTGTCACTGCCCAACACTGAGGCAAGTGCTCATCTCAGTAGCATACAATCGATAAATATCAAAAAATAAGCAAATAGTTATGTTTGTCGTAAGCTACAATAACAAGTAGACTTCGGATTTTCGCACCCTTTTGCTACCTCCTACCTGCATACTTCTTGAAAGCAAAAGTAGGTATATATCAATAAATACGTTTCCACCAGTAGCTTAAGACCATGGAGCAACGTTATCAAGGACTATGGAATGAAAATATGATGGGAGATTTTATTTGGCTCCTGACAAGAGAAACAGACCAGGAAAAACGATTCTTGAATCGCTTTCGTTGGTCGTCTGCATGCACTTAACGTGTATTGGCTGCTTAAGCAACTATATCCCATTGAAAGTAAAATAGTTAAATATTTTTTTTACACTTCTCATTACGTTGCTTGGTGGGATTTTTTTTAAATTAATATTGCACCAGCTTGTTGGTATGTTATGGGGTGTGATCTTCCTATAGCTGAATCGCTTAATGGCGTGTGCATTCAGTTGTCCTGCACGGGCTGCTTAAGCAAATCAACTGAAGTCCGTTCGACATGGAATCAATTTCAGTGGTTTGAAGGTCTGAATCTCCAACTATGCTTAAAAAGGCCTGATTCCAGAAGACCTGAGTAAGTTTTCTTCTAGGTAGTTAATTTTATTGTATTGTACTGGAACTCGTTCGACCAAAAATACAAATCCAACAAAAAAAAGTATAAAACTAATACATTGAAATCCTGGTTAAAAATTCACAATAGACACAAAGGCGAAAAAGGGATATTTCAAATTGTTTCATTTAAAACAACAGCATTGTTTGCTTAATAATAAGAGATAATATTGTTATTGTAGCAGCGTCTAAAAGTAACACTTGAAATCCATTTAAAATTTGATTTGTTTATTTCGTTCTACATTGAAGTACAACAAACTGGCGGTCCTTTAAACGCTTGCACCCAGGAAGTCAGCCATAAAAGGGTGCAAATTAAATGTATCATCATCATCAGCGTTGCTGGCAAAATCAGTCACTCAGCAATGCGTACGTAGACCTTATAACCCTAATCCATTCACTGGCACTCAGTCATATTGCAAGGTTTGGTCACGTGTCAGTTAAACTACATGATTTTTTTGCGCATTTAATAATTCTCATGTTCTTCACCACTTGAAATTCATCTTAAAAAAAAAAACCCAAAATCATATACTTGAAGTATTTCCCATCAGCATCAGCTCGTAAAGGTGTCCTTTCCGTTTTGGGCTTTTCAGTTAGTAGTTGTGAATGTTGGTGCTTTTATTTTCCCTAAGATATTGTTTACATTTTTAAGGTTTGTTAATGATTTCATTAATACAACACATCCCTGATGTATGCAGCAATAAATATTTGCTCTTAAATATAATAATGAATCTTGCGTGCATGGGAGTGTGTGTGTGTGTGTAAGTTTTATCCTGTGTATGTGACGCTGTTGAGGTCTCTGGAGATTTTTCTATTTTCGTTTAGATTTATTGTGTGCAGAGGTGTGTGCGTATCTAAGTGTGAAGTTGTTGCCTGAGAGACAGCGTGCAACTGTCAGTTTGTTGTTTTACTCCTTGAATTTAATGTATTTTTATTACAAATATTATTTTTTTTGCTATTAATGAATTTTCGACCGTACACCTCTTTTGCTGTTTTGTTTGAATGTATTTTATTATTTTCTCATAGTATCATTAATTAAATTTTTATGTAGAAATGTGAAAAACAAATGTATACGGTTGATCCTCATTTCAGTGGTTTTTTAAGTAAAAAAAAAAATTGTAGAATATTTAAAAAAAAATTTTACAAAACCAATATATGTATATATATTTAAGTTTTTTGATGTAACACTTCTCCAAAGAGAGTTTAATAGTTGTTGTGAGAGCCCCAGCCAATAAGTTTTCTTTTGTACAGTTCAAAACTTTCTAAAAAACGTTGATCAATACAATTTCATCACAAGAAACAAAAGCCTGTTTCACTTCTGAGGAAGTAAAAATGCTGATAAACTAATTAACAATTGCTAAATACAAAGTTCAATCATAAAATTGAATTCATGAAATTTATTATTATTATTATTTTAGGTCTAAAAATAGACCTTTATAATGTTTTCTGTCTTTTTCAGATGGGTAGATCAGTGTTGTCAGGCAAAGTATTTCTTTCCCCCTTTAATACCCCCTAAAATTCAAAGTTTTTCTACAAAATCCCCCTAAAAAATATTTTGGTGAACATTCTGCTTTAGTTTGCGAAACACCACTATTAATGCATTGCCAATGCGGAAAATGCATAAAATTGTTAAATTTTCCCCAATTAAAAAGAAGTAAAAATTAACTGATTATATGTACAAATTTTTCAATGCATATATTATGATTACAGGCGTATGTATATTTATTATAAACTTTCGATTTAGTTGTATTCACCTATTTTGAGATCTAAGTACATATTTATAGGCAGCTGGAAATTGTTATCTGCGTTTCTAGAAAAATTTAAGTTTCTCCAAAAATATTAAGAGTTTCTAAGTCTTCTTCGCTCTTTACTTTCTTTTGACATTTTCATAAAAAGAGTTTCAATTTTATCAAAGGTTCTAAGATATTTTAATTCTGCCAATTCTTAAGAAACGGAAAAAATTCAAAGAAATGACCCATAAGGAAAAAATTCATTCAACTCAACAAAAAAAGTGCTTAAAATTACCAGTTGCAAAATTATGTAGTTGAAGCTACCGGATGAACATAAAATGTCTCAGTTATTTCAGTTATTTATCAACTGAAAAATCTTCTAACTCCTGCCATTTTACCATTCAACTAAACACAGAAATACCCTAAAAGTATCCCAAAAATAAATTGTTTCTCCCTAAATTTTCCCCGAAAGAATTTAACACCACAAATTCCACCACTAAAAGAAAAAAAACCCTAAATTTAGGGGAAACCCCTAAAACTGGCAACACTGGTCTAGATGATGCCAACACTTCGTTGATGCTAATCAACTCATCATTAGACTCGAAAAATCTTAAAGAGATCTTTGAAACTTTTTCCAAAATTCCCATGAACAGAATGAGAATTAGAAATGTTCAAACACACCTTTAAAACAAAACAAAAAAATTTTTTTTCGTCATGCAAAACTTTTATTTTTCTTAACAATTTCTGTACAACGAGTTGCCTTCGGTTGATACGATTCTTATATTTGAAAGTATCAAAAAGTAAACGTTTTTGAATAATCAAAAATTACCTTAAATATTTAATTGCCTTAGGAAGTAATTGAAATGTATTATTTCAAGTCTAAAAATAAGCTTTAATAATGTTTTTTGTCTTTTTTCAGCTGCCGACATATCGTTGATGCTAATCATCTCATCAACGAAATGTCGGCGGCATACAGACGACTGAAAAAGACAGGAAACATTAATTTTCCATTTTTAGACCGACAATAGTATATTTTAGTTTTAATGGCATTAGACGTACAAAAATTTTAAAATTTATTTGTTATCGATTTTGGTAGCACCATAAACTTACGATTTTGTAACTTTCTTGGTAAATTTAAAAATATGGCTCAAGAAACTCATGCAAAATTTTATGTTTGCGGCAAAACTATCGGCAACTTGTTCACGAGCTCTCTTAAGAACTGCAAAGTCCACCAAAGGTCCAAGTAAAATGGTGGCAAATCTAAATTTTTTTATTTCAATCTACCGAACTTTAGCAATTTTTCGATGTCCAACAAAAAATTCTAAAAACTTTTTCATGCCACAAATATTTTTTTCATGCAACGTATTGAATGACAGCAGCTTATATTTTTTTTTAACATATAACATAAGAATGGTTTTCCTTTGAGTCCAATAGGTTCTTCTATTAATTCCCCATCTTATGAACTCTGCAAGTATGAAAAAAAATATTCTTCGAAATATAACGCCTAATTCTGAATATATTGTAAAAGACACTCTTCAATTCAAGGAAACGATTGATAATCTTAGAATTGAAGATGCAGTTTCACTCTTTCCGAGTATACCAGTTCAGCTTGCTCTTACAATTATGGAAGATAATTGAAGCAGAATATTGGCATTCACTGATACTAATATGGATCTGTTTTTAAGAATTCTAAGATTTTGTAAAGGGTGTTTTTTTTCGATGTATAGAACTTTAAGTTGGCATTACTGTTCATGATGGCGACCGATTTAACAGCTGTCAAGTGATTTATTCTCAGTTTGATTTGACAATTCATCATGAACAGACTCACGCCTGAATAACGCTTGCAAATAGTGCAATTTTAGTGCAAAACGAGATTGCCGTTGTTCCCGATTTTCATAAGCGAATTTTGTTTAGCGATGTAGCGCACTTCTGGTTGAATGGCTACGTCAACAAATAAACAAAACTGCCGCATTTGGAGTGAAGCTGATCCTCAAATGTATGTCGAAACACCGTTACATCCAGAAAAACTGACTATTTGGTGCGCTTTATGGGCTGGTGGAATCATTGGTCCATACTTCTTAAAAAACAATGATGGCCAGAACGTTATAGTCAACGGTGATCGGTATAGAGCCATGATTACTAACTTTTTCATTCCTGAATTGAATAACCATGATGTCCAGGAGATGTGGTTTCAACAAGACGCCGCAACACGTGCCACAATCGATTTATTGAAAGACACGTTTGGTGAGCGCCTAATTTCACGTTTTAGACATGTGAATTGGTCTCCAAGATGTTGTGATTTAACACCGCTAGACTACTTTCTGTGGGGCCAACGTAAAGTCATTGGTCTATACGGATAAGCCACAAACGCTCGACCATTTGGAAGACAACATTTGCCGTGTTATTGCCGATATACTTCCAAATGTGTTGGAAAAAGTCATCGAAAATTGTACGTCCCGTTTGGACTACATCCGTGCCAGCCGTGGCGGTCATATGCCAGAAATCATATTTAAAATGTAATGCCACAAGGTTATCTTTCGGATAAATAAAATTCATGTCAATCGAATAATCCATTGTTGTTTTATTGCAGCTTAAAGTTCTCTACATCGAAAAAAAACACCCTTTAGATAATGAAATTTTATTATATACATTTTCGCGCTTTTAAGCATATTGATTATTTTATTGGCTGGAAGAGACATTTTAGATATTCTAAAAGCTCTACTCCATTAAAAAATTTTACTTAATTCCTTGCAGTCTATACATCGAAAAAACACCCTTTATAATTGACAGCAGTTATGTTCAATTTTATAGTAAAATTTTCGCCTAGAAAAAGGGATTTCCTACGGAATCACCAGCATCTCCTGTTGCGGTTTCAAAATCAAACGTAAATAAAACCAGCATAAAATATTTTTTTCCATGATATTTCTTCTTCATTATAAAGTTTGAACGTTAACATTATTCATGAAACACTACATCATTTGAATGCAAAATGTTGCAATCATTGATTATTTTGAGATAATTTTCGACCACTTTTTGACACCTATTGGGTGGTATCTCAGCCATAACTTGACGAATGTTGGTTTTTAAGTGCTAAAGAGTTTAAAGTTTATCTGCATAAACACGGTCTTTCGCGTAGCCCCACCAAAAAACGTATAATGGTGGCGAATCGCATGATCTGGGTGGCCAGTTGATATCGCCACGACAAGAAATTACTCAGCCAGGAAATGTCTCTTGCAATAAAGCCACATTCGCTCGAGCTGTGTGGCATGTGGCACCGTTTTGTTGAAACCCCATATTCTCCAAGTCGTATTCTTCAATAGCAGGCAAAGAAAAAGAAAGTCGGTTACCATATGATCATAACGCTCCGCATTGACGGTGACAGTCGTTCCATCGTTGTTTTCGAAGAAGTAAGGTCCAATCACACCTTCGGGCCAAACAGGGCACCAAACAGTGACCTTTTCTGGATGTAATGATCCCTTTTCAATTACTTGAGGATTCTCAGGACCCCAAATACTACAATTTTGTTTATTAACACACCCACCGAGTGAGAAATGTGCTTCATCGCTGAAGAAAATCTTGTTCAAAAAATCGCCGTCCATCGCCTGTTGTTCAAGCACTCATTCCACGTATCTACGATGTTGTGAATGGCCAGCTGGCTTCAGTTGTTGTGTGAGCTGAACTTTACATGGATGTAGGTGTAGATTTGCCATAAGACAGTTCTAATTCCTGAGAACGATAAGAAATCGACACATTCGGGTGTTCGGCAACACTTTCACTTAGAGCAGTGATATTTTCAGCGGAACGAGCGCAACGATGACGCACAGACGTTACAATTTCTTCTAATTTCTTCACTATTTTGCCAAGTGTTTCCTTACTTGGACGACTATGTAAACCATAATCTCCTCTTAAAGCACGATATGTGGCTGTGGCAGAATCACCATTTTTGTAGTATGATTTCATAATTTTTGTCTATGTGTAGACTTTGAGCTGAGAAGAAAAAAATTAGTTTAATAACTAAGTTTGACTGGTGTCCAATTCCAGTCCTATACTTTTGAAACCACGAAATGGGTAACCCGTTAGATAGGAATTATGCACATATTGAAGTTACCATTGAGGAGTAAACAAATAACAGAAGTGGTATAAAAACAGAGTTCATGGTTTTTCTTTTCTTGAAATTGTTGTTATTGTAAGGAAGATATTGCCTTATTCTTTATATCAATCGTGTGACTCACAATAAAAATTTTTTTGTATAGAACAATATTTTCTGCTATTAATTTGATAAATTTTCTTTAGTCTTTTTTAAACCTTGGAAATATGTTTTAAATGATTTTATGATTATTTAGATTGTATGTACTACCTACACACACACACATGTAATGGTATTTAGCTAAAGCTTTGCAGCATTTGCCACATGACCCCTTTTTCGACTTTTTCAAGTATGTACTTAAAAATTAAATGTTAAACATAAACATAAATGCTAAAACAAATAAAACTACAAGCATAAAATAAATACTTAAATTATATTTGACATTTACGATTGAAATAATAAAAGTAATATTGTATCTGCTGTTGAAACGAAGCCATGGAAATAAACGCCATTTGAAGAACACATATGACTTTTACGATAATTTTCATTTGTATTATGGGTTCCATAACAAGACATTTGAAAATTTAACAGAAAGCAATTTGAAACGTTTAAAGAAAAACTGCCACTCAAACACTCTCTGGCTGCAGCTTGGTTGCCCGGCAACCCTACCGTCTTCCCCTTTCCAGCCATAAAAACATACAGAAAAAATGTCCCATTGTAAAATAATGACCGTTGAATTGTTGTAACCGAAACAAGTGAAACGAACTAGAACACATTTTCAATACGATTGATTTGGTGCAGAGAAAAGAAACGATATAAAAACCTCCAGTATTAAAAATTGGATAATTGAACAAAAAACTGCTTGGAAAAAAAATCAAGTGTGATCGTAAAATTAAAGTAAAGTAATGAAACCCCCGCAAAAAAAAAAACGAAAAAAAAACACTTTCAACACTTTTAACGAGCACTTGGCGGCTGGTGGCAGGCATTGTAAAGAAAAGCAGTCATTGGAGGAAAAAAACTCGTACAATTTGCTACATGTAACGCACAGCAAGGCTGTCAGTAGGGGTGTGGGGGGGAGCAGAAGTGTTGCTTTTTCTATTCGATTTAATTTGTATGTGCATTTTTAATTAATTGACTTTTTATTTTTATGGTTTCATTAATTACTGCCAGATAAGATGGCAAAGCAACAACTGAAAAGACAGACACATCAATGTGTGACCGCACAATTTTTCCTTCAAGGATTCAAAATCCATAATGAAACTAAACATTGGCAACTAAATGAGACGACATACACTTAAATAATTGACGTCAACCTTTTTTTATAGATTTCTTTCACTAATAATTGCCACAGTAAGTGGCCATAGAAATGATGTTCTTTTTAGCATAGAAGTTATGGAAGAGTAAGTGAATGAAAAGAATGTAAAACGAAAAAAAAATACAAGCACACGGCATTGGTGAGAGAACTCGTTCGATCACGAATGCTGTCTGCCGATCATTTATTTACCCCCCACCCCATTTACACATGCAAGTAACTTGTTGCAAGTTGTGTGTACATATTAACTACCAATAAACTGACAGAGACAGTGAAAGCTGTTGCTACTTGCTTGATTGTTAACACAGTCAAGTACAAGCTCATTTTTAAAATGTGGTCAAAAAAAAATGGTCTTAAAGAAAATTGCTTTACTTTACAAAATAAAAGAATTAAATAAGAACAATAAAAAAAGAAATGCGGTCGGGGGACCCCCGTTAGGAACGAAGTTCCTTACGTTTTTTCTTCATCTTCGAATGTAATACAAGGTAAAATCTGAATGCTTTATTTTGTGTTGTTTTTGAAATTTTTAAATTTTATATGCTTCTTAAAATTTTTGCAACGTTTTATTTTTTTACTTTTGACACAGGTAGTATATTTTTTGTCAATTTGCTACAAAACGAAGCAAATTTTTCAATATTGC
The DNA here is from genome assembly GCA_963662145.1 of Sturmia bella. Lineage (NCBI taxonomy): Eukaryota > Metazoa > Arthropoda > Insecta > Diptera > Tachinidae > Sturmia > Sturmia bella. Next base: position 39,907,828 of record OY759168.1, on the reverse strand, counting down.
TGTTTTTTGTTGTGACATACTTTAATTTAGCGACATCTATCACCTGATAGTGTCCGTTTTCACAACTAATTAATATTTATTGGTAGGTGTCTCCGCTGACAGCAGTGGAGACACCTACACAATTGTTTGTCGCCAGAACACCAATACATATGAACAGCTCACACGCTTTCGTAACGATTTCTACTAATTTGCACTACCAGCAAGCCGTGTTAAGGAACTTCGTTCCAATAATAGAATAATTATGTTGAAAGAAACTACAAAGTCACAACTGTTCCATTTCTTATATTTAAAAATCACTAATTTTTTGCTTTTCTTGTGTATTGTTTGTTCTGTTTTTGTTCTTCTCCATGACCTTTCAATGTCTGGGTTGCCAAAGTATTGGGAAATGAACTGTTATGGGGAAGCAAATTATTCGAATAGCTTTTTAATAATAGAAATAGTAAATTTATATTACAAATCGATATAGATCACATTTTAATTTTTATTTATTTTATTTTTCGTTATGTAAGATCAAAAAGTAATGTATTAAAAATCGTTTCTTTGAAAGTTATCTATTAAAATTAAAGAATAATCTTTATATGGTAACACTGCTTTTGGGTTTTGTCATTTTACTGACATGCAAGTAAAAAAATTACTGACAATCAAAATATCTGGCAAGTGAGCTCGCAACTTGCAGAAGTATGATTGTATTAGTAAAAAATATATATCAATGTATTCAGCTACTTACACTTGCACTTGCCTGTGTAAATGGGGGGTTTAATCAAGATTTGTAGCGATACTACTCGTTGCATAGAAGTTGTTAGGAATAGTAAGAGTGTTGCAGGTTTGCAGGACAAAAAAAAATGTTTTCTGTATTAAAGATTTGGTTGAACATTTCGGATGCTCATTTTATTCATGGGAATTTCGGAATTTAAACTTTCTTTTGTTTAAACATTCTTTTAAGATTTTTGAAGTCTACTTAAGAGTTGATTGGCATTAACGAAATGTCGGCGGCATAAATAGACGGCTGAATGAGACAGAAAACATCCATTTTAATTGGCTCTTCAAGCAAATAATTAAGTACATTTTTGAATATTTCCTCTTAGGGTAGATAAGACTGCATTAATATTTCGCTGTATAATTATTAAACTTATGGCATTCGTTCAATAGCAACTTCAGAGAAAAGCTTTCAATTAGAAACGTGGTGAATTTTCGATCAATATTTGATTTACATATCAAAAACCAGACTGATAAATTCAACTTAGCAAAAACAAAGTTTTTGATTTAAAATAAAAATGTATGTAATTTTGAAAAAAAGTACTGTGTAAAAAGAAAGAAATGCGGTCGGGGGACCCCTGTTAGGAACGAAGTTCCTTACGTTTTTTTTTCATCTTTGAATGTAATACAAGGTGAAATCTGTATATATTATTTTCTGTTGTTTTTGAAATTTTGAAATTTCATATGATTCTTAAAATTTTTGGAACGTTTTCCAACTAATTAATATATATTGGTAGGTGTCTCCGCTGCTGTCAGCGGAGACACCGCCCATCATACACAATTGCTTGTCGACAGTACACCAATACATATAAACAGCTCACACGCTTTCGTGACGATTTCTACTAATTTCCACTACCAGCAAGCCGCGTTAAGGAACTTCCAAAAAAGTGTTAATAATTTTAGCATCGAGTAGTAAAAAATTAATATGAGAAATACATTTAAATACGAGTCAATTAACATTGTTGAAAATAATAATAATAAAACTTCAAAAGTTCTGCAGATGATTGAAAAATCGTGACCGTGTTCAATATATGTATGTAGTTTAAAATCTTCCAGTTTCCATAGGTGAAGGTTGAGATATTCGAAATAAGCTATTTAGATCATCAATGTCATCTAGCTGTATTGCATTACTTTCAGCTGTTAATTTTACGTAAATTAAGCCACCCATACTGAATGCACTATGCATCTGTTTTTGCTTTCTTAGTTTGGTGGCAGCGCGAAGAATGTTATAGTTGGCCGATGTCAGATTTTCATTAATAAAAAATTTATTTTCAGATGATTCTACTATATGATTTAAATAGAAATGGAAATCTCTATGAAGTTTTCGATGGTTTGCCAGGGATTTTGAGAAAAAGTTTTTATCATAAGGAGAACACATCTCAACAATAATTACTGCGTCTTTGCTATTGGTTTCGTTCTTGTTGTTGTGGTTTTGCAGGTGATCGATTTTCTTGACAGCGGGAATTGAGAGACTGATTGATGGTGCTACAAATTTTTCCAAATTATAAATTCAAATTGTCATGTTCATTGTACGGGATTTCATTTATTCGTATTTCACATGCTACATTTTTAATTTCGTGTTGTTTTATTTTTAATTTTAAAGTTTTTAATTCCTCTTGCATATTACAAAAAACTGTTTCTAAATATTGAACTCTGGACCTAAATTCATGCACTTGTTGTTTGATTGTGCCTAAGCTTTTCTCGAATATATCCAGGAATTCTGATTTATATTCATTTAATTTGTGATCTATCAAAACCTCTATTTCTTTGGTGAATTTTTCAAGGCGCTTTTCAATTGCATTTAAAGTTTTGAATGGAGAGTTGTGATTATCTATCATCGGTTTCTGTAAAATTTTATTGGTGACAAAGGCGGTATTAATGTTCATTGCTTGTAGATCATCATGAGAAGAAAAATCTTCTGATGCCACTTGTTGCATATTATTATTTATTAGATCAACTTTTGATGTATTACTTCTATGAATTTTTCTTTTGCTTCTTCTCACAGAAGTATATGAAGAAGCTTTTAGATGAGACATGAATATTGTTTAGTTAGTTACAGATATTTGTTTGTTTGTTTGTTTGTTTGTTTGTAATGTTAAAGAGGTAAAGAGACATGTAATGTTAAATCTACTATAAAGCGATATTTTGTTATTTGCTTTATAGGTTTAATTTGTCTCTTATATTAGTGTATTTAGAACTGATTATTATTAAAGAGCTTTGTCGTATTGCATATGCAATTGTTTGTAATTTCGTGTGTTTAATTAAAAGAGAAAAAAGAACAGTTTGTATTTAGTGTGATAGGAATGTGTTGTTGTTGTTTTTAAATTTCTATATTTAAGATTTGTTATTTTATTTTCGATTTTATTATTGATGAAAAATTGTTTATTCTTGTTCTTTCTTCTGTTATTTTGTAAGGGTATATTTATTTTATTTTAATGGGATGCACAGTAATGGATATTATAAAAAGAGTTTAAACAGTATTTTAATTAAAACACAGAGCAGTTCACGTCCACGTCCTTCTCAGTTGAATGTCTGATTTGAATTTGTTTTATAATAATACTTTCCTCTGAAGTAAATTACTTTCTTCGTAATAAATATCCTCTTATAAACTAAATATTATTTTAGAGATGAATAGTTTGTATGCTGACTAATACTCTGTAAATTGTGTGATAACTTTAGTTTAAGTGTTGAATTTTTTTAGCAAATAAAAATAAAATGAATATATGTTCATTAGTCTAGATTACAAATTTTCACATAATTCACTAAAATTCGAGACAGCTAAAGTAAATTCGAAATACCGGCATACCCATTGCACTCTAGGGCGTCGCTAATTAATAACAATATTAAATTTTTTTCCCACATTTGAATTACATAGATGACTTGTTAGTCACTTACATCTAGTACATTTTCCCAATCGCTGAGCACAAATTGATCATTTTGGATTTTCCGAAGGAAACTAAAAAATATTACAATACCAAATTTAATCTCACAGGAGTTCATGGCTGTCCTTGTTTTAATAACCTTGAGTGTAGAAGTAAAATTTATTTTAAAAGTTTGTTACATACTATATAAATGTATAATAAATTATTAAATAGGAAAAAGAGAACTATAAAGTTTATTGTAAAATCTATTAAAAACCATTAAATTTCATTTATTAACAAAATATTAACATAATATTCATAAAACTAACATATTCATTTGCTCAGCAGTGCTACGAGCCCATTTAAGTGTAACGCTTGTGACACACACGCTGCTGAATCTAAGAACATCAAACACACATACGACACATACGGCGCAGGAACAGAAGAAGAAACACAAAAAAAATGTTGTCTTCACGGTACTATAATATTTAGATTTACGATTGATGAGCAAACACAACTCTTGACGTCTGTCAGCGCTGAAATGTCTCTGTCGTAAAATATTAATAATAATCTTTATGCATATTTTTTCTTCTACTACAACTTGCGTTCATAATTGTTATGATTTTGATTTTTATGAGTACCAACAAGCAATCAAGCATTTTCATGAAAATTGCAGATGTATCCTTTTCCACTGTTAATGAGCCGTTTCAAGTACAATCAATAGCGGTACCCCCCCAGACCCAAGCCCTTAAAAATCTTCCTCAATAAATTCAAAATCACTTTAATTACAAAAACAAACCGCTGGGTTTTATACTCGTATTTCAGAAAATCGTAAAATTTTGTTGCTCTCTTTGTGTTTTGTTTTGTTTTTATATTCACTTTGAATAATCTGTGCTTTTAGTGCATTTTAACTATTTATCTTGCGAGTAGTATATTGGGCATATGGGGCATATACAAATATGAATTTATATATTATATAAATTCTATACACTATACAAATATGAATTTATATATTTATACTTTTATGCACTTTTGTACATGTACAAACGCTTATAAACAGTATTTAGTATTTTACGATTATTGATAAGTGTCATGTGGCGTAGTTTTAAGAAAACTATAAACATCGATCGTAAATATTACAAAATAATTAAATACAATAACTTTTCATGGCGTATGGCTGCAAGTTCGATTGTATTTTTTTTTTTGTTTATTGAAAAAACAAATGCAATTTTATGACTTTTCTCTGCTTGAGTGATCTTTTGTGTGGATTCAAATTAAGGCATACTTTTTATGTTAAGTCATTGCTTGAAAATCACGATTAAGTAGTAAAGACAGGCAGAAACAGCCACGGCTTGTACCCCAGCCAGTAGCTCTTCAACTTTCCTTTTTTTGTCTTCTTTGCAAAATCTTCTAAAATCTACAATTTTATTACAAACATTTTTCTAAATTTTAAGGAAGTAAAAATCGAACTCAAGCCCGAGGAAAAAAACTAACAATTATCAATGATAAAATTCGACTATAAAGTTAAATTAAGTTGAGATATTCTGGTCTGTTCTAGAATCCGAATTCACTCTAAAGTGGATTACTTTCGAATTTTTGGTGTTCTGCAATCCGAATCCCCATGTTTTTATTCGTTTTCAATTAGAGTATTATAGGGTGAGTTAAAGTAAACAGGATCGGCTTTTATTCATGCAAATGATAACTTTTTTTTTAGTAAAAACTAAATTTTCTCTTTTAATTTGAAGTGTTTTGTATTAATATATTAAATATATTAAAAAAAAATTGAATTTACACACAATTATTAGTAAAAAGAAAAATTTTCTTTAATTTCTTCCAAAAATTTTGTATGTTTTGTCAAATGGCACTTGCGCAAAAAAAAAAAATATACAAATTTTGCTTATGATCGAAAACACGAAGTTGCCCTACATATTAAAGTGTGATATGTCAATGTTTTTTGGACTAATGCTTAATGCAATCAGAATTTACTGAAAAAGAAAAATTGATTTTTAAAGGAAATCATAATTAATTTCCTATATTTAGTTTAATTTAAGCAATATTTATATGAATATGATTGTATTTAGTGGTCAAATTCCATTGTAATAAGCCGGCAATACGTTCCTTTTACAACATATGGTTGTCAAAGATCGTAGTTCAAGTGCTCATAGCCGGCAAACTGCCACGCCGGTAATTTCACAACTTTACTTACACCCGTCGCGGTCAAGAGCGACTGATTGCTGCTTGCGGTAGAGCTGCTTTCTCAGAATAATCTATTAATGTTTTAGTTTTTGTCATCTTTTAACTTAATTTTAAAATTTTTCTGCGTGATTGTAAAAACATTGTTTAGACAGTCGTCAACCGTCGGTTTTTGGTTTGCCGCCGGCGACTATTTGTATGTTAAGCTATCTGTTATCATCGGCTTCGCTGTTGTTGTTTATGTATTTAATATTTAGAACTTTTTTTTCTAAAAACATGCTGAATTGAGAACACCAATTTATGAATTATGCAGATTAAAAAAATTTTGCTAAATCAATCCAAATCGGATTCTAGAACAGATCCGATTGTTCAGCTCCCCAGCCAAAAGTCTACAGCCTTGCTTTTCCTCTTGTTCTTAACTATAAAAATCTTGCTGAATTTCGAAGAAATAAAATCAAATAAAAGCCGGATATAATTTGAATTTACTTCCTCGAAATTGAGCAAGATATTTAGTAGCAAAATTTAACTGACCAATTTGTTTGAGTAACACAAAAAAAGTAAAGTTGTAGACTTATTGGCTGGGGTACTTTTTACAGCTGTTTCACGTCCGCCACAACAATCATCAGCCTGCAAATCACTTCCAGTTCAGGCCACAACTAACTGAAGACTGTTTTAAAGCTGCTGCTAAGCTAAGCGCTGACAGGCCGGTACCAACCCAACTTCGTGTGGGGGGGGGGGGGGGGGGGGGGCAAATAAATTTTTGCAATTTTTAACCTATTAAACCTTTTTATTCAATTTTATTTTTTTAGAAAAACACGTAGTGTAAGGAGATGCACTGGGCTGCTACGGGCCTGAGCGCTGAGCTCTTCATCACTGACTGTCTATATTTAATCTATTGACTGCCAAACTGAGTGCATTTCTGTTATACCTTTTTCTGTTAGGAAGTGTTAATTTTTGAGCATCTTACACTTTTTTTGTGAAGCTTTGGAAAAAAAACTAAATTTTATTCCAAGAAATTTTACAAATCGCATAATTTTTCGACGTTTACAAAAAGGAAATCTAATAAAATTTTAGTGACAAATTAAATTGTAATAAACAATGATTTGAAACTTATTAAGAAGCCACGAACATTTTAACGCTTAATTTCATTTGACTGCAAGCGCACGTCGATTTGGCGTATTTATTGCAATTGGAAAATATTTTCTATGCACCAAACACAGTGAGACAATAAAGTACATCTACAATTAAAATAATGGCAGTTTTTCAATCTCGAGGTTTTTGGAAATTATAATTATATGGGGATTATTGTTTTAAGAAAACACCCCAGACTAAAATAAATGCGGCATTTCTACATGAGTTCAGCGACATAAAACCTCATAAGCAGCTAATAAATAACACTGTGCTAGTTGAAAAAACCGACAAACGGGGCACCCAGTGACTAAACCTAATTCGGGTACGCTGAATTCAGTGGTGCTATCCGTTTTTCTAGGTTAGCTCGCGTTTTCGAGATTTACCGTTATTTTAAAAATGGAGGAGGTTGCACTACATGTATTGAACTAACTAAAAAAATTTTTCGTTTATTGAACTTTAGTAAAAAACCGAAATTCCACAATAAAATAACCTTTAACCTGATGTATAATTCATTAAAAAATTTTTTTTGTTTTTTAGAAAAAAAAAAAATTTTTTTTTTGCAAATTCTTGAAATTTTGTGATCTTTAAAACTGCATAAAAAATTGAAAAATTTAGCTATGCCAATAAATTTTCCCGTATATATAAAAAATTATGTTTGAAACAAAACGAGCTTTAAATGACCAAAATCTGTGGGCAACTTTTGATTTTATTCACAAAAGATGAAAAATTGTAGTTTCAACCTGTTACCAGACGAAGCCTCAAAAATTGAAAAAAATATTTTCTTGTTAATTAAAGTACATTTCTGCATGTTCATATAAAAAGTTTTTTGTAATTATCTAACATTAAGATATGTTAAAAAAGTGTTATGAAACCTTTTTGCATAATTTTGCATAATAGTACAAATGTTATTAAGTTCATTGTTATTAAGTTCATTGTTGAATAATCAAAAACTTTTACTTTTTTATACTTTCAAGAATACAAGTTGTTGGTAACCAAAGGTCACCTGTTGTAAGGAAGTGCAATAAAAAGTAAAGGTGTTGCAAGACGTAAAATGCTTTCTGTATAAAAAGTTTATTTGAGCATTTCTGATTCTCATTTTGTTCATGAGAATTTTGGAATAAGTAGTTGGACTTCAAACATTCTTTTTGCTTTTTCGAGTCTACTGATGAGTTGTTTAGCAGCAACGAAATGTCGACGGCATATAGACGGCTGAAAAAGACAGAAAGCATTAAGGTCTATTTTTTTTATACCTAGAGTAATAAATAAAATATTTTTGTTATTTGGTTTTTTCCGACCGCTTTTTTATATTTTATATATTTATTTTCTTGAGCTAAAGGTCTTTTATTAAAATTATTGAATTATTTTTGTCGATATTTCGCTCTGCTTCGGGTAGCTTATTCAGGACAATAATAACGAAAAAAGTTTTGATTATATAAAAAAAAACAAAAATTAAATAACTTTAATAAAAGACCTGTAGCCCAAGAAAATAAATATATAAAATATTTTTTTTTAATAATATTTCTTTTTTATTATAAAATCTGAACGCTGACATTATGTGTGAAACACTACATCATTTAAATGACCACCACGCGAAGTGTTGCAAGCATTGATTCTCTTGAGGTGATTTTCGACCACTTTTTGACACATATTGGTCGGTATCTCAGCCATAACCAGACGAATGTTGCTTTTAAAGTGCTCAAGAACAATAAACACGGTATTTCGCGCTGCTCCACAAAAAGCAGTCTAATGGTGTCAAATCGCATGATCTTGGTGGCCAGTTGATATCGCCACGATGAGAAATTTCGCGGCCAGGAAATGTCTCTTGCAATAAAGCCGTATTCCCTCTAGTTGTGTGGCATGTGGCACCGTCTTGTTGAAACCAGATATTCTGCAAGTTGTATTCTTCAATGGCAGGAAAAAAAGTCGGTTATCATATGACCATAACGCTCCGCATTGACGGTGACAGTCGTTCCATCGTCGTTTTCGAAGAAGTAAGGTCCAATCACGCCTTCGGACCAAAAAGCGCCGCAAACAGTGACTTGTTCTGGATGTAATGGCCTCTCTTCAATTACTTGAGGATTCTCCGAATCCCAAATACGACAATTTTGTTTATTAACATACCCACCGAGTGAGAAATGTGCTTCATCGCTGAAGAAAATGTTCTTCGAAAAATCGCCGTCCATCGCCTGTTCTTCAAGCACTCATTCCACGTATCTACGACGATGTGAATGGTCAGCTGGCTTCAGTTGTTGTGTGAGCTGGACTTTATATGGATGTAAGTGTAGATCTAAATGCAAAATACGCCATAATGTGCCGTCCAGACAGTCCTAATTCCTGAGAACGACGAGGAATGGACACATTTGGATCTTCGGCAGCACTTTCACTTACTGCAGCGATATTTTCAGCGGAACGAGCGAAACGATTTCCTTACTTGGACGATTATGTAAGCCATAATCTCTTCTTAAAGCATGATATGTGGCTGTGGCGGAATCACCATTTTTGTAGTATGTTTTGATAATTTTTATACGTTGTGTGATAGTTAAGCGATCGATTTTCGTCAGTGTCAGATTTTGTACTAAGAGGAAAAAATTATTTTAACAACTTATGCTAGGAACACAACTAGGACGAACGACGAATTTTTCGCCGTCAAAAATAAAACACATTGATGTATATCAAAAAATACACACAGTCAAAGCGTCTGTCGAAATTCGTTGTACTTGGCGAACTTGAAATAGATTAATTTCTATCGACGAATAGATTATAATAAGATAAAATTAAAAAAACTGAGAAAATGGATACAAGTGAAATTATAACTGAAAATGTTAAACTTCATGAATGTTTATATAATCTGGGATCATGTTCATTATTTTACAAAATTTGAAATTCTTTGATTCATTTAATTTTTTTATCAATAAACAAACAATAAAACACTTTATCAATTATGACAGATGTTTTTGTTTTTCGTCGCTATTGTGCTTCATACGACGAATTCACACAGCGACGTATTCGTCGTTTTTCCCAGTTGTGTTCCTAGCATTAGTTTGACAGATGTCGAATTCCAGTCCTGAACTTTTGAAACCACGAAATGGATAACCCGTTAGAATTGTCATATCAGAACTTACTTTCTTTCTGTTCTTCCTATTTCTCTAGTTCCTGCACAAAGCAATGCGTATGTGAATACTGGTCCAAAATAAATCTTTACTAAATCTATTGGCCCACTGTGCAACGTAGCAAATAGTGTAATAAACATTTGAGTCATTCATACAAAATTATGAAAAACTCAATATTTATATTTTCCAAGAAAAAAAATTTTTCGTTATAAATATTTTTACGGAAATTATGCCTGCCACCGCAACAAATCCGCTTTGATTAAAATATGCAAGAGGATATAAAAGTAGGCTATAAAACAACCTAGACAACTTAGAAATGTTTAAGGCAGTTTTGTTTTTCTAACGAAAAAGTTGAAATATTTTGCTTGAAAAATATTTTGCCAAAAGAAAAAAAATAATTTAATTGAAAATTTATCCGTTGGGAAATTATAAACTAAATTGATTTGAAAATTATTTATTTAAAGAATGAGCGAGGTATGTTGCACTTTGCCGGTAAAGTGCATGAAATGAAATTTTAGACGCCACTTATCCGCCGCATGACCGTGCCCATCTCTCTCCGCTGTGCTGCAGTGGTGGCAGTGGCCGTTGAGGCAGCTAAGAGCACTTGCAATATTTAATGCCTGCCAACACAAACTGAAAAGTAAAGCATAACATTTCAGAAAAGACGCCACCAAGACGAGGTGGGCATGGCCCTAAACATACCAGCCACTAAACGCGTATACACGCAGGTTATCAGTCCACACTGTTTAAGACACTGGCGACTGCGTTGCACATACACACACGAGCGCATATCTTAGGAAACAATTCAATTGACACCTCTGGGGAGGTGCGAATTTTTAACACACATCTCTGCAAATGTGTGCGAAAGTTTGTGCGTTGCAAGTTTTAAAACTATACGCAGCAATATTGCTAATTTTTACTTTTCGCATGTGAGAGGAAGTTGTTTCGTTTTTTTTTTTTTGTATTGTGATGTTTGGCCGAATTAAAATTTGGTTTATATTTTTTACTTTAATTTAGGTTGACGCCATACGAAAAATGTTTTTGTTTAATTTTCGCATGTATATTTTTTTCACTTCAATGTTTGCGTTCTATTGTTCTCCCGCCCGTGCGGCTGAAGCAAGTGGCCACAAGGCGGAGCACCTTGCCACCGATTTTATGGCATTAGTGCTTGTCGTTTCACTTTCATTGCAGTTATGCAGACATCATGTCGGCATGCATTTTTAAAATTTTTCATTGACTTTTTTAAATTTGGCTAAAAATTCTCTGCATGCTTTTGTCTTATTGATGGTCTTTTTTCGTTGTTTTTTTTATTCTGTTTGGGAAATGTTGTTTAATTAGTTCACAAATTAGTATTACACTATGCTATAGGAAAAACAAAACCAGTAGCATATTGGTATTGAAGCTTGAAAAACTACTGAGCAAAATTCTAAATTTGGCATAATTAGCAGTTCTACTTTCAAGACATTTGTTAAAGACATAAATCAAGTGGCTCACTAAATAATATACCAGCAGAAATAGAATTCATGGCCTACAACAACACTGCTTATTGCACCATAATAACGGGTTATCCAATTCTTGATTTCAAAAGTATAGCACTGGGATTCGACATCTCTTTTTTCTACTCAGTTGAAAGTTTGACATTGACGAAAATGGATCGCTCAAGTATCGCACAATGTATAAAAGTTATCAAAACCCACTACAAAAATGGTGATTCTGCCACAGCCACAAATTGCGCTTTAAGCGAAAATTATGGTTTACATAATTGCGTCCAACTACGCAACCAATTGGCAAAATTGTGAAGAAATTTGAAGATACTGCAGCAGTTACAAATATTGTAAACGGCCTGTGCATCATCGTTTCGCTCGTTCTGCTGAAAATATTGCTGCTGTAAGTGAAAGTGCTGCCGAAGACCCGAATCTGTCGATTCCTCGTCGTTCTCAGGAATTAGGACTGTCTGGGCGGCACATTATGGCGTATTTTGCATTTAGATCTACACTTACATCCATATAAAGTCCAGCTCACACAACAACTGAAGCCAGCTGACCATTCACAACATCGTAGATACGTGGAATGGGTGCTTGAAGAACAGGCGATGGACGGCGATTTTTCGAAGAACATTTTTTTCAGCGATGAAGCACATTTCTAACTCGGCGGGTATGTTAACAAACAAAGTTGTCGTATTTGGGGTTTTGAGAATCCTCAAGTAATTGAAGAGAGACCATTACATCCAGAAACAGTCATTGGTTGGTGCGCTCTTTGGTACGAAGGTCTGATTGGACCTTACTTCTTCGAAAACGACAATGGAACGACTGTCACCGTCAATTCGGAGCGTTATGGTCATATGGTAACTAACTTTTTTTTTACCTGCTATTGAAGAATACAACTTGGAGAGTATCTGGTTTCAACAAGACGGTGCCACATGCCACATAACTCGAACGAATATGGCTTCCTTGCAAGAGACATTTCCTGGCCGCGAAATTTCTCGTCATGGCGATATCAACTGGCCACCCAGATTATGCGATTTGACACCATTAGACTTTATTTCTGTAGGGCTACGCAAAAGACCGTGTTTATGCTGATAAACCTTTAACTCTTATGCCCTTAAAATTCAACATTCGCCAAGTTATTCCTGAAAGATACCGCCCAATAGGCGTCAAAAATTGGTCGAACATTATCTCAAAAGCATCAATGCTTGCAACACTTTGCATTCAAATGATGTAGTGTTTTACACATAATGTCAACGTTCAAACTTTATAATAAAAAAGGAATATCATGTAAACAATATTTTATATATTTATTTTCTTGGGTTTTATTACAATTATTAAAATTATTTAATTGTTATTTTATGTTTGAAAAAAATAATCAAAACTTTTTTCATTATTATTATCCTGAAGAAGCTATCCGAAGCAGAGCGAAATGTCGACAAAAATAATTCAATAATTTTAATAAAAGACCTTCAGCTCAAAAAAATAAATATATACGGCCTAATTCATAAACACATTATAAGAGTGTTATAAACAACTTATGAGCAAAAATCCAGAAAAGTGTATTCATAATCGATTTATAGCTTATTATGCTCTTTATAACCATTTTATAAATTGGATATTTTTATTGTGGCCTCTACCCAACTATAAGCGTTTAATAGTTAAAATTGTTGAATTGAGGATTTTTTATTTTAACACTATTTATCAAATGTTTTGCTTCTTGAATGTGTATATGATTGCATTTCATTGTTTCTTACACCAAGTATGTATGTACATACATACTTACTTTAAATTCTACTGTTGATGTGGTGTAAGAATCACTAATATACAGCCATAAAGACACTTTAACCCTGCAAAAATCATCTTATTTTTTTATCAAACAAAATTTTCTTTAGTTTTCATATAAATTACAAATGTTTGACGAATTATATCGATACAATACACAGACGTACATACATATGTATAGTACTATCTCTTTTGCAAATTTGAATTGACATGTACATATGTATGCATGCATACACATACATATCTACGCACAAACAACAGTAGCGATCCTGCCTGTATTTACAATGTATACACACGCATTGGCCTCTAATTAACTATAAGCGTTTGATAAAGAGACATTTGTTGAGTTGATGAAGAGTTGCGAAGAAAGAATTCATCAATAAATTAATTTTAATAAAAGATATTATCGAATTAAATAATATTTACCACTTTTCATTATGTTTTCATGAAAAATATTTGCAAATAATTATAGTGCTACACAAACAAATGCTAGAGAGTAAGTAGTCGACTACTTTTGGTATCAGTCGTTAAACAAATGTGTTTAGAAACAATTTTTTCTACAATTCAAAGCCTTGTATACATATTTTTCGCAATAAAAATAGGTAAACCTTTAAATTATATCATATTCGAACAAAATTATGTTATATAAGTAAATAATATTTTGCATTTTTCGCAGCTACCCAAATAATCAGTTTCTTACATACATCTCATATATGCAGCACTAGGCACAAAATGAGAGTGAACATTGCATGGTATTGCCAACAATAAAGTACAAAATTAATAAAAGAGTTTATTAGTTATTTCACGCATATAATGTGTTTATGAATTGAATTTCTTATCAGTTGCTAATAACACTGTTAGTGTATGATAACTATTACCAGCTTATAAGCTGAAATAAGAAATTTTTATGAATTAGGGGGATAAAATATAAAAACAGGGATCGGAAAAACCCAAATAACAAAAATATTTTATATATGTTTTATTTACGTTTACTTTTGAAACTGTAAAATGGATAACGCATTCAAATAAGCGTTTGTAACACATGAAATAATTTTAATTATTTCATTTTATTATTATAATTTTGGCCAGTAACCATGTAATTATTTATATTCAACTATAATATTGCCATGACTGGGCAGAGTATTGTCATTTTCAACAATAACCATAGATATTTCCAAGCATATAATTAAAAATAAATTTTTGGTATTGCGCACAAATTCAATCATATTTTAGGTGAATTCAGCTGATATTGTCTGATGCGCAACAAGCAATATGAAAATACCACAGTTGTGGTTGACAACATGGTAGTTTAAGTCACAAAATTATGGTTAGATTGAACAACTGTATGTTTGAATAGGACAACAGTTGGGTAGGAAATGGCAATAGTTTGCTTTAACAATATGATCGAATATGACACTAGTATGGTCAGACTTAGCAAAACAAAGATTGAATATAGGAATAGCATGGTTTGTGGCTACAATAACCTAATCACTGAAAGTGGAATTAGCAACAATGTGCATGTTTTATTTAACACTGAATATTGTTAGCCTGTAATCATATATTTCAAAAATAGTCGTTTCCTCTGCGATTATGGTTACCTCAAGCACATATTTTTGCTTTACCTGTACATTTCGTCCTTTTGGGAATAATTTTTGCAATCAAAACATTAACCGTCCAATTCATAAAAATTATAACAGGTTTATAAAGCTCTTATTTGACACATTTTCCATACAAATATGTCAAATAACAGTCTTATAAGTCTGTTATAATTTTTATGAATTAGGGGGTATTACCATAGGCGACAGATTTGAAACTTTTTGTTTTCGATCCCATCTAGCATTAACATTTTATGTTTAAGAAAAAACTTTACCGAGGTCACCTGTTATTATTTTCACCAAATTTAATAACAGTTCCTTTTGTTTTTTGTTTGTTTTTTTTTGGGAAACTTGCCTTTATTTTTTGTCACAGTATTTTTAATTTTGTTCACTGTATACAGAAAATTGAAATAAATTTCGTTTTTGTATATACCATAAATATTTAGATTAACTACAAATGATGTCAACCATCTGGATTTAAAAACGACAAACACTTGACTAGAGAAATGTTCTCATTAAGAAGTGCATGAATTAAAAAACATTAATTCTTAAACACAACCATATAATTTTATTTTATTCTGCGGCATTTTCGATAATTTTAAAGAAATTAATAACAACACATATACATAAAAAGTTGTATTTATAAAGTTTACATATGGAAGGAAAAAAAACAAAATTAAAACACATGTTTAGAACAAAAGTGACGCAATTGTCACGACATGCTACTTTAAATGTAATTAAACGTAACAATGGAATTGGGGGGAAAACGTTAAATAATTCAAAAAAATTTCTCTGCTCTAAACAAAACGAAAAGCATAATGATTTGTGGTAGAAACAAATTATATGTTATATAAGCTACATACAGACGGTTGCCAGATCTTACTTACAATATTGTAAGATCTGACAATTGTCTGTACGTGCAACCTACTTGAAATGAAAAATTTCCACCAATAAGCAAATTCAGACAATTGTAAGAAAATTTTAAAATTACATTGCCAGACAAAAAAAATGTATTTACAAACAAAAATTACCAGTTTACACGAATGTCAAATCTTACACGTAGCAAAACTTGTCATCTAATTGTCATTATCGAAATACGCACACCCAGACGTAACTGGGTAACGCGGTTTTCTTCTGCAACTTTTTGCCACCTGTTGTCAACGTTCACTCTTTATGATAAAAAAGAAATATCATGAACAAATTATTTTTTTATGTGTTTTATTTACGCTTACTTTTCAAACCACAAAAATGTATAAACCGTTATATAAAAATGTTTCAAATGTCTATACAGAAATGACTTTTTTGCGGCATAACGATCACAAGATATCTTGCGAACTATCCAAGTGTTTTCAAAGTTTATGAATTAGAAAATAAAAATGTAGCGAACATTACACGATTCGTAGAGCCATCATCGAATGACTTGTTTGTGACTTCCTGCATGCATCGTGCAGGAGTTGTCCATCTCTAACCCCCAATTTTTGGCTTGGATTTTAAATGCCATTTCAATTTAAATTTGATTTAAATACAAAATTGAGTCAAACAGTTGCTATTTAAACCAAACTTAAACGACCTGCCGTGCCCATTTAAAATCGATTTAAGTCTTTCGTACTGCCATATGATTTTGTCAGTTTGATTTTGTTCTGCAAATTAAGAAAATTGTACATGTTTTTTTTTTGTTTGTTTCATAATTTGATTTTTTATTATTTAGAGAAGGTAAAATCAACATCTGTGGCAGTGAAATTGGAAGTCCTTTTGCTACTCATTTTAATAATTTTTACAAAACAATTTATTATTTTCTAAACTTTTCACAATTTCACTTGCTTCCAAATTTGTTTAAACAGCTGTTTTTTTTTTATTGAGTTATCGATAATTTTTTGACACTTACATTGTGCTGCCGTACTTTTATTACAATTAATTACCAAAAATAATTTTAGACTGTAAAACAGAAAGCTATTTTAAATCCCCAGTATGGTGCGAAAATTGTAGAAGAATTTTACAGAAGAAATGCCTGGTGTAACAGTTACTACCATGCGAGGAGTCTGACATGAATAAAAAACGAGCCCAAGCTCTCGGCATAATATTCCCGAAAGACTCTTCTGCGATGGAAAATGCCATCTGGCGGACTGAGCTAATGTTTTGTTTGGAAAATAAAAGCCTTCATATAAAGTTCGTTTGCCAGAAAGTACACAGAAGAACAATAGTGCTAATTCGAATTTTAAAATCAAATCTCAATTTTTCAGCCATAAATAAAATAAAATAATTTATTTAGACATTCAACATCAACATTTCTATTGCTGGATAGACGTTTGATTTGCTATTTAGCATTCACCTCAATCTTTTCAAACAAAATTTATAAAAATCATCACCAGTTTAAAGAAATAACTGAAACACATTTTATTACAAATGTATCTTTTTTACATTTACATACAACATTTTATACACTCAAGTAAACTAATTGATCAAAATATTTAACAAAATTGTTAGTGTTATTTATTTGTTAGTTTTCATTGATTTTTTAAATAAACAATTTTTCTTGCAACGTCTAACGCTCGCTCACCTTCTATTGCGTTTTGATATTTAATGCCAACAATAATAATTTCAAACGTGTAAATAAATCGAAAAGTCAATAAAAAAAATTATTGCCTTTCTTCTGTATTGAGCCGTTGGCCGGTCGATCGGTCGGCCGTTTGTTCGTTGTGGCCCAGACAGACCAGAAAGCAGCAAATCTTTATTTGCTATTTTTGCCGTATAAAGTTTTCGATGTTGAAAGAAGCAACGAAATCTAATTTGCTTGCGCTTTCCAAACAACTTTAATAATAAGAAATATTAAAGAAAAACAAACAACTCAAACAATAAAAGTGCATATTCCTACAAACGCACATTTATACGTACATATTTCATGCGAAAACTAGATGGGTGGTATTTAGCGTTCCTATTTTGATTTTCTGTTTTTTTCTTTGCTTGCTATTTATTTAGTTACAAGAAATTTCAAATTCATTAAAAAAAAATTTTAATATCTCAAGAATGTTGCACAATTCAATTGGACGTGCATTGCAGCAATTCGGATACCAGTGTGGTCACAATTATTGAGGGGGTTTCCGCTCAAGCAAATCAATAAAAATGTCAAATATGTTATAGAAAAATATTCTTACCCCCTAATTCATAAAAATTATAACAGGCTTATAAGACTGTTTTTTGACATATTTGTATGGAACATCTGTCAAATAAGAGCTTTATAAACCTGTTATAATTTTTATGAATTAGGCGGTTAATATCTCTAGAATGTTGCACAATTAAATTGCCGCAACAAGTCGGATACGAGTTTGGTCGCAATTATTGAGAAGGTTTCCGCTCAAGCAAAGCAAAAAAAAAAAAAAATTATTTGAGGTGCCAAAACTTGTAGAGCCGAATTTTATGCACCCTTCAACTGTTCTTTCGCTTGTCTGAATTCTAAAAACCAGGCATCGAGTAACGGTATTCGTACTCGAATGAACTATCGCATAAAAATAATGTCAAACTTAAAAAATTAACTTAATTATTTATTCGCTTTAAGAGCCAATTGAAATGCATTATTTTAAGTCTAAAAATAGACCTTAATGTTTTCCGCCTTTTTCAAACATTATTTTTAGATTTTTCGAGTCTACTGATGAGTTGATTATCATCCATGAAATGTCGGCGACATATAGGCGGCTGAAAAAGACACGAAACATTAAGGTCTTTTTTTATACCCTTCACAAAAATGTGTAAGGGTATATATAAATGTTTGTGATTCCGTGCGTAACGCATTGAAATGTCCATCTAAGACTATATATATTCTGGATCAGAATCAATAGAAAATGCGATTAATCGATGTCCGTCTGTAAGTCTGGCCGTCTGTAGTCGTTGAAATACCGTTTCTGAGAAAACGCTTTGAGATAGAAACCTCATTCTTTCGCTAAAATGTGTTAAATTCCGGTAGTGGGTCTGCTATTGAAATTCAATAAGATCGGTCAACAGATAGGCGAGATATATCCAAAAAACCGGGTTTTGAGGGGTATTTTTGGCCATTTTTTTGGTCAGATTTTTGAAAAAAAAATTTTTTTCTAAAAAGTTAGCCATATTATTTTTACTGCCTATTAGATCCCAAAAATGGAAGAATTTTTGGAATCGGCTTTATAAGCCAAATAAAGCAACTTTTGGTACCAACAAGCAATCAGAATAGTACATATGTATATCAATGTGAAGGGTATTTAAGATTCGGTCTGGCCGAATATATCACTCTTGCTTGTTAGACCTAAAATAGTAATGTAAAATGAAATAAGCAATATACGTGGCGGAATTTATTCCATGGCGAATGCCATAATTCGGCACTTGTGTATGTTTATAGGTGAAAGATTAGCAAGTAAATTCAGTCAAGAACGAGGCTGGCTCGCACACTTACGGTTACGTACATACGTATGTATAATGTATATATGGAATGGCATATGTGAATTCACATATTGTATAAATCTCATCTCTCTGTCTCTTACAGCTTGGGAGTTACGTTTAATTGTTACTTTAGGTTTTATGGGCACACCTAGTAGATTTCGACTTGTTGTTGTTGTTGACTTTTGTTGTTGTAAGGCATCTGGGAATACATACACTGTGCGAATTTCAGCTCTCTATCTCTTATGGTTCGAGAGTTACTGCTAACTGCTACTTTGCGTTGTATAGGGACACCTGGTAGTTTTCGTGTTATTGTTGTTTTTAGCATCTGCTGTTATGGACTATATGTGATTACATATATTATGTAAATTTGATCCTTCTGTCTCTCACGGTTCGAGAGTACCGGCTAGTTGTTACTATACGTTGTATAGGGACACCTGGTAGTTTTCGACTTGTTGTTATTTTTAGCATTTGTTATTGTAGGGCACATGTGAGTACATATAATGTGCTCATTTCATTTCTCTGTCTCTTACAGTGTGGGAGTTAGGGCTAATTTTTACTATACGTTGTATAGGGACACCTGGTAGTTTTCGACTAGTTGATGTTTTTAGCATTATTTTATTGTAGGGCATATATTCTGCGAATTTCAGCTTTCTGTCTCTTACAGTTTGGGAGCTATTACTAATTGTTACTTTACGTTGTATGGGGACACCTGGTAGTTTGCGACTTGTTGCTAGTTTTAGGGTTGTTTTTTGTTGTAGAGCATTTGCAAATGCATACACTGTGCAAATTTCAGCTTTCTATCTTTTACGGTTCGAGAGTTATAGCTAATTGTTACTTTTCGTTGTATAGGGACACCTGGTTGTTATCGACCTGTTGTTGGTTTTAGTATTTGTTGTGGTAGCGGCACGGTACAACAACATCTTGTGAAAATTTCAGCTCTCTAGCTCTTACCGTTTCCGAGAATGGACGATGTGACGGACTTACGGACGGACGTATAAGTCTCGGTAATAAAGGTCCCTTTCACTCTGATGAGTACGGAACCCTAAAAACCAACTATAAAGTAAATAAAACCACCATTTAGGAAGGTTATCAGTTATTAACTTTGAAGAACTATATTCTGCTGACTACAAAATTGCTTAAATAATTTTTAAATGTTTGCTGCCAAAAACAAAGCACCTCAAACTTTTAGCTCCATATAAACATAAGCGAATTCAGCAAAATATTAAAAATTAAATTCAAAAGCCTAGAGATGCGGGCTAATTGTACAAATCTTAATATCAATGCAAAGATATGTTTATAAAAAATTATTCAACGATTCGCTTCTAGTAGTTGAAGAATTTATGATAAATCGTAATATTCAGTTGCGTCGCAAAAACTAATGAGGCATTTGATGCAAACGAATAGCCAGCACGTCTCTTCAGCCTGTCAACTGAGGGCGCTGCGTGTGTGTGTGTTTAGGATTAAGAGCTTGCTGGGACTTTTATTATTTTGGGAAACGGAAATTAATAAGCTACAAAGCCAAGAACCAGCAGAAAAGTAAAAACTGGATCTCCTGTACCGTTATAAAATTAGAGCTCCTTCCAAAATAGGATTCTTCTCTACTCTTCAACTAGAAAAAAAAAACGGCTGGGTCACTAAAATATTTGCTGAATCGTCAATATTTCAATGCTTTCTCGAACTTTAATTTACCACCTTAGTTTCACACAAAAACCAGTCCTGCTGGCAGTAAATCTGTGCAGCACTCAAAGATTTACTTTCAGGAAGACAAACTTACTAACTCATAAATTTCTACGCATTTTCATTTCAAATATATTAGAACATATGTATGTATGTATGCACGTACATAATATTTAAATTTAAAATGCGTTTCTTATTTTGCAAGCAAAATATTGGGAAATTTACGCAACAATAAACATTTTTTGCTGCTGCTGGTTGTTGTTTTGCGAAATCATTTACATTTCTATACATTAGCATGGGTCGATTAAGCGATCGACATTGTGTGATCCAGAATTTGGACAACGTCTTAAAAATATAATTTTTTTTTAAATATGCCTTAAAAATATAATTTTTAAAGCATTCGGTTGTAAATATGTTATTTTTTATTTCTTTTTAGGGTTCCGTACTCATCACAGTGAAACGGAACCCTGTTACCGAGACTTCTACGTCCCTCGGTCCGTCCGTCACAGCGTCCATTCTCCGATACGGTAAGAGCTAGAGAGCTGAAATTTTCATAAGATGTTGCTGTAGCTTACCGCTACAACAGCAAATACTAAGACCAACAACAAGTCGAAAACAATGAGGTGTCCCCATACAACGAAAAGTAACAATTAGCTATGACTCTCAAGCTGTAAGGGATAGAGAGCTGAAATTTGCACAGTGTATGTATTTACATATGCCCTACAATAACAATTCCTAAAAATAACTACAAGTCGAAAACTACCAGGTGTCCCCATAAAACGTAAAGTAACAATTAGCCGTAGCTCCCGAGCTGTAAAAGGTAAAGAGCTAAAATTCGCACAGTATATGTATTTGCATATACCCTACAATAAAGATTGCTAAAACAACAACAAGTCGAAAACTACCAGGTGGCCCTATACAACGTAAAGTAACAACTAGCCGTTACTCTCGAGCCGTGGGAGACAGAGGGACGAAATTTGCATAATATATGTATTCACATATGCTCCCTAACAACATATGCCAAAAACAACAACAAATGACAACAACAACAAAAACAAGTCGAAAACTACTTGGTGTCCCCATATAACGTAAAGTAACACATACGTACGGAATCCTAAGTGTGCAGGCCAGCCTCGTACTTGACTGAATTTTTGTTTGTTTGGGTCGCACTATTCGAAAGAAAAAATTGGGGAGAAAATATTATTGAAGCTGATCCTACTTTTGACTGCTTTGCGGTCAACCTGTAGTGCAATTTAGTAACTTTTAAATATAATGCAGTCGTTAAATTACACATCCGAAGTTGGTGTTTGCACTAACGATTCAGTTATTCATATAATTTATAATTTTGAATCAAGAATCAAATGGCATCTCTGCGAAAAAGAATGCCAAATCAAATTCACCGCTAATAATTTTGAATTAAGTAGTCACCCTCTAGTCAAGTCACATCAATTGGTTTATGACTGCACTAAACTATCGAATATTGCAGCGGAATATTTTTATATTTTTACATTTTGTGGTTAAAATAACCAGCAATCAAATTCTAGTTGTTAAGTGAGCACCAGTAACTGTGATCATATTTCACTGCTGAATCAGAAAACCAGATATTTTAGAGTTAAATATTTTTAATGCTAAATTTGCCTGGAAAATAAGTTAGTGAATTGCACTACTGGGACTGATTAGTGTTAAAGGGCTGTATTTGGGTGCCCCAAAAATGGAAATTTCAACCATCACATTAACGTGCCTGAAAAGTAAACTGTATGACCAACCCTTTATAACAGATATCATCCTCAATATTTTTACGATCATACCGACTCTGCACTACACTTTTTTTAAGCGGCTTCTCATACAAAACTATTAAAAGTAAAAAAAAAAAAATTAAAATTGCGTTGCTCGACAATGTTTTTTTTTTCGATATGCTGCTGCCAAAATTAGAGGGAAAAATTTCGTCCATGTAAATCGACCCGACCTATTATACATATACAGTTTTTTTTTCAAACATTTACACTCTCTGATTTTATTAAAAATTTCTATTATTTCATTTCTCCAACGATTTGAGCAGCCCAAGAAGAAAAATGTTGATGTTTTCGTTTATTTCCTTGGATTTGCGCCAATTTATTAATTAATAATTTTTTTTTTTTTTTATAAAATTTTACGTTTTGTGCCGTCGTAGCTGTTTTTTCTTAGAATTATTAACCATATTTTATTACACATAATTGATATTAGTTTTTAAGTGGGTAAAACGTTTAATTGTTTGCTGTGTGCCTCCACTCTAGAGCAGCGTTCTTTCTGCCGGTTCGGTTTTTGGTGGGATTCAGAATAAAATCATTTTACAGGCACCTGCTTTTTGCGTTTAATGGGGCGGAAAGATTTACAATGTTGCAGTAGCAAATAATATTAAGAGGGAAGTTTTGATCGAATGAATTGTAATGTATTATTATGTGTATTTAAATGCAAAAAAATATAAAAAAAAAATCTTAAATTGAAATAATAACAAAACTGACGCTTCTATGAAGGGACAATTAGGCGTTGCATTGAAAAATGAATTTTGCTGTTACACACAAGGGGAACCAAAAAATATGAATTTGACAATTTACAAGAAGACAATTCAAATTTGTTTGTGCTATTTGTTTAGTTTGGTCGAAGCAGAAAAATTACAGAGATTTGATAATGTGTGTGAAGGGGAAAAAAGCGTTTTTTTTTCGTCATATCATACGCTCACAATTCAGCTGGAAGTGAAATTTTAAGATAAAAAATTACTGTTCGATACAACGAGTATCTCGGTATAACGAAAGGTCTGAACATTTTGGCCATTTTGTAAGGCAGTTTGTTTCTCAGCTGAGGTATGCTCAGCCTGCCAGGGTCAAGCAAAGGTCTGCTTCCTTTGCACAATAACCCACCACACTAGCTGCTTAAATAAAGTAAAGAGTCGTATGACTCGAACGTTTCTATCCGTTTGTTTGGCACGAGTTTTTGCTCTTTCGAGCCGCACTACCTCAAGGGTATTTATTAACCGAACTATTAACGAGTTCGGCTCCGGCCAAACGTCGGATTCGTAAAGTAAAATAAAGTAAAGCGCGATGAGATAAATATTACCAGGCTCAATCGGCTAACTACGGTAATCGGTAAAATCAAATTACAATCTGACGAGATAAATTCTTCGGATCTCGGTCGGCTAAATACGGCAATCGATAAATTCAAACTACAATCCGACGAGATAAATGCTTCGGATCTCGGTCGGCTAAATACGGTAATTGATAAATTCAAACTACAATCCGACGAGATAAATGCTTCGGATCT
Organism: Sturmia bella; assembly: GCA_963662145.1. NCBI lineage: Eukaryota > Metazoa > Arthropoda > Insecta > Diptera > Tachinidae > Sturmia > Sturmia bella. Next base: position 39,883,532 of record OY759168.1, on the reverse strand, counting down.
CTGTCGGCTAAATACGACAATCGATAAATTCAAACTACGATCTGACGAGATAAATTCTTCGGATCTCGGTCGGCTAAATACGGCAATCGATAAATTCAAACTACAATCCGACGAGATAAATGCTTCGGATCTCGGTCGGCTAAATACGGTAATCGATAAATTCAAACTACAATCCGACGAGATAAATTCTTTGGATCTCTGTCGGCTAAATACGGCAATCGATAAATTCAAAATACAATCCGACGAGATACATTCTTCGGATCTCGGTCGGCTAAATACGGTAATCGATAAATTCAAACTACAATCCGACGAGATACATTCTTCGGATCTCGGTCGGCTAAATACGGCAATCGATACTTTGAAACTACAATCCGACGAGATAAACTCTTCCGATCTCTGTCGGCTACTTACTACTACTACGGTTAACTAGGTGAAGAACAGCTACCATGCACAATTTGTTCTCCTCGAGTGTGTATCATTCGTTAAAATGGGTTTCGACTGTAGTTCGAGTATAAAGTTAAATAGATTTTTAAGTTTTAATCGAGCCGCAAAAGCAAATTCTGCTTTCTGAGGCAATGCAATGGTGTTCGATATTCCAATCGAAGCTTGCTTGGTCTTAGAGAGCAGTAATGACAGTTTTGCTCGTTGGGTCGACCTTTTACATGAATATTCGAGTTTTGTAATCCCAAAAATATGGGATTTACAGTGCGAGAACACTTCAGCACCGTTTCGCCAACAGTTTTGCTTAAATCAAAGTCACTTTCTTTCAGTTCTTGAGCGTTTTGAATTTAAAAAGGATGCGACTTCAGATTCTTTTTTCAAACCTTATGACTAATCGGTCTCGTCTTCCCAGACGACGAACAATTACGTAAGAATCATTTCTCTAAGAAAATGTATCCGCAGTGAACATGCAATGCTCACTCTCGACTACTGCGACATCGCACAATCGATAATTTGAACGGAGCCCTCCCCACCCCTGCAATATAATCGTATTTAATAATATGTACATATTTGCCACCAGACGCCCTGTAGATGTGAGAAATGACTTAATTTGAAATTGGATCTCTACTTGGAATTATTGTTACAAAAAAAAAATTTTATGCTGTTGAAATCTTCAAAATGCGATTGGCAACAAGTTCTGAATCTGTTTTCTCTTTCTTTATGGCAAACTTTCAATATCAGCTTGGAAAAATTAAAGAAAATCACCTCTGACATTCTTTCAAATCCGTACAAAATTCACCAATATAATAAATTGAAATGATAATTCAAATTTCATTTCTTAGATTTTTCAAATGTTCTGCTGTGACCAGCGACTGTAAAGTTAATTAATTTCTATTATTCGAACTTTTTCTTATATAATTATTTTATTTTTTTTGTATTAAGTTTGTCACAGGCTCAAATTCTCTCTATATTATTTTTGTGATTGATATTAATTAAATTAGACAAAGAAGACATCAAAGACATTTAGTAGGTTGGACAACTAGTTGTTTCGAAGCCGCCACACTTTCTCCTCAGCACCCGCCTTTGAACTCAGGGGCTCATGTTGCTAAAGTGACAACCATCACATGTCTAATTCAATCAATCACAAGGATAATATAGAAAGAAATTGAGCCTGATAAACTTAATACAGAAATAATTATATAAGAAAAAGTTCGAATAATAGAAATTAATTAACTTTACAGTCGCTGGGCACAGCAGAACATTTGATAAATTAAAATCTTTAAAATTGATTTATTTTTAAAAAATATCAGCATCTCTCGCGCTCGCACTTGGCAGCCCCATCTGCTCAGCAGCAACATAACTTTTCATAATGTGTTTGCCAAAATTCCTGCACAAACGTTACCTTTCAATAAATGCTCAATAAATATGAAAATTTAATAAACTCAGGAAACAGGATGACTAGGAAATATAAACTCAAACGAAAAATATGCACGCACACACTCAACATAACAAACATACAGGTACACTTAATAAAAAAGTCATATATTTTTGTTGTTAATTCAAAATTCAAACCCATAACGATTGTGCGGCAAAGAAAGAAAAAAAATAAACTCTCTAAGGTGGCAAATGTGTTTTCGCAGGGAAAAAGCAAGTAAAATAAATACAGCAGAAAAGAAAAAAACATTTATAATAAAAACAAAACTGCCTCAGGAACAGCAGAGCTTCTTCTCAAGTAACCTGTAAAAATATTCTTTTTTTAACGAGTTCCCAGGAGTGCGACACATAAATATAAATGTTTCATATAACAATGAATAGGTATACGTTTTAGTATTTTCCTTACGTGATACTCATATGAGAATTATGGTTGTGTGATAATTTTCCAACAGGCCATATGGTTTCCTTGTTGTAATATTTAATAATGTTGCTGGTGTGTTTTTGCATGTTTTTTTTTTCTTTACATAAATTCAAATACAATTTTACAATTTCTTGGCTTTAATATCAATTGTTTCTAATTTAATTTGATTTAACTAAAAAAAATCGCTAGAAATTCTCTCATAAATGGTTGTTAGTTAAAATGAGTTTTTCCAAAGCGTTTTGGCGTACAAAGAAAAAAGTGTTTCGTTTTGTATTCAAGTGTGAACTCTTCAAATTTTAAGGGTTCTTGAAGTGCAATTTTTGTTAAAAAATGCACGAAAATTGCATTCTAAAAAAGATATACAAAAATGCATTACACTCTTACAACACTTACAAGTTCAGCATATGCATATTTTCAACTACACAACAGAGATTGTGGAGAGGAGGCAGCGCTCGTTATGCTGCTACATAAATTGTGTACGATGTTAAAGTTGTGGCTTTTAAATGGTCACTTGCCACAGTGACTTTTCATAACAAAATTCTAATAATGTATAAGGACTAAGTGATCGAGATGTATAATATATCAAATTTATTTTGACCTGCAATTTACCATGAAAACTCCTTCCTGGAGGAAAATACATAAGAAAGTAATCTTCTTACACTAGCAAATATATATATGTATGTATATTAAGTGTAAGTGGGCCACCGCACAGTTACTCAGAATCAAATTTAACTTCAATACTGTGGTTTTCTTGCATTAAGGTAAGTACTTTGTTCAAAACTGCGGAAAATGTTGAGCAACATTGATTTTTTCGTACGAAAAATTTGACATGTATCTAATGTTGCCTATTTCGCGGTTTTACACAATTTAACGAGTTTTTCATTAAAAGTGTGCTACATTGTTTTACGTTTGCACCCATATGTTTTGCAATTCGGATTGTGATGAGAAAAATTTAATTATAGAATAAAAAGTTAATTTTTTATACAAATACATCAAAATGAACAAAGAAGTCCCAAATAATTTTCTTTTACTTCACGGCTGATATCAGTTCCCGCATTTCTGTCACATTGAATTTAATTTTTTGGGTTTCTTTATTACCTTGCATTTGTTTTTTTTTTGTCCCAAAAATTTTACTTAAATTTTTGCAATAGCGGTACTCAGCGTTTGGTGCGTTCTTGGTTGCGACTACTTGCGTTTGCGATTATATTGCAACTGATATTGAGCACCCTTTTTAACAACTTTGCAAATCGTATTGCACTCCAAATAACAGCTGATAAGTTAATACACAATTTTTAATTTCTCACGTTTTATTTTTTTGGTAATTGCTGCTGGCTCCATCTCTACTATTTTTTTGTTTGCTTTGTTTTAAAATGTCAGCTGTTCGAGTATCAGTGTTGCAAACGCAATACTCATGCGAAAAAAGCAACACGTAATTAGCGGTGCGTAAATGCAAAAATATAGCGAGTGCAACCTTGTACATTTTGTTGTTGGGTTGCAAAGAAAAATCAACGATTTCTTGCATTCGCACTTACGCAAGACATTTGCACCAAATAATGAACTGCGCTAATGAAAATATCAGCAGTCAGCTGTTGCTAAAAATATCACGTGGAAGAATTGCCACTTCAATTATTTCGCAGCAAAAATAGAATGTTGCCAGACACATTTTATATGTACTAGAGCATTTTATATGTACTTCTGCAACATTTTTTCACGAAAAGTTCATGCGAATTTTTTTTACATGCATTTTGACAACTTTCCGCGTGGAATTTTAATCAGAGTACTTACCTTTACCTAAAATATTTATTAAAACAAGCCCACAGCAGCCCAGCATCAGTTTTAACTAGCCGAAGCTTATATCATATTAGTGGTTTAATTATTTTTTTACATCACTTACCCACAAATTTTCAATAAATTTCCTTTGTATTTTTATTTTTTTCTTCCCAAACATTCCCATAATATTCATGATAGCAACTTTCCCTACTTGGGAAATGAAAATTTTATGGGAATAAAAATTTCACATTTTACTCACGATAGAGGTGATTAATAAAAACTAAGAGCATTTACAATTTTTGTGCAAAACAATGTTGAATTGTAAAAAAAATCGGCATAGTTTTATCAACAAAATATATGAAGTGTGAAGTGAAGTGAAGTGTGAAGAGGTAGAGTATTTGGTGTAAAGCTAGCTTGCTCAAGTGCGAGAACTTAATAATTTGAATTGAAGGAATTGAAAGCTGTCTATGAAAGCAATGCCTTAGATCTAGAACAACTCTAATTCCTTACGCGGAAGTAGGGTGCCCTTTGTTGTTTACTTTGCTGCACTATAATTCGATTTTTTAAGGACATTTATGCAGCAATATTGCAATTGTCACGCCTGCAGTATTTTTGTGGATTATTTTTTATGCCTCACTTAAAATATTGCAAACGTGCATTGTCAACATATAGACAATTTACTTGTGAATTCATAAAGTACAAAAAGAAAAACACAGAAAACGTATGAAAATCACAAAAATTAAACACGACCAATTCACACCTTTAATGGCTCCACAGTCCACAACAAAAACCACTTACGAGCACTTTCAATTTGTGCACATTTTTTCGGACGGCGAAATTCGTGGAAATTCTACAATTCAATTTTAATGAGTGCAATTTTTTTCCGTTTTTTTTTTCTTCTTCAAGCATTTACTCAAATAAAAGAACATAAAACATTTGGCAGTTGTTGCAGTCGTTGTTTTCTTTTATCACCAAAAAGTGCACCTCTTCAACTCAACTCAACTCAAACTGAATTATTTATTTTAGCACATTGTCATGTAACAACAAGTTCTTGCATTCATTTTTAAGAATTAAAATACAAAAAAAAAAAAAATAATAATTAAAACACACGTCATTTCCAATTTCTAACGTCAAATTAACATTTCATCGTGTCTGCCTGATATTAATCAAAATGTTTGCTGTCCTCTTTCGCTGCGTTTTGTTTACGTCACAATTGTAAGAACATTTGAAATTAAAGCAATTTTATTTACATGTGTATACAACCGTGGTGGGGTCTTCTTCTAATCATTAATGATCATGTGTTGACACTTGATTATTTACGGGTACCAGAAAATAAAGCAAACACACACACACACACACACACACACACACACACTTACACTCACTTACTTACTTACATGTTGGAAACGCAAAAGGTATGTTTTTAATTTTCTGTTTGCAATTTAGCATTTTCTATTTCTTATTATACATAAAGAATTTTCTGTCATTTTCGCTGTTTAAAGAGGAAAAATCAGTAAAATTTATTGTCAACATTGAGTTTCTTCTCATGATCATTTTTTTTTCACGATTGTGAAAATACTTTGCTGTTGTTTGCAGTCTGCTGCTCTGTGTCTGTTTAAGTTGACGGTGAAATGAAATATGAACTATTTAAACGCCTACTTAATTTATTTGTTTCCCCTATTGCCGACCAGACTATAAATAATAAATTTCATTTAATTGCACATGAAATGTATCGGTTCTACCAATTTTCTCTATTTTCCTGTTGTTTTGTGTCTAGCAGCCTTTTAGTAGCCTTTAGTTGTCAGGCATTTGTATTAATTAGTTTTAGTTAATCAAGCTAAATTTGCTATTTAAAATTGCAAAACTTGTAAACCTGCTGTAAATAATTAGATGCAAGCAAAAACGCAGGAGCTAAAAGAGTGCAATCATCAAAGTTGAAAATAGAGATTTTGGTTAAAGATTAGTGAGTCACTAAATAGTTTTTCGAAGTGTAAGTTCAAGTCCACTGTCAAGTACGGAAGCATTCGCAAAATATTAGCGGAATGTAAACAGCTGACAAGCCAGGCAAAAACGAGTGAGAATGCCATATTCGGCAGCACCGGCTCTTATATACCCTCTACCAAGGTATGTAGCAGAACGAAATTGTGATAACAACCATTATTATTACTCTTGTGCTATAGCTGGGAAATGATGTTTCCCCATGAAAATGACATCATGATTACAGAGGCGTATATTTATGTGCACTTTTGCATAAATATTCTTCTGTGGATGCACTTCAATTGAACATACATATTGTCTTCGAAAAAAAAAAGAAATGCGGTCGGGGAACTCCCGTTAGGAACGAAGTTCTTTACGTTTATTTTTTCATCTTTGAATGTAATACAAGGTGAAATCTATATGTTTTTGTGTGTGTTGTTTTTGAAATTTTATAATTTTTGGTACGTTTTATTTTTTACTTTTGACACATGCAGTATTTTTTGTCAACCTGCTCTAAAACGAAGAAAATCAACTGTTGGGCAATTTTTTAATATTGCTGTTTTTTGTTGAGACATATTTTACTTTAGCGACATCTAGCAGCTGATAGTGTCCGTTTTCACAACTAATTAACATTTATTGGTAGGTGTCTCCGCTGCTGTCAGCGGAGACACCTACACAATTGTTTGTCGACAGATAAACCCATACATATAAACAGCTCACACGCTTCGTGACGATTGACTACTAATTTGCACTACCAGCAAGCCGCGTTAAAGAACTTCGATTTAAAAGGAACATTTCCAGTACTTTTTGTTGCCAAAATCTGAAAACATTTTGAAAATTTTAAAACAACAAAATACACAAAAAACGTTGGCAGCACAGACTACTATATACAGAACTTCGCTTAAAGTTGTAGTTTATTTTTACGCAATTAGCTGATGTTGCTTCGAAATATTAAAACTTAGTCACAACTCAATTTTGTGCAATATTTTCATCAAAATTATTCTCGTAGAACAGCTTCCGTTTCAAAGTTATTCAGAAATTAATGGCGAAAAAAATTTTTTTCTTCTTTTTTTTAATATTCCATAAAAAAGTGGAAATGGACAGCATTTCACATTTTCTTACAGGTAGATTTCAAAACCTTTGCGAAACGTGACAATATCTTATCAAATATACAAATTTCTTTACAAATCAAATAAAAATTGAAATCAGAGTACAAATTCGTTGGCGTAATGAATACGTTTATTGAGTTAATGAAATTTTTCATAAGGCAAATGATATTTTTCAACGAAACTATGTAAACTAATGAGCAGCTTTTAATAAAATTAACTCAGTAGATCGGTGAAAATTCTTTGCTGCAACGAGAATTTTTATTGGATTAGTGAAATAAATTCATTTGAATTGTGAACGAAAATTTTTTCTTGCTTTACGAATTTTGTCAGAGGCATACTTTCTAAATTAGTGAAATGTAAAAGAGAAATAATTTATAAATATATACATATAATTAAATATTACACAAGAAACAAAGAAATTTAAGAAATTAGAACAAAAAATTTTAAATTCGTTACTGTGGACCAATTTTATGCGCTGTTGCCTCTACTGGCTTGATGATAGATAGTAATCAAAAGTATGGTGCCGAGCCATGAACAATTTTTCTGTTTAATTATAGTTGGTGCAACCGCCAAAATTCGATTGGCAATGAACTCGGTTGCCACAATAAATCTATTTTCTCTGCACGATTTTGTTTTATTGCTTCTAATCACTCAGGTTATTGTATTGATATTAATTTTTTGCGATTTTATACCAATTATGATCAAATATTTAACACTTTAAAGATTTGCTTTAAGTCTAGTTTTTCTTGTCGCCAGTTTTATGCAGTTTTCCATTGCTTTGTGCTTATTTAAGCTTTAAGTTCCCTTACAAACAAACACCAGGTAAACCTTTTGTTTTGCAATGCTTTGCTCAGCCCTTTTAACAGACATCAAAAGCAATAATATTACCGTTAAATTTGGCACGTGATCTGAACCCCTGACCACTTCAGATTTACTTATATCAGAATTTTGTTTTTTCCAGGTTTCTTTAAGATAAATTCTTAAAATCTTCTACTATTTCCTTGCAAGTATTTATATTCATTAATTCAAACATTTAGTTACGTGTCATGTGTGACAGACATAAAGAAAACATTATACTACGTTTGGCTTAAATTGGCCAAATTGTTGCCTGTGCTTTTCATCTGTCATTGCGAATTTCCCAACATTGATAAAAGAAAAGTGGTTTGTTTTACTTTTTTTTAAGATTCATAACAGATGTTGCATCCTGTTAATAATATAAAATTAACGTAATTCTAAAGACTAAAGCAGAAAATTGCCCAGCAATGCAGGAGTAAATGGGTAATTTTTAAATTAAGTCGAAATAAATTTTTGTTGCATATTTAAAATGTGTTTATAGGTGTTTCCGTTAAAAGCCTGACCATCGCAAAAACCTTAAACACTTGATATTACTAAACACTAATACCGGTATTCATAAAAATTAAAATGTTGCTGATATAAAGTTTAGAACAAATTTTATATGAAAAATTTGTTCTAAAACGTATTTCAAGAGCCTTTTATTTTTAATTGTAAAAAAATGCATTGTAAATAAAGTAGTTGGAATATAATATTCAATTAATAATTGTTAATTATCAGGCTTGAGTTCGATTTTATCTACTCTGAATTGAAAAATATTTTTTTTTTTTGGGATAAGATTATAGTGAAATGCCCAATAACATGTTTCCATGATATGCGCTTCGCTCTCTATTTATGCTTAACAGCCTACTCAGGAGCGAAGCAACCTGCTTTGCCATACAAAATTTTGAAAGAAGCAGCTTCATATTGCAGCTACATGAGAAGCACGTAAAAGTCCTAACTTCTCTAATTTATATCGCAAGTGTATCTCTAGAATCTGACGAAATCATATATTGTTAACAATAAATAAATAAATCAAATACAAACACAAAGGAAACGTAACTGTCCCATAAAAATAAAAGTTAAGTTCTGGGTTGTATTTCAAGCCGTGCAATGCCAACTCCAAAGATATTTCCATATGAATGTGGTTTTTTTTTGTCCATTTAGAAAAATTTGCTTCACGAAATTAATGGAGAATTTATGTCAGCTTATTAAAAATCAAAATCAAATGGAAACACAGAGACGAGTTGTGTAAACCGTGTGATTCATAAATATGATTGAGAGAGCGAAGCGAGTGATTGAACTCTTAAAAGAAACATGCTATACAATTTATTGGACCCAGCTTAAAGTTTGAAAGCGTTATCATCACTGATGCAATAGCACCAAACACGGGGATTGATCAATTCGATCCCCGTGAAAAAAAAACGCGTGATAAAATAGAAAAATCATCAATACCTTAAATACCTAAAATAAAAGTTGATCAATAATCAAAATATTAAAAACAATTAAAGATTCCTGACGATGCTAAAAAATTGTTAGCAAAATATCGAAAAATTAATGAAGCAAAATAAAAGACAATCGGGCCTGTAGTTCGATTTTACTTGGAAAAATTAAACTTTTTGTGGAAAAATTTAAGTGTTCAATAGTTTTAAATTTAGATGCTTCAAGCCATCCTCCGCTAAAAGTCTGCACAAGTGTTGAATCCGTTGTTTTTGAGGGAAACGAAAGCGAGCCGAATTTAGACGCTTGAATGCATCCTCCGTTAAAAGCATAAAGGGAACTTGCTAGCACCCAAGTGGGCCGGTCTCACGACCAACAGCCAGAGCATTGCGCCGAGTGATTTTATCGGCGGCGTCTGGCTTGGTGAAAAATTGTCGGCTGAAAATCGTCTTAATATCACGCACGAACAGTAGAAATTTTTTTATTCAACTTAAATACGATTCTATTTCGATTGACTATTTGCCCGAAATATTTCCAGAGAGGTGATCCACCTGCTGTTGCTTTGTTGAGCACAATTTCTGACTGGAGTCGGAGATCTTCTTTTTTTATTAAGAATATTTTGATATTTCTTAATGTCCAATTCCATTTCACTTCAAATTGCTTTTGAAATATACATGAAATTTTCGTTAGAGTTGCCGTCTTGTAATTATTTAAATTAAATAGGTATGCAGTAGGTATATTGTGGACGGCAGAAAATTAGTAGAACAAAACTGCATAGTCGTATCATAAAAATTATTATTGTGTAAAAGCTGCCATGTAATTTTTCTAACAATACAAAGGTCTTAATAAAACTAAAAAAAAAATTTAAAGTGTTTCAACAAAGCAGCAGAGAAAAAAGTGTTGAGCCGTTTTTTTTCTCTCGAAATAATGTGTATTATTTCGCATTTTTATTCCTAAAATACAAGTTTTAATATTTTAGTGAGATTACTATCAATAGAAAATGTAATTACTATAATAATAAAAAAAAAAATTAAAAGAATGCTCTTCGGCATATATTTTGCGAAAATGCCGTCTTTTCGTATAGAAACGATAACGGCATTAGTTAATATTGATGTAGCAAAATCAGAAATTTTTTCGAAAAAGTTCCAGTGACTTTGGAATGCCCCATATACAAACCTGCATACAGGCATTGTGTTTGCCGCTCGGTTACCTTAAAGATTTTGTTGTTTAAGTTATTTTAGCATAAATATTGTCGTTTATAAGGATAAACATTTTGTACTTACTTGTGCCCATATGTTGTCACGTATTTACAACAATGTCCTTTTTATAGTTCCACCACTCTTATCTGCAGTTTATCCCTAAGGACAAAGCCTTACCTATAATAAACTAGAATAATAATAGACTTATAGCCCACTTTTGGAAGCAATTTTATACTTCATACACAAAGTTCTTTTGCATTCAAGTTTTGTGTACCTTAGGCCAGCGAGGGTGAGGGGGAGGGTGGGGGGGTGTCGTTTAATAAAAACTAAAAGCATTTACAAAAATCTTGTTTTTATTTTCATATAAAAATTTTTCTCTATGTTTATGGGAATGTGTGGCGCAAAAAAAAAAACAGGAAAACAAAGTATACATATGTATATTAACACCAAAGGCATTCTGTTAGGACATTATACAAATACATATGTATGTATGTATTTATATACAAATTTATGTGTACACACACACACACACATATATATATATTTTATTCTTCAATGATTTCAGTTCGTCACATTTCATAAATATGCTCTTGTTTTTTTTTTTTTTTTTTGGCAATAGTCTTCAGCCACTGCCACCCCAATCTCACCTTATTAATATTTTTTGTTTTCTTTTGTCACAACCCCACCTTTCTCTTGTCTCCTTTAAGGATGCTAAAAGTCCTTGTTATGAACACCTTGTCGTTTACGAAATTCATAATTTGATTTCAGCATATAAGTGGACAATGGCCAACGTTTTATTATAGAAACAAACCATGTAACAGAATGTGAAATATCCCTTAAGATGTTGATGACTAGAATGAGATGACAGTGGTGACAGCATACATAACCGAACTTATTTTCACTACGTGAACAGTGAAACAGAAGTGAAATATATGTTCGAAAATTTTTTAGCAAGTGAAACATTTTTCTATGTTTAATCCTCAAATATG